>VWZG01009480.1:613556-705846 GCA_013396735.1 Grallaria varia
TTTTTTTTTCTTTTTTTTTTTTTTTATAGCCAGAAATTAACATCACTAAATAGTCAAATGCATGCTTTGAATTCCTGGTTTGCACTGGAGCCTGTAATGTCAGGAGTTAATAATTTGGTTTAACTCTCTAGTTGTTAAAAGGTAGGAACAATGTGTAAGAGTGAATTTCAGTCAAGCTAATGGCAAGTCTGGAATATTCTCTTGTGCTGGGTTTTTTGTTATTTGAAATATGCCTAAAAATAGGCAACAGATTAGCGCAAGGGCAAAGGATTTGTTGGAAAACAAGCAGATCATCTTTACTAGAAAGACTTAAAAGGTTCTAGAGGGGGAAAAATCAATAGCAGCTCATCCGTACTGAAACTCAAGATGTGTTTCTGTGAGGTAATAGAGGAAATTAAATCTTTTAGAGAAACAAAAATAAACTGGTTTTTCAATTTAGGTATCTTGCTTTCCAGATGAAAATTAGGATTTTCACATTTCTGGGGAGAAACACTAAAATCATACAGATCTTTGAAGAGCTGTGAATTATATTAAAGAAGTGTTACTGATTATTTAAATATTATTTTTATATTCCTTAATAACAGCTAAACTTAAATGGGTACCTTTTCAAGAGCTGAAACACTGGTGGAAGAATGGGAATACAATGTTAAAAGATAAAGCAGAGCAGCACTGTTTTTGTGAGATTTAGAACCTCTGTTGTACCTTTGTTAATGTGGTTGAAATATTTCAACACCTTAGGAAATAAAGCTTTTTTCCTCCTTCCTATTCTACTTCCCAACTTAAAAATGCAAAAAGGCTTATCCAGTCTCATGTCAGGTGACTCAGACATGCCCAAGGCTCCTGGGCTTCCCAGTGCCTGAGCAGGTTCCTCCTAAGGTGATGTGGCCTGTTGGTGATCATCAAAGCACGTTATTTTGGACAGGATAGACCCTCTGTATCCCATCTGCCTCTGTATCTTATGTCAGTTGCTGCTTTTTATCTTTTAGCTGCCTTTTCTGCTCCTTAATTACTTCTGTGTTTGGTTTTATTTTTTTTCTTCTGTAACTTTTTGCTTTTTTTCATGTACACCAACATTTTTGCTAGGAAACACATATTAAATATTAACTGTGTGTTTGGTCTCCAACACTCATACTCTGTTGTGTCCACCCAGATGTCTCCTTTATTCTGTGATCTTTTTTTTTTTCTCTTTTTTTAATGCAGTTCTTTCTGCTCTCTTTCCACCTTCCCAAATTACCCATTAGCAGTAATATTCCGCTGTTTGTGCTGTGTCAGGTATGAGCACTTTAATGGAGTTTGTGTGTCTGGAACACAGCCATTATGCTTGCAAAACCCACTGCAGATGTGTTACTGTACACTCAAGGGCACTTAAAGGTAATGCAAATTGCTTCCTATAAGCAATTGATGGAGCATGATGGAAAGATGGGTGTAGTCTTTCATTTGGTAGGTCAGCATTGGAGACGCTTTACTTGATTTGCTTTTGAAAACAGGTTAACAAAGTAGGCTTGAAGTCCTCTAGACCATTGTCTTCCATGCTGTAAATCTAGGTTAGAATGAAAATAGCTGTGTCACAGAATCAGGCTGCAAATTGGAAGGGACCTCTAAAATCCATATAGTGCAACCACCCTACTGTGGGAAAGAACATGTTCCACTGTGTTAGGTTGCTCAAAGCGCTATACAATCTGACCTTGAGCAGATAGATAGATAGATAGACTTTCTCTGCAGTGTTCAGCATCACTGCTGAAACTCTCTGAAGAATGTGGTAATTCCTACTTCCTTGTTTCAGCCTAGTCTATTAATAAAAATATTTTATATCTCTATCATCTTGACTCTTCGACATTCTTGTAAACCCCATATCTGTGCTAATTCTTTTATATCATCATTAACTTGTCTCGTGTTTAGGACATTGTTGCAATTTAGTCTAAAGTCATGCACCTTTTGTTTTCTTTCCTTTTGTTCTATCCTAAATAGCTTAACTATTCAAGTAGTGAGTAGTGACGCATAAAGGCCTCTAGGTGCAAGGATATAAGTCAGTTCAGACATTGGGACTCTTGTTTCAGACTTGGTGCAGACTTGGGGAGGTGTCTTGAGTACAAGAGGTTGGGTTTACAATTTTTTCTTAATTGTAGTAGCTAGAAGCTCACTCTTTAAAAATGAAAGCTGAAACCTGAGAAACGTGATACATCTCTGTCCTGCCATCATGAAGTTAGTAATTCACCTATGCCTAGGCAGAACTATCCAAACAATGGTATTGCTGGTTTATTGTGTTCACTCCCACATGGCAAGGGGAGGACAGAAGCTCTGACTGTGGAGAAACCATGCCATTGCCAAAGGAATACACTGCACAGATAAACCTTTTTCTTCTTTCACAAAGCATTTAATTTCTTTTTGTTCGTTACATTTGAAATGGTGAGAGCTGTTGCATGCTTCAGGGCTTGGTTAGTATCAACTGCCAATATCTAAATCATAGTTTTTACTATTTCATGGTTATCTTTTAAAAAAAATCAACACAAGCGCAAGGGAGAAATCAATGTTTTAGGATGATTTATTGTCAGTAGAGAGATTCATCACCTTAATTAGTGGAGCTTGTACATATCTGCTGACATGGCCTCAGTTCAGCATACCATCATAGCCATAACTGAACTTCATCCTGGCAGGACCATGCAAAAATGAATGGTGTCTTTTCTTAACCTGAAAAATCTTCATGATAAATCCCTTACTTGTTAACAAGAAAAGAATTATATAAAGACAGTGGGCAATGAAGGCAACTTAGAAGACCGTGTCTTGACATAGCTACTTAGAAAAGGTAAATTGAACTAACTGAAGGGGCATAAAATTAAAATGGATTAGCTGAACATTGTTAAATGTCTATGCTGACTTATGTTCAAAAGCACAACAGCCTGAAGAAAATTAGTCTGTATTTATTCATTTTAAGCTAGGGAAGTGTAGGGTGAGTTTTTACTCATATTTCTTTTTCAAAGGCTGCTGATGTTGTTGTTTGAGTTTCCTCTTTATACATAGCAAAGATGGGAGATTCTGGCTGCGAATGTTAATTTTCTGTAGAAAATAGAGTAAATAATACAGAAATTGTGAAGGTCGAAATGCTAAATATATACAGTGTTTAAGTTCTACTTGAAAGCCATTCATATTGTGAGTTGGGGATGTTTGTTTAAGTAAGTACCACTGAAAATCCACTTCTAGTACTGTTATTAGTATCTTTTAAGTTTTTTTCCTTCCCCTGCATCATTTTCATATGCAGGTAGTCTGTATTATTGTTGATGAATGCTTGTTCACTGATGTGTCAGTTTTTAAGAACAGAAGATGAGCAAAATACTTTGTGTTTTTCTGCCTCTCCCAGGACCAGGCACACCTCCATTTCACCACCATATGCCTGGCCTCAGGTGTTGTCTTCCCAGCCAAAATAAGCTCCACATGTTCTGTGAGACAACATGTTATCTCTGCTTTTGTAAAAGTACTGTTTTTGCTCTGGGTTAATGTAACGAAGGTCAGTACTTACACAGCTACTCAAAGTAAGAGTGTTGGTTCCTGGTGTGATTTTGCAGCAGAATAGCTAGTTTTCTGTAACAAATTCACTGCTTGCTTTTTTTTTTTTTTTTTTCCAGTGAAAATATTGTCGCAGTTAGAAGTCTTGAGGTACTCTCTCAAAGCATTTCTGGAGTTCAGACCAGCATACAGTCTAGCAAAGTCACTTTCTAAAATAAGTAAGTTGATTTGACACTGTACTTGCATGTAAATTATAATGATGAAATTAATAAAAGAAAAAAAGGAGTTTATATATAAGAAAAAGACTCAAAAGTTGTTCGGCAGTGATATGAATAAATTATTTAACTTTTCGTGAGACATGGCAATAAAACAGCCAGTATGTATGACTTATTTTTTTCTTTTGACTGGTTGTGTTAATTGGGAAAGACTTGCCAAAATCTAATTACTTTTAAAAGGATGCTTAAAATCATGGATGCAGTATGTGTCTTGATTCAAATGAGTTATAATGATCTGTGTTCAGTATTTTAATTTGGTGAAGATTTGAATATCCTGCCTCCTCTCTGAATAAATTGTGCGGCATGGTAATAATGTATACTTGCAATATGCATATGATAATTGCTATTCACTCATGGTATCCTTAGTGCCACCCTGTGCAGTGACGTTTGGGAGACTGGCCTGTGTTGGTGCTGCATTATACAAGTATGATCAAGCAGAAGGGAAGGCAAGACTGATTTGTCCCAAAGTTCTTCTCTTCCCTTCCTGACTTGAAAAAATTGGCTTGGTTTCCCTTTAATACTATTACAAAGACCTTCTGATGACTGAAAATGCAAGAGGAGGGAGGTGTATGATTTTTTAATTTGCTGTTCATATTACAAACTGGTGTTAGTTCTGTCGGTTACTGGTTTTTATTGAGCCTTCTTGTAAGATATGTCATTGGTTCATTGCTGATTGAGGGTGCGTTCATCCACTGATCTGGGTGAGTGACCATTGCTATATTAATAAAGTTAAAAAAGTGATAGTATTTTGTGTCAATCTGGCCTTCTGTAATTTTATGCACTTTTAGATATTTTTACATATATTACTTAATATATACTATTCAGAATTTTAGTTCTTGAATGTTTCTATTAAAATGTCATTTTCTTCAGGGAGGATGGGTTCAGAATTCATAGAAAAGCTCTGGATTCTGTATTTTGAAGTCTGATGTTATAGATGCATGTTGTCAGACTTGTTTTCTTCTTGGGTTCACTTGGTTTGTAGGGACTGGGGGGAATGATTACCAAATGTTCTTGTAAGCGAGTGATGAAGATGCTGCCTCATCTTTAAGTTGTGTTTGGGACTTAAAGGAAGATCTCGATGTCCTTTGGAGAGTGACTTGAACATGAGAATGAGGGGGAAGATGGGGAGGAAGGTGAGGTTAAGATAAGGAAGGCTCCTTCTGCTAGTGTGGCTTGAATTTTTGTTTTCTGATTTGTTGTTTCTTTGTTTTAAAAACTGTTTAGTTGTCTCATAGATTTAGATTGCCACCATCAGTTGTTACAGATGTTAAGACTCCACTTTAAAGCAAAGACTCCAGTGCTCAAGTGAAATTGTACACACAGTAATATACCTCAAATCTTAGAATGTCTAAGGGTTTGTAGGCTTCACTGTGCTGAAAGACCTTGTGAAGCAATTACAGCACTTGTATCCTGATTTCAGTACAAGTTTCTCTGTGTGCTGCCTTATAAATAGCATGTGAAAAAATAATCTGGATTAGTAACGTGGTTTGCCAGTTTGACCCTTTGGCTCTCTGCTGTGTCCTTTCTAGAGGATAATGATTATAGAGTGAAATCTTAAAACTTGTGCTGAATGCTCATCTTTTGGGAAACGTAACAGGTTCTTGTTTTGCATGTTTATATAATTTTCAAGAAGAAGCATTGAATTCATACTCAACACTGATTGTATCTTTGAAAAATGTATCAATATAAAATTTATCAAATTTTATAAATAGAAAATCAAAGTCCTAAGAAATTTTAGCAAAATAGGAAACATACAAAAATGTTTTAAAATATGTAAGAACAAGCCAATCACTTTTTACAAGTGGTGGTAGCTGTAACTACATTTCATGTCCAGTACATCCTTGAAGGTTTGTTGACATAATTTCTAAGTAAATCATTCTTTGGCATGAAGACACAGTAGAATCTTTTATTCTCTGTCTGATTTAAGATGCACCTTGAATGGCAGAATCACTGAAAATATATGCCCATCCTTGGCCCATAAAGAAATACATTCATGCTAATGGATTAGACAGATTGCCAACAATATTTTTTTTCAGAGCATTGTGAAATATGTATCATTTTATTACATGAAAGTCAGACATTACTTTTAAAGTCTTACAGTAGTGGATCTGCTGTAATCAAAAGCCTATCAGCCAAGTAGAGTGTTTTAAAAGAATTATACTTAAAGGTTATCTTAATGGCTTTGATTTAACCTTCCTGCTGATGTATATTTTGTTCCTCTTCTGAAGAGCAATCTTCACATAAGCTAATGTAGGTAATGACATTGAGTTATGTTCTCTTGGCAGTCAGAGGAGTCTATGCACTGCATATAAATCACACAAATTATATTTATTCTATAGTGCTTGTTTACTTTCAGATACTTTTGTACCCTTGCTGGGTGCATTTGGTAGGTAACCAACTTTCAACTAGTTATACTTTACTTAGCCTTACACGTTTAATTGAAGCATACTGTATCCAAATCACCTGACAATCTTGGAACCTCTGAAATATAAAATCTCAATGTTTTCATTTCTTTGCTGTCTTACCGTGCCTGAAGTTAAACAATAACAAGTTTAATAGTTTCTGAAAATACTTGCTTTATTTCAAGCAGTACTTAAAAAAATCAGTATTTTATTTATCTGTTTAGGTTCAGAGACTGTTTGCCTGAAGATGGGTGTAGATAGTAGAATTCATCTTAGTTACAAAAACTATCTAATGAAAACTCTTTGAACAGAACTAGTTATCTGGAAGTTGTTTTTTTACTGCTTCTCATGATAAAAGATGCCATTTTGAATAAAATCCTTATGGCACTTCTGGTAAACCAGCTGTAAGCAGATAGATACTGAATTCATATATTTAGGCTTTCTTAAAGAAAAAAATTGGTCAACTGTAGTTCTCGTACTAATTTTATTGTTACTAATTAAGAGTGGTTAATTTGGAATATGGTTTTTATGCATTTCAGGGCTTAGATCTCGAATTAGGAGCTTGATTGGAGTAGCTCAGGGCATACTTTATTGGGGTTTCTGGGAAATTGAAATTACACCGTGCTTCACAATATGAAATAAATTCAAATTCTTCTTTGCATAGGATATAGTAATGTATAGCTGCAACACGAAGTTAAGATGCAGTACTATATTCAGACACAATTCTGAAGACCCAACAAATGTCTGTTCATGCTTCTTAGTCCTATATTGAAGGTGCACTTAAATTTAAAATTTATTAAAATAGGAAATCCTTCCCATCTATTACTGGAAGGCATTAATGTTGTCAGGAAAAAATGTCTGTAGTTAAGCAAATGTGCATTGTGTGTGATAGAAACTAGGGGCTCCTTTTGCAAGGATTGGCTGTATAGTGGGCTTTTTGTTTATTTGTTTATTTTAAAACTGCCTGAGGAAATTTATGTGGCTTTCTGTGGGGTTTTGTTTCTGTCTTTGGAGTTACTGTTTCATATTTGCTGTAATGGCAACATGCTTTAATTGCAGAACACAGTGGAGATTGAGCATCTCCACGCTAAGTATCTTGTGAATCATCTCTTCTGAGTAAACCTTTTCTGGGGTAATCTGTGCTGCAAACAATAAAGGATTGGCAAAATAATTTCTAAGTGTAATGTTTAGTCTATGTATTGGTAAGGAGAGGGACAGTCATCCAGTGTCATCTTTCTAATTGTAATCTCATTTGTCCTGTATTTCCTAATTTGTTTAGGATCTTTAAACTAGTCAGTCTCTTGCTGGCCTGTCTGTTCTTTCCTGTTCCTCATATGCAAGTCAGAGAAATCCCTCTCTAGCAAAGCTGCTCCATTTCTTTCTCATCTTGCCTGGATAACCCCCCTAAGAATTCCCAGGCACAGTTCAGAAGTTGGCAAGAGCTGAGGAATCGGGAGAAAACTGGATGTCAGCACCAACTTTTAGATAATATTTTACTGTACACTTGTAGCCTGTTTCATGGCATCTGGCTTCATCGCCAGAGAACAGCCCCAGGTATTAATGTAGGCATGACATTCATGGTCCAACGTAGTTGAATCACCAGTCTGTCCAGCAAGACATACATTTAATTACCATAAAGGTCATTAAAACTCAGTCCCAGTTTGTTCAATGAGTCACATTAAAGTACTTCTGGTAAGACTTGTTTAGATTTATCATGGACGGTTACTGACTCCTCTGTGGAGAATCATTCAAGCATTAAATTCCTACTAGTTGTAAGGCTCTATTCCAAAGTAAGAAGTCTAATCTGCAGGAGAGCTACTATCACACAAAGATGCCAGAGTGAAAGAAGGATGACAAGAAAGGCAGAATACCAGAAACTAAATTAAGCGCACAAGATGGAATTTCAGGGTCTGAAATACAGTTTTCTGCCCAGCGAATTGAGAATAAGCAAAACATATATGTACAAGTCCAATTCTAAATCCATTGTGGAACTAGAAAATCAGCAGTTCTCTCTTTAGAAGCTAGTAATAATGTAATTTAAGTTTAGATTTGTCATACTGAGTGCTGTGGGACTCTTAAGTAAGAGTAGTGCTACAGTTTGTCCCTTATCTGGTTTCAGGGTTGAGAATACTTCTGCATAATCTATTGTTACATTTTTATTCCTCCAACTTGAAAGTCCATCCTGAGAGAGGTCTCAGTGACTGTGTAAACTTCACTCAGCAGCAAGGGGAATGATGGTGGTGGAGATGGAAAGAGACCCAGGTAGTCAGTGCTGCCTTTGCCTCCATCTTCACCTTCAGGAATCACGAGTCCCAGAGACCAGTTGGGAAGGCCTTACCCTTGGTACAGGGATAACAGGTTAGGGAACATTTGAAACAAACTGGACATACGTGGGTCTGTTGAACCTGACAGGATGCAACCACAAGCTGAGGAAGCTGGCTGACATCATGGTCTGACCAGTCCTGGTAGTCTGTGAAAGCTCATGGCAACTCTGGGAGGCTCCTGAGGACCGGAGGGAGCAAATGTGACTCCTTTCTTCAGGAAGGGCAAGAAAGAGGATCTGGGAACTACTGGCCAGTAATCTTCACCATAATCCCTGGGAAAGTGACAGGACAAATAATTTTATAATCCCTTTCCAAACATAAGAAAAGTAGATGTCAGGGAGCAGTCAGCAGGTTTGTATGAAGGGGAAATCATGGCTTACCAACTTGATAGCCTTCAAAAACAAGATAACTGGCAAGCTGGATGATGGGAGATCAAAGGATGACATTTATTTAAACTTTAGAAAGGCTTTTGACAATATCTCCTGCAGTATCATCATAGAAAAAATGAAGTACAAACGAGATTAGTGCACAGTGAGGTGGGTTGAAACTGTGCTGCCAGACTGACTGTGTTGTGGTTCGCAGCACGAAGGCTCGCTGGAGGTCAGTCATTGACTGCGTGGCCCAGGGCTGGTACTGGGGCCAGTACTGTTTAACTGCAATCTCATGAAGTCTATAAAAGGAATGGTCAAGTTAATACAATTTTAACACAGCATTGCTCAATATTTCCCCTACTACTACAAGTACTTCTTCCAAGTACTTTGATTCATAATCCACTCGCTATTACTGAAAATGTTAGCAATTATCTTACTCTACTTTCCTAGTTTATTATAATTGTTTAGGCATTTCCTGATTATTCTTTTTATTGACAGCCTTCCCCACAAAATATTACCAGAAAATAGAATCTTTTTTTTTCTTTTTTGCTTTTTATGACAGATAAATGATAAAACTGTCAAGCAATCCTATAGACCTACTTTGTGGTGCGTTGCCTATAAGCAGTGTCCATTGTTGCAGGGGTTGCAGATACCTTTCTTTTCTAATCTCCCTTGCTTTCCTCCACTCCTGATACTTGCAGGAGAAATAGCAGCAAAACTTTTATGAGCATTAACATTGCTCTTTCTCACACAAGAGGTCTAGAAGAAACACGTGCAGTCACTTTAACAGATTTGTTATCCTTTCAGATTTTCACTTTGATTCTGATTTTAGGTATATGTGGCTAAATTTCGTATTTGATGAAAATAAATTGTTTATAGAATAGATTGTTCTTCAAGCTGGAGATGGTAAGAAATGGCTTTGTGTTCTCCTAGTGGCTTTGCATTTTGCAAGGCTTGCTAGTCTTAAAAGAGAATTATGGAGAAAAAACAGCCTGTGGACGAAGTCAGCATCACTATTTTGGGGGTTTTCACTAAGAGTGTTTTCTTATCTGGATAAATGGGGTATCATCTTTCCAAACTCAGACATTTACTGAATATGCTAGTCACATCAAGTTCCCTTTAGAGTCACTGGAAAAAAATAAGTATTAAAATGAGATGAACCAGTTCTTATTGTTTTACATTGACTGTAAAACATCCAATCTGAGAAGCTGAAATGGGAACACCTGCATTAAGTTGAGTAAGTCCCACCTCTGTAGTCTGCCTTTAGCTTCTCCCTTCTAGCGAAGCAAGAGACCATGTACAGACAGCCGGAAAGAGAATGAAGGGAAGAATTATTCATTGCTTCCATTCTTTCACAGATTTATATCACCAAGTGTTTCTTCTGTGCAAAGAATGTTGCTTGTTCCCACACTGGTGATTCAAAAACTGAACTCTCAAAATTATGACATGATTGTTTCTGAAACCTCAGGTTTTAAAATAGTTAAGTATGAGACTTGTGTGCTTAACAGTCATGTTGTACTTTTTTAATAATTCTTAGGTATAATGTTTGTCCATATTCGTGAAGACTTATTTTGCTTTATTTTTAATAAAGTGTTATTGATTCTCTATGAATTTTGTAAATAAAATTTATTTATTTTTCTTTTTAAGTAATTTTCCATTTGGCTTTCTTTGTGTCATGTATGAAGTAGGCAAGTTAAGGTTCTATACCAGCCTAATATTGTAATCTGCTGATGAAACCTCACAGAAACAAATATGAGTAACATTAGTTGCTTGATAATAACAGCATGCAGACTGGTATCCACATAGATGGATATCTTAAATTAATTATTTTGATCTGATCGTACATTATTGAAAATTAGTAGTGTTGCATGTGTAAGTATATGTGAAATGTTACATTTGTGTCTTTTAGACTAGAGCTGACTCCATAACTACCTGTTTTGGTATTTGCTGATTAACCTGGATTTGGCATTACCTGTGATAGCTCTGGAAAAAGGGTTTTCTGGGGTTTTTTTTGCTACTCTGAATTAATGTACATGGACCAGAAAAAAAGGCATTCTCTGACCTGACCCAAGGACTGGCTTTTTAAATCTTCAAGCTCATTTCCTGGCCGTGCTTCTTGCAATTAGACTTAAAATGTATCTGTTCCTCAAAAGCCAAAGTTTAGTAATGGCTCAGCCAGAAAATTGGCTTGAAAATGTTCTTTCTATAAAATGCAGTGCCTATTACTGATATTTGTAGATGCATATGAGCAGTTGGGAAAGCTATTTACTGTGTAATATGTATGAAAAGCATGTCTTTGGGATTTCTTTAAAAAGGTGTTTTTTTCATTTTAGAAATATTATTTGCCTTTACTTCTTTTCCCCACCTGAATATGCATCAGCCTCCCTCTCTTGTGTTGACCGTAATGATCATGTGCCTTTGTGGGGATACTCATAACCTCATTCACAACTGAAACCAAGGGATACACACTACCCAAATCAAATTTCTGCTCCTAACTAGTGCCATCACAAGGAGACCTGATGGAAATTATGAAGGAATGGGAGAGGACTAAAGAACTTCACAGCTTTTCCAACAGTAGCACAATCTTAGATTAGCTCAAGTCAAACAAGGAAACACACTCTGGGTCAAATCTGTTGTATTATCAGACAGGGTAGGAGCATCCTTATATTCTTGGAGAAGCTTCCATTTCCTAAAGGACTCTGCCTGTGCTAGTGCTGTTTTTAGTGCACTGAATTAGTCAGTAGCTAGTGATGACCTTAGTCTGTGGAAGAGTTCAGGTGAGGTTCGTGCATTAGAGCCCTGTGTGAGCTGGGAGGATATGGTGTCGCTGAGCAGCAGTACCTGCTGAGCCTGAGCTCAATTTCCACACCCAACACCGTCTGCAGCTCCACTGAAACATTTCAAAGCAGGTGAATCCTAGTTGTTATTTTTTATGGTGACCCATCCCTTTTGAATTAGGTCTCTATAAAGTTAACTGGATTTTCTCCAGATCAAATAAAAGTGTTCTGTCTCAGTGGATTGTTTTCAGTTACATACCCTGTATTTTAGATCTCAC
This sequence comes from Grallaria varia, assembly GCA_013396735.1. NCBI lineage: Eukaryota > Metazoa > Chordata > Aves > Passeriformes > Formicariidae > Grallaria > Grallaria varia. The sequence continues at coordinate 625,485 of VWZG01009480.1, forward strand.
TTCACAGCTGAGAAGCCAGCCCAGAGATGAAAAAGTAACTTTTCTGATCTGGTGAATGAAAAAACATGGGAGAGGATGAGATCTGCTAATTCTAATAAGTTTTAAAAAAATCAGTTTAGATTTTCAAAGCCTTTAATGATGCAGTGGACAAACAAGGAGTTTGATACTTAACTAGATTAGGCACTTAGTAATCTACAAAGCAATTGTTAGATATTTCAGGAGCTAAATGCCTTTGAAAATCTGGACGGTGGTGACTCAAAATCATTAATCATTTTAAGTGTAGCTAAAGCAACTATAATTACTGCCTTTACTGGGAAATTATTCCATTTTAAATGTGACTTACCTTTTTGTGACTTCTTCCTTGTGTATTAAGCCTAAAGTATTTTTTCTTTAAGTTAAAAAGCAGACTGTAAATTGTGCGGTTTTTCACTAAATTGTAGTTTCCATTCAAATGTGGCATGAGGGAAGCCCTGAGTAACATAACCTTCTTAAACAGGAAGAAGGTCGTTTACCTTATTCCAACATAAGCAGGGAGTTGTATTGGACCTTGAAGCTCTTGGAGAACTGAGCCTTTTTTTTCTTTAGTAGGAAGGGATGGACTCTGAAGGATATAAAAGACCGAGTTACAAAGACTGCACGTATATTTAACGTGGCCTCTGTGAGGACACTTGCGCTTCTGTAGAAAAGCAGCAAGTCGGAGGACAATGGAGCTCTATTTATTGTCTGTGCCCAGATTGAAGAATTGCTGTTGCAAAACCTTCCCCACAGCTAGGAAGAGCCCTCAAAACAAGTACACATCAGTGAAAAAGTACTATGTTGAGGAGGGGGAGGGAAAAGCAGCAAAGTTCTTTTGACCAAATTGTTGTCTTCTATCTAGCCAGCATCTAAACACAAACTGTTCTGCAAGTTAAGGATATTAACATATAATCTCCAGACACTGTGTCTCACCAGTACTTGCCTAGGAGGATTATATAGACAGTGAATTCAAAACTGCATAAAATAAGATATATTCCCTTCAACAACTGATTAGGATTGAGATGCTTTACTGACATCATTTCTTCAAAGAGTGGAGAAAATTATTTTGAGTAGTAACAGGAGAGTACTAAGGCAGAAGCTGTAACTAGAGGGTTATCTGCATGTAATGAGGAGTGTGAGGGAAAAGCAACAATGAGAAACAAATTTCTTTGTAAAATCATATGGCCTGATTTTTCCTGACACTGCCTCACAGTAGTCATTTTTATGAAGTTGCTGCAAAGTAGGCAGTGGCCTGATTCATGAAGATTTTCGCTGAAAGCTATTTATGTTTACTTTGGATATTTAGCAATATTTTCAAAGGGATGAAGGGCATAGTGATTGACAGCCTAGCTATGAAAGGTATCAGATGAGCTAAGAAGTGTACATTAATGTGCATGTCCTGTTTATAAACTGTAGTGAGGGAAGGAAAAATATGTTTTTTAGTCTACCACCTGGCATGAATTCTTCGGTAATCCTCGTTTTTGAAGCACTGCTTCTTCCCACTTTGAAACAAAAAAGTTTTAAAATTGTAGGTGTTATCCAACTGAGCCATTAGGTCCCTGGTCTGACTGGAGCTAGCACTGGTCTGAGCTGCCTGAAGCTGTACTTTCTGTTAGCACTTTTGAGTAAAATGAGAAAAAGGCTCTTAGCTGTAACGAGCCAGGCTCCAGCTATGCCAAGCACTTCACTCACAGGAAGGGCCTGAGTCCTGCTCTGAAGGATGTACAGTATTGTTTGTGGCAGTATATGTCAGGGAAGGTGGAAAATTGACACAGTGATACATACAGTATGATCTTTCATCATTTGAAAAACTGGTAGATAACTAACTGTTGTTAGTTACCTGTGGTCAGCTAATTCTGATGGTGCTCTGTTTCCCTGTTTCAGCCAGGTAATTCTTAGGCAGGCGTTACAAGAGGTAGCAGGTTTTTGGACTCATTCAGAGTGAACGCTGTATGCATAAGACCCATCCAAGGCAACTGGGGCGGTGTTATGCTGGCCCATGTGCCTGGCTGGTCTGATGGCCTCTCTGATATCTCTCTGATAGCTGGCAGAGCATGGTACCTGATATGAGGGTGTAAGGCGGCAAATGTAGTACAGTCTGATTTCACGTCCATCTCATCTTGATCTATAGTAGATGGAAGATGGCTGAAACCCTTCCAACGTGTTTGTTCTCGTTTTATGAGTGATGTAAAAAGTCGACTTACCTTCTAACATTGATGTTTTTAGTGAAGCAAAGGGACATAAGCAGAAGGATACCTTTCTACAGAGTAATGAAAACATCGAGGTGTGAGTATCCAAACAGGTCAGCCAGAAAGGAAGAAGTGTTAATAATTAAAGACAAAACTAGAGAATGGAAAGTTAAAAAAAGAACAAGTAAGCAAATAGGTTGTCACAAGAGAATCTTATGTAAAGTCAGGGAAAGCTTTTAAGAACTGCTGTGCCAAATTAAGAGAAAGAATATGTATCTGTAAATGTATTTGAGATTCAGGAAAATATATGTGCTGAAAATCACACTGCAGCAAGTGCCTTATTGAGATAAGATCTGTCTCTGAGTGATGTACTAGTATTAGAGAGCAAATTTGAGCTATTACACTGAAAATTCCACCACCTAATTAGGTAATCAGTGAAAATGTCATACACTTGCAGCATGTTACAGGGCGATACTTTGTGAAAAATGGGTCTTTTGAACGTCATCCTACAGCAGAGACAAAATCAGGAAAACTGAGGTGCATGATGTGGTTTGTGTTTGGGTCAGGGATGGTGCCTTTGACATCAGCTCACCACTCCATATGGGTACATCCCCATTCTTGTCTGTCTTGCTCTGCTTTCCATCACATCTCAGGCATCTTTCTGATGAGTTAGGAGCTTTTCCTTTCCCAAAGCAGGCTCCCAGCTGGCTGCCTGCCACGTGCCTGGGGAGGGAAGGGAGAGGCGCATTTGCTTCAGCTCCATGGCCCTGGTAGGAGAGAGGGTAACCTGCCTGAATCTCAGGGTGTACCTGCTAATGGTGAGCACAAGTAGGAGGAGAAGAAAAGCTGAGAACTCTTTCTTATGATCTCAGTTACCATCACATGCAGTAATTTTTAGCCATCCCTGGAGACCCTGTAGAAGCAAAGTGCTTGCTTTGAACAACCTAATGTAATGAAAGGTGTCCTGGCCCATGGCAGGGGTTCAGACTAGTCGATCTTCAAAGATCTCTTCCAAACCAAACCATTCTATGACTCTATGAATATCTAGTGATGGGCATGCTCCAGCCCTTCCCCTGCCTGGCTTCCACTTCTCTGCCCTCCTGTAGAGTCTCCTGTCAGGAGGGTAGAAGAGATACAACTACATCACAGAAGGAAAGTGGAAGAGGGAGTTTATGACTTAAGCACAGCGCTTAATTTTTGACTATTTAGGGGTTCAGTCTGTGCATTGTGTAATGAAAAAATGTATGTAGTAACTTGAGGAAAAGATGGACAGCTACAACATGTGTTCCCTCTGACCTAGGCTCTGTGTGACCTGGTACCAATCTTAGGTGTAAATTAGCAAATACAAATTACACTTTGAGGGGGTGGGTGGGGTTCAATTACTACATCATGTCTCTGAAAAAGCACCCAGAATGAGAGTCACCATCAGGGACTGTTTGGAAATTTCCTGCTATGATGTTCTGATGCATCATGCTGGGACATTTGGAGAGTATGTTATGTAACTTTGTTGCTGAAATACAGATAAGGGTTTGTTACAAAACTGAGAAGGAAATAAGTTTATAAAATTCCAGTAATGGAAAACGGCTTGTTTAGGCGTGGTCCCTCAAAACTAAGGTGAAGAGCAGGAAGAAAATACTGCTCAAGTTATTCTTCATGCCTGCCGATGCCTGTGGGCTGTGCTTGTGGGACACGAGCTGCATTTTGTCTTGCACAGTAGTATTTCTCGTATTAGTGTGTCCCAGTGGTAGTGGTGCAGATTTCATATTGGTTTACAGGATGGTTTATTTTTAGCACATGTGTGGCAGGTCTGGGCAAATAAAATTTGTTCCTGGCTGGCTGATGCTTCCAGACACTGTTCAGCTAGGGAGAAGCTCAGAGGTGAACATCAGAGTCCTAAGAGGATATGCCAGTTTGACAGCTCCAAAGCAAAATCACAGGAAGAATAGTAGGATTTTGAATCTTGAAGAAATAATTCCAATATTAACCAATTAGTCCTCTGCAAAATGCATAGTTATCATTTGTTATTTATAGATAAGGCACAAACCCCTTAAAACCTAATTAATTACTGCAATCAATTCGCTAAACAAGCCAATGATAAGAGCTGGGTGATGCATGAATCTGTCATGTATCTGTGAAAATACATTCATTTTACTCAATTAAATTCCATTTAACAGGCTTCTATTTAAATTTTTTATATAACTCTACCTAAATTGCCCGATATCCTTGCTCCAGAAATACGCACATGTGCTTCATTTCTATACTGCTATCTTCCATTTTGACACATTTTACAATGTAAATAGGCATTCCCTATGCATTATTTACTGTTCTACTGCTTCTGCCCGTTTTGCTACTCATCACTAGGTGGCAATAGCTGAACAGTCACTTACAAACAGGAGGCAAAACAAAACTAATGAGACATAAACTAAGAAGGCTTTCTGTTGCTTTATTTAGAGCTTACCATATTAAATCAGGTTTGCTTAGTGAAATCTTATTTTCTGCAGTGCTTTTTGTCACTCTGTGCTTTTAATTTGGACCCTAGCAAGGTGTTCATTTTACCTTGTTAAATCATGGGACGTTATAGTACATAGAATTCAATTGATTTATATAACAATTTTGATCTTCATTTTAACAGAGGACATTAGTAAAGCATGTGTACAAGCTGCTTTGTTAATACTTAACTTGAATTATTTTGTGTTATACAAGCTATGACAAGAAAAACGGAAAACCCACTTGTAAATATCTTAATATAAGGAAAGGTGCACATGAACTTTACAATTGCCAAGTTGTAGATTATAAACTCACTACATATAAATACTATGATTTTTTTCTGCTTAAAATTAAAAATATTTCTCCTTTTTTTTGCTGTCTTAGACATGGATTTGTTTTTTCCTCCTGAAACCATGGGGAGAAAATGAGATACCTAAACATAGGTGTGTAAAACAAAGCCTCCAAATGCTTCAGAAGGCTGAGGATCTAATGTATGTCTTATGTCATATCTGCCAGTCTCTGTGAATAACTCACATTCCTTAGAGTATCTATAAACACACTAGACCCCTATATTTAGGCACCTGAATACTGTTCAACTATGACCAGTATCCATCTGAAAGCTAGCACAGTCTTTCAAGAGCAGAGCAGATAGAGGTTCCCAGAGAAGGGAATGTGAAATCGTGAATGTAATGCAATCTATCCTGGAATAATGACGATATCGTAGGTCCTTTTTGGTTTCCTCTCTTAGGTGTGTTCTGCACTGTTATCAATACATCTGGGATTCATTCTGTGTAGGGTTGCTTTATTTTGCTCAGGAGGACTAGATTGTATAAAAGCGACAAAGACCTCATAAGCAGCCCTTACTTATTCCTGGGGTGAAAAACTCCAGACAGCTAAACTTTTATACAACGTGTACCAATATATATCCAAGCTGATTCCATGGAAATCAGACGCACAGGAATAATTTGACATACAGAATTTTTTGGCTAAAAGGACATAGCATTTGACCCAGGTTAAGGAGGAAAAGATATATGAAGGCATAGAAAAAATAGAAATAGTAACTAAAAAAAAAGCATGTTAAACTTTCAGTAGTTCAGCAAAGCTACATTTGGCTTTGGGATCTGTGTCTGCGTCACAACTTGGAAGACAAAGGATCTGTGTCTGCATCACAACTTGGAAGACAAAATTTAAATCCAAAGTTTATACTTGCTTTTTTACTGTTGTCATCCCTTGGGGGCTTACTCTTTGCATTTAGGCTCAGATTCTGAAGAGTTAAGATTGCAAAATCCAAATGAGCCCTTTCATACCAAGCTAAAATGAGCCCTGGAAGATTGTGCAAGACTTTGCTATATTCAAATCTCCATGTGCTTTTTTAAGGATTCCTGCAACCATTGCTCAGAACACAGAGGACTAAACTGCCTGTTTGGCTATTACTAATCAGTCATTAAAACTGTAAACAAAAGTGCTACCTATGCTTCTAAATAGTAAGAATATGAAAACCAGCTTTGCAAAAGTAGTTACCCTAAGTATCATATGCGTATAGTGAGGAGAAACAGGCTGCTTTGAACAAATAATTGTGCTCTGTACTGGAACTATGTGGAATATTGTGTCATGCCGAAGGCACTCACCTCCCAGTGTAGGCATCTGAGCTGGATGCCTCCAGAAAGATGTTGTGAATACCTCCAGCAGTATGTGTTTTTGTTATTCTTTTTTCTTTACTGGGTGAAAGTTTTGGAAGTCTGTTTTTCAGATACTTTGCAGTGAAAATAGCTGTTTATGAAGCATTCTGCTCATGAAAGAGCTTCTGATTGTGCTGATGAACAGCATCTCCCAAATTTTTTTTTCCAAAGTTGGGTGGGGCATGGAAACTCCACTGCTCCAGACTTTGTTCAGATAGAGTATAAGCCAGGGACCCAAGGCTCCTGGATATGTATCTACCAGGATACCTCTGATCTCAGAAGGCAGGTGCGAGAACAGAAGATGCACTACCTGTTACAAATGCGGCGTGTGAGTTATACACAAATGTTTTTAATTTAAACAATGCTTATCTTATCACCATAATCAGCAGGTGCTTCATCATGGTAGACCTATGAAAAGCCTTCAATTTTGGATCAGTGGTTTCTTACCATGAAAAAAAAGAAGTTACATTCTATTTTGTCAACTCCTATGTAGTAATATCATAAAAAAGAAGTCCACTGTATTTGTAAGTCAGTCTGCAATATCCATCATCAAACATCTTACTTTCACTGACAGGTTTTGTATGCTTATGCCTGTCTGTCTTTCACAGACTGGAATATGTAATAAAACTGTAAATATAAAGTCAACAAGAATGAAAGTGGAAGCTGTGTAACTTCAAAACTTCTTAGTATTGTAAGCCTTCTGAAAATAAATTCAGAACATTAGATTAAAATGCTGCTGTTTCTGCCATTTCAGTGTGTTATTCCTGTTTGGGGAGTGTTTCCAAAATGTGAGTAAAACCATTATGTCTGGAGAATGTTTTATTTTAGCAAATCTAAACTGGCAAATATTTAAATTTAATTTAGTGTTTAAATTTTTAAAAACTTATTCAAGATTAATGATAGAAAATAGTAATATTTTAATTGGTTATACTTTTAAAGAAGCTGTTAGAGCAAAAGTTAAATTCTGAAGCATTTATGTTGAGTTGTACTTCCAAAAGCAGAACAGAAAAAGGAGAAGTTTTAGCCCTGAAGTAAATGTTAACAATACCATTGGATTTTATTGCTGCAAACACCTTTATTTAAAGAGTGGGGCAGTTTTTCCTCTTGTAGCTCTTTGGAGTGCACTGTGGACTGAAAGCAGTACCTTAGTCTGTACCTCTCCCTCAGTACAATCGTTCGATCAAGAGGCATAATGTAACAGTTGTATTCTGTATGAACTCATTCATATGATGCAGAAAATATACAGTCTGAGAGTGGGGGCATTTTTCTTTAATATGCTTTATTTTAAGACATCCATTAAACTTTTCAATATTGTAGTACAACAGCATATTTTTGGTGGAAACACCCAATAGGAAAGCATATTAAAAGGTGAAAGCAGTGAGATTCTGTATTGTACATTAATGTTGTGATGCAATGTTTAAAAAAGACCTACTATACAGGAAATTTTGGCTCCAGATCACTTTGCAGAAAGTCAGTAAGAAAGGCACTGGGGGATCTGCTACTCCTAGACAGATGTAGCTGTAGCTTCTTTAATGTTACTTACAGGGAAGCGCATGTAGGCATTAGGTGACACTTTTAACATCCCAAACACAAACTCAACTTAAGGTAGTCAAATCCAGATATGGATGTGACAGCTCATTTGTTTTTTCACCAAACAATCACGAAGTCAAGAAAGGATTGTGCTGGTTAGACTTGATAACTCGTGAAGACCAAGGACAAATGGCAGGAACATTACTGGATCATGTTCATACAAGGTGATTCAGGATAAGCAAGGATAGATCTGCAGTTTTGAAGATACAAACTTGAGAAATAAAAGGAACTGGTTAACAACAGTTAAGGAAACAGGTGAGGGATGTCTGAAATTTCTTAACCTGAAAGCACCACAACCAGCCAACAAAACCTTGAACTTTCCATTCTGCCTGTGAGGGGAGCTGTGAGACCCTCTGCAGCATCCCATGGGGGCCTACCAGTCACCCATCTCCCCTGGTATTCTCCTGATAGCAGCAGCAGAAGGTACTGTTTGGGAAGAGCACACACAGGTGTAGCTGCTTTCTGCAGCCCACCCGCCTCCTGTGTCCCAGCACCTGTATTGCAGTACTAGGGGTATTAAAGGGGAGTCCTTTTAGCCTCCTTTATAGATCTCAATTTGTGCTTATTACAATTTTGAAGCTACTAATGCTGTCTACCTCCACGATCCCCAGAAGCAATAAGTTCCTGAAGCTCACCACTGTCTGAAGAAAGGAACACTTTGTTTGTTTTAGACTGATATCCCAGGCATTTCAGTGAATGCTTCACTGTTCTTATGGGAAAGGACTGAAGAGTTATTGGAAGAGTCTCAAGTGCATTTTTAGTACAACTGTGGTTTGGAGGTTAGAGGGTGTTAATTTAAAGTCAGCACTATCAAAAGTTCAGCTGAGTAAGACTATGTAAAGAAATTAAAAGCAAAGGGTTAAACACCCTTATTCTTTTACACCTTTGAAACAACACTGATTTTAAAGAGTCCAGTATCCCATGAGGGTGAGAGATGGAATAAGAATATATGGAGGGAAAATGATCTGTACCAGCCGAGAGGTTGCTTGACAGTCAAGACTTTGAAACAAAATTTGCTGGGAGATTATATTTAAAGGTGTGGATTTAACCAAAAATTGGCTAAAATCCAGTATAGATTTAGGAAATGCAACTGTTTGAAACTTAACCATATATTTTTATTTTCAACAAGAGAAATATGATAATGTATTAGTCTTCTTCATAAAAGCATTTGATGTGGCCCTACAGGAGAAATTATTACTTGAATCCGTGAACATAGGAATTAACCTTGCATCTGTGAGGGTGAATAAGGGCTTCCAAACCTACCTGGCATTGTCTCTGCTGAAAAATCCCATTAGTGGGATGTTAGGAAGTCATCTGTCCAAGACTTTGGGTCTTACTTTATTTGGTATTATATTTACCTTTAATTGTAAAAAGCTGGAATGTGCTGGTTAAAATAGGGTGGTACGATGAGGAGGCATTGTCAGTGCGGTGGTGGGGAGGAACAGATGGGACTGTGGGGTCTCAGAATGTAAACTGGGGGCCCAGAGTGATAGCAATTGGATGATAATTAACAGTATAGGGAGGAAGAGCTGAGCAGCTCTCACTGATATAGTTGGTGAGGTCAAACCTGGGATACTCTGAACATTTCAGATAGTCCATGTTCATGAAAGGGTCTAAGCAGGTTTTGAGTCAGGTTCATTTAGGAACTGAAAGAGGATTTATAAAGTGAGTTTCTGCAACAGCCTTCCATTAGTGAGGTCACAAAACCTTATCTCTAGATGAGGTATGTTTACAGAAGACATTTAGCATATTTTCAGTGAGAACCGAAGGAGCTTGATCTCAATGACCCTTGTGTTCTTCAGTTTCCAATCCAAACATCAAACATTCCGCATACTGAAACTAAAAATAATATGTGAATATAATTGCTGACAAAGTTTTTAGAAGAATCAGCAGCAGAGAAGCTCTGTTTTGGCTCAGATACTGTAATTATGAAATGCTGCAGGAAATTTATTCCACTAAGTGTGAAAAGGGAACTGTTATTCTCAGGAAATAATATCTGGGAGGATGACAAAAGAATATATGAAACAAAAAATATTTTGGAAACTGATTCCTCTTATTTTTCTTCATTACCATTATAATATGCAGAGTGATGTAATGTGATTATATGAAATAAAACCTTAGGAATATGGAAATTGTATCTAGCAATTAAGTATTTTGTAGAAAATACAGAGACATTAACTAGCAGTGAATTGCTTCTGCCTTATTTTCTTATGTGAATTCAGTTCCTTTTTCGCAACCATTATTCCAAGTAAAAATGATATCAAACTGAGAATTTTCAGTGGCTCTTTCAGAGGTGAATACCAAGCAGTAAGCTCCCTCGTTTATTTACTGTCATGAATTCAGCCTGCCGTCTCTCATCTTTGTTAAGGGGAGGAAAAAAAAAAAAAGTGCCAAGAAAAAAATGACAACACGTTTTTTCTGTAGCAGTGAAAGAAAAGCAAAAGCAGCCAGTCTAAATGCCGTGGGTTTAGTGCTCTGGAAGTGCTTCTCTTGTGCAACTGGGCTGAGGGAGAGCCTTTTTTTTTTTTCCCCAACGTCACTGCAATCAGATATATGGGTGCAGCTCTGCTTTACCGCAGCATGATGCAGTTGTGTATAGTTCAGCATGCTCTTCTTGGGAACAGGCGGAAGGAGAGCGGCTGACCAGAGCATACAGAGGATATTCATTAGAGGGTGCTTTTTTCTCCCTAAAGCTAAGCAGTGCGTGTGAGATTCCTCCAGCTGCAGCAGAGACGGTGTCAGTGGGGCTTCAAGTTGATACTCGGTTCACGAGAGGAGGTGCATACGCTCGGGCTGACAGCTTCTGATGGGAAAAAAGCTTCAGACAGGCAAGGCTGCATGTTATTAAAAGCACAGCTCAGACACCCTTCGGGAAGATACTCTAACTGTGCTTATGGAACAAGTGCTGTGGTACTGTATATGCCTAAACCAACGAGGAAGAATTTGCCCAGTTGTGGAATGGAATAAATAACAATACATACTGAGGGGGCGAGGGAATAAAATACTCTTCAGATATAATTAAATACGACCCCCGAAGGAAGAGCAAAGGACAAAAATCTCGTGGTGTGTTTTTGTTGTTGTTGAGCTTTTTTTTTTTTTTTTAAATGAGCTTACCTACCATGAACGGAAGAAGTGGATCTGCGGAGACTTCATTTCCTTCTCTGACCCCTCGTTTACATCATTGACTGGTGACAGTCACATCTACATACATAGTACCTACCACTTCAGCTGCTCAGAATTATAGAAGCCTCTTTGTATGCAGCAGACATGGCTAGCCAGCAGGATTCTGGCTTCTTTGAAATCAGTATCAAATATTTACTGAAATCCTGGAGCAATAGTGAGTAGCAGAAGAGTAATCTTTTCATATTATGCATTGCTTGGTAAATGGCTAGGATAACTTAAAGGATAAAATCTTACCTTTCTGTGTGTTTATGTTATATAAATAAAATAATTTTTGCTTTCTTCAGCTCTAAAAATCAAAATGTCAGAGATTTAAATATGTTTCATTAATTGCAAAGGCTCTATTGAGATTATACTAGGTTTTGCTTGATTGAATTCTGAAGTTAGGCTGCTTTCTGGCTCTAATAGTACATTGCAGGGAGTGCATTCCAAACAGCGTTTCCTGCCTACATGTTTGTTTGATTTGTTCAGACTTTATCTAAATATTTTTGAAAATGCTGTTTAATCGCAAGGGTGGGGCATAGCTCAGAAATTATTTTTTGTTAATTTTGCACCGAGGACAAAATTATAATTATTCTACTTCAGGTCTGAAAATCATTTTAATGTGATGAAAAACAAAACATCAGTTGCTTGTAGCTGCACTTCCCACCCTCTATGCTTAATTTCAGAATCTTGTGCAATATCTCCCTCCAGAAAGAATCCATCTGTTTATCTGATCCAGGCTGGGTTTTGCAGAATGTAAACAATACTCTTTCTTGGTCTTTTCAGTACTGCTGTTCCACTGCTGTTTAAATCAGTGACTCTTCAGATGTTTTAGCAATATTATGTAATGAAGATGTCTGAATAAAAACTAGTGCTTGCGAATATATTCAGATTAGGTGAGGCCATGAGATAACTGGCAGAAATTTGCTTTTTAATTTAAAATACATGAACACTCTATTCCTTTTATACAGAAGCTTGTATTAACAGTGCTAAATCTCCATATTTAACTGTTTTTAAAAGGTAGAACACAATGTCTCTGGAAAAATCCAACTTGGCTACGTGTGTAATAAGGTTCTGATCATCCTACTATCTATAATTTATAATTTCTGCATAAAAGACTATTTTAAAATTATAAGGTATTAAAATATTCCAAAATCTCCTTAATACAAGGGGAGTACCTTTATATCTGCAAAGAAAGAAAAATAACACTGTATTAGATATATGGCATGCAAGATTTGCCTTCATTAAATTATATCCATAGAAACTGTATTTTTCCAGGTCATTTGTAGCCTCAGTAACACTGTAGTACTTGGTTGATACTGTTTTTCTACCACAAGTGTGAAGCCACCAGGGAATAATGCTATTACCTAACACCATTGCTTATCTGCCCTCCTTCCAAAATATTTAGTGTATATTCATTCAAATCAGTGGTCCCACAAGGACTAGAAGAGGGTTTTGATTTAGTTACCTTCTTGGACTAATGTTAATCAAATACTGAGAACATAAGTGTGTATCATGACAACACATATTTTATAACAAGCCAATCACAGTTTATGACAGAAGAAAAACAAGCCAGTTTATGGTGCAGAAATCAAATGAATTCTGGCATTATTTTTGTAATAGCCTACTGTAACTTGAAGACTAAGTAAAGCTAGCACTTAAAAATATAAAAAAGACTGCACTGTGGCATTAAATGTAACATTTTAATTTTTTTCCCCCTCTGTGTCAAAGTGTATTGAAAGTATTTGAAAACAGGAAAGATAATTCTAGTCTGAAATTAGAAGTCCCTAAATTCTGTTTTAGGGAAATGGAAATAATATATAAATAATTGATCTTTTTTATATTCTTTTAGTAGATAAACACACCTTCTACAATATTTAAAGAAACAGTAAGAGGAAATTGAGTAAATTAACCCAGGTTGCCTTCAGCTTGGGTTTTGTGGGTTTTGTTTTTTTTTGCTTTCAGTCCAGAAGGGTATATTCATAAATTTGAACATATCCTTTCTATCTGAAAAACAAACAGTTTGATAAGAAGACAGTAGGGAGTTCAAAAAACCTAAGGCTTTCTTCAGCTCTGCTATGTGATGGGTGGAGCAGAGGAAAACACTTCCCTTGCTTGAGAAACTGCTGGGAAGCCTGCACATACATGCATGAGAACATGTTTTTCAGAGAATAGGTGCTGTGTCTGCGTAGCCAGGGCAGAAGTAGGCTGTGAATTATGCTGGGGCATTTACATAGCAACTAGAGGTCTATCATACCGTTTTAAAAGAAAAATAATTTTGGTTCCTACAGTATATATTTTGTTCAAATAATAAGAGTGCAGAGGTGCTGTCCATGTATTTTCCTGCCAAGTGGCACTTTGAAAAAGCAGTGTAAATAGCATTTATCCTTCCTGGGATTTTATAGTCCCACCAAAACCGGGCCTTTCCCTTGATCTGTGGTTTGGCTTACACAGAACATTAACATTTTCTAACTGAGTGCCAACCTTATCCTTTAGCCCATCCCATGAAATATACGCAGTTATTCTACTTGGGGTGACAGTTTTCTCTGATTTTGCTGTCTGGGGTGTTTAACAAGCTAGCACTTTTGACATGCCAGGCAGAATTTCAGTTCAGTGTCACACAGCACTTGTCGAGGTATTCACCTGGGATGCTGCTTGCCTTTTTATGTTCATCACCCAGCTACGGAGGCAGGTAATTTATGGGCAATGGAGTCGGTTCATTGTAACTATTGTAGTCAGGATGGTACAGTCAGCAGGTGTTCTCAGTGAGTGTGCGCACATTTTCGTAGGGGGACAAGAAAGCCAAGTCAGACTCTGGCCTTTGAATCATCCCATCAAACTGAGAGACCTCAAAATACTCCTTTGCTCTGCATGTGTCAACAAGATACTGTGCGCATCATGCTGTTTGAAAAATATTCCTGTAACTTGTTGGAGGTGGGATCAGAACTGGGATTCCCTGGTTGGAAAATAAGAATAATAATTTTTTTTTCCAATCTCATTTGTGTTCTGTTTTCTTAAGTGTTCAAATATTTTTGATCAATGCTGCATTATTTAACAACTCACTAATCATTTGCATTACTTTTTGAAAGTACTGCTAAAATGGCTATGTTTGCTCAAGGTGAGTGTTTCTCACTTAGCCCACTGAGGTCAATAAGATAAACAGAATAAAATAGGGCTCACCAAGAGGAGGAGGATTAAGAATCTTTTCCTCAGTTTTGTTATGGAAATACTGCAAAATGCAGTTTTGTAAATAAATATTTGTAATTTATGCAAAGCATAACATGAATACCAATGTTAAGAATTTGAAGCTGGATCTTTCCTTAGATTTTTTTCATTTTTTGAATGAATCTGATAGAATTATTCTGAATTTATTTTCCAAATGCTTTTTTTCAAATTCGTAGTTAAAAAAGAATCTTGAGTAGCAGTTTTGAAATCAAGCTACAATAAGTCCTTATAAACTCCAGACAAGTCTATAATAAATTTTGTCTTTTGCAGTGTCTAGATCAGATCAGCAATTAAACTTATTGGAGGAAAGGATTCTGTAGAAGAATCTAAATGGCACAAGTAGATGGCTGCCTTGTGTTCTCACAGGTCAGCTCTTATGTGGGCTGGTAGAGTTCTACAGCATTTCATTGTCTCCCAGACAGACAGAACTACTAGACTGTTTTTAGAGGTGTCTTTTTGTGTAATGAAGTGAAAGTGCACATTTTGCATACCGAGTATTTTATTCACTGCTTCTCATAGAACAGAGTTACCTTGAGGGCCTTATTTTAAGGGTTGCAATGCTTGTTTATCTGCTTTTGAAGAGCAAGATGGTTTTTTTCTGTGGACCTGCGTTTAAATCAGACTCAGAATAAGGCCTCTTTTAGTATCCGGACTTCAGGTCTTTTTCCCATGGCCCATGCTTTCCTGTCTTCTTCTGTAATAGCCATCGTCCACATCAAAATCCTCATATCATTATCCTCTTTACCTTTGTGCTGTACGTTGCGCAGTCCTCCTACTACACACTGTTCTCTTTCTGTGTGCTCCTGCGTAGCAGTGTCTGGCCAAAGCCGCTCCTTGTTTATTAGCGGTGGTAACATCAGAGACAGCCTAATCCTGGGTGCACAGAGATACCTACATCAGCTCAGCTACTGCTCATGTTCCTCAAACACACCAGCATTCCACAATGCTCCCAGGAGCATCTCTGGCTCCTCCATGGCTTGATGGTCACATACTGAGCTAAACACAGGGCCTCCTGTGGCCAGGAGAGTGTCAGGCATCAGAGAAACTTCTCAGTGGCTGACATGAAGTCCATGGGGTTACTGGCTGCCATGTGATCTGCCATATTCAGTTTTTCTCTTGAAGATATGCTTCTACCATGTGAGGAACAGAAATTAATGAAGAACAGTTAGTCCTTCATTAAATGAGTATAATACATGAAGCAAGAAAATTCAACCTTTTATAGAGAATATTCCTGTGTTGATGATCAAGAGAAAGGGAAGGCCACTTTCTTAGGCAGAAGTCTGTATAATATCTAAGTTCTGTGGTATCCTAGTTTGATATCCTAATAAGATTTTATTGTGCAGAAGTGGATTACAGCTGTTTTGCAGGGTTCCCTTATCAGCAGATAAATGTTTAAAGCTGACTATGCACACCATGCTATCAGACTTAGTGATTGTAGCAAGATACCAATGAAGGAAAGAGTCTCCTTCTGATTTCTCAGTGCCCACTTAGACAAACACAGTGACTGAACAAGAAGAACCTATCCTTTCCTGCCATCTCTCTTTCTCTGGCATTCCTACTCCTGCAGACCCAAAGGGAGCTGATTCCAGAAGCTGATGTGCTGGGGAGAGGATCAGTCCTTGCCTGAAGCACTGGGGAAGGGACAGGGATGTGTGGCTGCCGTGAGGAGCCTTGCACTGGCAGACAGACTGCAGCCCGGGCAGCAGCGAGAACTGGCCGCTTCCACAGACCCGCTGTCAGACCCACTGCAGCTCTGGACTCACTTGTTTGCTCATGTGAGTCTGTGTGGGACAAAGGATGCCATCGGTCCAAGCTGTTGCACTGTTGAAGGGGATTGATTGCTCTGTCCATGCTTAGCTGTTCTTCAGCTCTAGGTAGTCTGTGATTCTCAGTGGTAAAGTGACTTGATGGCAATGATGACTGTTGTCTCCCAGGAACTTTGTATTCATGTGCAGATCTGGTCCTCTTCTCCGCAGAGCTGTCGGGAAAGGTAGTAAAACAGTGTTTAGGCTGTTTGTGTTCTAGTGGTACCCATTCTAGAAATTGCATTTTGACATGGTTCTTTCTAAAGTGAGGGAAAGTGGAATTTTTTGACTTTGGGAGCCTGAGAACTCTCTGGAAAAGGATTTTTTTGTTTATTTTGATGTTTGCTACTCTGTTGAGGACACTCTGGAATGGTTGCTACCATAATGGGAGGGAGGAAAAAGATGAGAAAATCTTAAATGCTCTATTGCAAAATTCAGTTGATTTATAGAATGAGTTTGCTTGTCACCAGAAAGTTGGAATTACTGCAGTAAAAATCTGCAAATACTTTGACGGCAATACAGTACATAAATTTTTGTGGTAAAACTTCCAAATATCAAAATATAAGATGATCTGGAAACTAGGCATAAGATAGGTGTAGATTATTACTGGTAGATATTCCATAAAGGTTCTAATTATTTTGCATGTGATCATGAGTTTCTGAGCAATCAGAAACTTCTCTGACACTTGCTATGAGTTGATAGCCCTAGAGACTGAATTCCTGTGGGTGTCGAAACCATGAATGGCACATATGGCATTGCAGTAGCTGTGCTGGGAGGGGCAGTCTCACACCAGCCTCTTATCCCTGTCCCCAAGCTACTACACCTTCTCTCCTACCCTGATTACCCATAGAGCTAATATCCTTCAAGTTAAACTTTTTAAATGGTGTCGGTGCTGGTGTCAGTATGAGTAAGGGGATGTGAGTACACTCCCAGGAGTGGGAGTCAGTTTTGGCTGATTCCTGCTATTAGACTGGTGGAATTGTATGGTAAATCATATTTCTTTAATAGTGACTGCTGCACCTGTGCCTGATTTTAAGTATTGGAACTAGTTCCTTCTCTCGGCCAGTCCCCTCTCTTCTCTGCTTTAGAACATCAGCAGTAAAGTTGTTGCTATTGTTTCTATGAAAAAGTTGAACTGCAGAATAATTTCTAGAGGCAGATAGCTGAGTTATTTGTGAGTTGGTGATTTTTCAGTCACTGCAGTTGCCTAAACTAGATTTGAATCAATTGTCCAAAAGTGGAAAATCCCTTGTCCTCTAATATCCTTCTTTCTGAGTTATCCAATCCTTTGTCTATTGCATTAGCTAAAAGGAATGCTAAACATAGTGTTCAAGCTTCACAGCAGCTCTATCAGACAGATATCTTAAGTTCTTGTACAGTTTGTATTTTTAAGAATGTAAATAGATGTTCAATAGTGTGACAAAGCAGGGCAAGACATCTGTTGACTGACTAATCATCCTACTCAGAGCTGGAACTAGGGGTGACAATGAAGGGGGCTTATGACCCATAGTTCAGTTAGGGGGTGGAAAACAAAGGATACAGGGCAAAGGGAGAAAGAGAAACCTCAGGAACTGTAACAGCGGATGAGGAGACACCCTTATATATATTGTATACATACATTAAGTGTATGTATACTGATACATGCATTCTGGAAAATACGCAGGAGGAAGCCAAGCGCTGCATTCAGGCACAAGTTACATCATGACAGTAGCAGCCTTGGTGTTAACAGCTCGCACTGTTGGAATGCTGTGATGGATGGATGGGTGGATGGATGGATGGGTGGATGGATGGATGGATGGATGGATGGATGGATGGATGGATGGATGGATGGATGGATGGATGGATGGATGGATACAAACTCTTGAGGAAGGACCTGCAGAGAAGATAACAAGTGAAAGTTGCCGCCTTTGTGAAGGAGCTCCTTATGGGTATGGAGCTCTTCTGTGGGGTGGGTGGGTGACCGTCTGCTTGGGAGTTTGTGGGTCAGGATCAGAAGAGAGGACTTGAAGGGTTACCAGGTGATAGTGGGAATCTTACAGGCCACCAGTCAGATTGAGGAAGTGTAGAAAGCCGCCTTCAAACGACTTGAGGAAGTTCATGAATTGTTGATGTTGGTTCACATGGGGGACCTGAACTTCCTGTCGTCTGCTGGAAGTATGAAGTAGTAGGATGCAAGCAGTCAGGATTTCTTGAGGATGTTGGAAGTAACTTCTTGATTAACAATGGACCAGATGGGTGAAGTGCAGCTGGGTCTGTTATCCATTAACATGGAAGACTTCATTGGAGCTCAAAATCCTGGTAAGAGTAGGGAAAGAGAGTGGCAGAGTACAGACCCTGGCCTTCAGGATAGCAGATTTCAGTTTTTGAGGTTTCAGAAGCTATTAGATGGGGTCCCATGGGGAGCAGCTCTGAAAGGCAAAGGAACTCAGGAAAGCAGTCAGGTCTTTGAGGTCAGCATCTTCCAAGCACAAGAAAGGGACTCCCCAGTACTTAGGGAAACAAGCGGACATATGAAGAGGCTTACTTGGCTTATCAGGGACCTCTTGGCTGGACTCCAAGGCAGTAAATCAGAGGGAGAAGTGTGAGTTGGCTACAAAGGAGGAATTTATAGACATTGCCCAGGCATGCAGGGGCGGTGCTTGGAAATTCAAAGCTCAGCTGGAAATGGGATTTGCAAGGGCTATCAAAGTCAACAAGAAGAGTTCCCCTTGTTTCATTAGTAGTAAATGGCTGAACAAGGGAAATGTGGACCCATCACTAAATGGGGCAGGGAGTTTAGTGACAGTGGACTGAAGTACTGAGTGACGCTTTTGTCTCAGTCTTCTCCAGCAGGGTCTCTCTGGCCTCTGTCTGCCAGGTGATGGAGTGCCCCTTGGTCTGGAACTTCCTATAAGGGGAGAGATAGAACTTGTTCAAGTCCAGAGTTCAGGAGCACAGACTGTCTTCTTCACAGGAACTACTGAGAAGCCTGGCAATTCCTTACATTTTTATGTTCTATATTTTGCTAATTATAGTCACATTCAAAACTGAGGGATGGCAGAGTTTTTCTATTCACAGCAGACAGCAGAGCTTGCTAAAACAAGCAGCTGAATGAAACACATCTGAGAAACACTGGCTTCATAGTTTGCTCTCAGCTGAGTAGCAGTGGTTTCACTGAGTTACTGAATGCCATTTACCTCCTCTGCATGAAAAAAGCTCACAATATAAAGGGACCACCAACAATATTGATGCTTCTCCATAATACAAGGTCACTGGTATTACAGGGCCACCTGAGAGATTCAGCTCTGAAATGTCTCAGAAGGGAGAGTTTGGGGTGCTCTTGAGGCCACTGATTTGAAGAAAAATCTTTGTGTTTTGTAAATACTGTGGGATCACTCTAGTAACTGTATCACGTGCCTCACGGGGAATGCATTGCTGATAAAGAGCTTAATTAGGTGATTGGAGCCTTGGCAGAAAAATTTCACACATAATAAAAAAAAAAAAAAAAAAGTGGAGGCCCTTTTAAGAGATCTGCTATACAATCTTTATCCTGGGGACTTTCCAGGCTTTGAGAAATTTACTGTCATCACATGTAGTGCTAATGCATACAAGCTGAGAGACTGCTGTGGTTCCTCACTGGTCAGTGATGGGGTGAGAAAGCATGATTTGTGTATGCCCAAAATGTAGAGATGTTAGATGGATTGGTATTAGACAAGGACTGATCCAAAGAATGCAACAGGTCTTGATTTTATTTATAATTGTGAAGTTGCAGAGTTTTAGTTTTATTTTGAGAGGCTTGACTTGAATTCTTAAGTAATACATGGCTCAGCACAGAAGTCTGCCAAAGGTATTGTTTTGCAGGAATTCTCCTGTAATTGGGTGATCATTGTACTAAAATGTTTTCCTGATCTCTAGCTATATATCTCTATCCCTTTTCTGTCTTTGTAGCTATGAAGAGTCTCAACTTGTATGTGGAATAAATGAAACTTCAAAAGATGTCCATTTATCAGTTGGTTGGTTTTGACACTGACTCGCTTGAACAACTTTTATGAAACAGAATATACAGAATTACGTTCCTTACTGCATTCTTGAATATTATTTATGAATGCCTTTAAATGTGTGGATCGATGTAGTTTTTTAGTCAGGAGGTCAACGAGATAGAGTTCCTGCCACAGTTCCCCCTTCACAAGTTTGCAGAGTAGGTTTCTGCATGTACTCACAGTAATGTATTGTTGTATGTTTTCAGAATGAGGTTTATCCTGTGAATATTACTGAGATATCAGGTGCTGAAAATAGTCTTAGCTACCTGACGTCAAGTTTGGTGATTCCTTCCCTTGTAACTGGAACTGGTTTTAGTCAGCTTTCCAATGGAAGCAAAGCTTGTTCAGTCTGCCTGCCTTTTTTCAAACATGTTAACCAAATTCAGAACAATTCAGGGAAGGCTAGAATTCTTCTACAGACTTTGTAAATTGAGGCTGTTAGGTAGTGAAGAGGAAAGCTCAGCTGATTAAAAATGGCAGCATCAGCTTCCTGTCTTTTGAAGCATAAGAAAATCCTTGCTGCGGCAGCCTTTGTAAATACCCCAGCTGTGAAACAAGCTTCGGTCACACCTTTGAGAGGACTGCACACAAAACTCACAGTGTTGCATATTTTAAAATACATTCACAAGATGCAGATTGATATTAATTAGTTCAGGAGCAGGGAAACTTGCTTGCAATGGTCTGTGTTATAGTAATATACATACAGTGCTTCCCATCTGGAAGTTTTGCAGGCCTAAATTCTTTCACCATTATTACCTGACTATGAAAGATTGCTTTATTGCTATTCCTGGGCAAATTGAAACAGAGAAATTAACTGAGAAACACATAATTACACAGAACCTATGTTAGATCTGGAAATTAAGCCTTGTCTTCTATTTCTTTACTGGAAGAACCTTTTTTCCTTCACATTCTTGGTAGCCAAGTGACAGGCACATTATAAATCATGACTCAACCAGTTATCATATATAATGAGATTTTTAATTGGCAGTAAGTAGTAATTTTAATATGGAAATATCACAGGATTATTTTGAATTCCACAGCATGCATCTTTGTTGCTATTGATGTCTTAAATGAGGGGAAAATTACTTAGCTATAATTCTTTTCCTTTGAGGGCAAATGAACGAGTAACCTCACACCGCCCTAGGTGCCATCTGAACCAAAGCTAGGTGGTTATTTTGATTTTTGTTCTATTGCTCATAGGCAGGAAAATATGGCAGAGCAATGTATGTATTCTTTCCTGGGATGAGTGCTTCATCAAGAGCATTTGTGATTCTCTGTGAATCAGAAGTTGCAGTGTGTCGCTTTTGGAAATACAAAAGTCATCAGTGTTTGTTGTAAATTAAGCAAAGTCTTAGCATGTTCATAGTGAGTCATCAACAAATATGTCATAAAAGAGGAGATGAAAATATTTTCTAGGGGAATGTGAAATTAAAAATGTTGATTGTTTTTACTCATTTGTCTGTCATGTATTTAAGCAGTAAGGGACAGCACAGGTAGAAGTGGGTGTTACCCACTTAATGTCCCTGAAGGTGAATTTTGGAATTCTTTGCAGAAATGGTTCTACCCTCTCTAAGAATGAGAAAATGCAAAAAACCCCACCCTGTTTGTTCATATTAAAAATTCTCCTGCAGAGGATGTTGGGAGTAGGTGGAGGACAAACGCCTTACATCCTACTGCCCTCTGTACAGTCACTGCAGAAAGGAAGCAAGGGCAGAGGGGAGTGAATGTGCAATAAAAGCCCAGCAAAGAGTCATCAGGAGTGAAGGGAGAAGAGGCAGAGGAGTCATCATGGGGAAGGAGTCAGAAATAGGGGAACTGATACTTCCCAGAGACTAGGAGTGAAATTGAGAGTCACTAGTATGAGATGGAACCAAGGGGAGACTGGAAAGAGGTGGGTGAAGGGATAGGAGAGGAGGGATGGGATGGGGTTGAGAGGGCTGAAAGGACAAGATGAGCAATGTTTAGCTGGACAAACAGTGCATGGGAAACTGGGACTGGAATAGAGAGCCTGAAGTGGAGAAAACACAGCCATGAGGAGATACCAGACTGTAGAGATGGAGTAAGAAGAGAGCAGCTGGGGAGATGGGGGAGGTGAGAGACAGAGAACTCCCCTCCCAAGAGCAGAAAGACCTGACTGCCATCCTACATCCTTGCTTTATAGCACATCCTTCCAGCACAGAGTATGCCTTCCTTTGTCTTAGTGCTTGTGACAGAAAGCGTTAAATGTTATCAGGTGAGGAGAACAGCAAGTGATTTGTGCATGCTGTTAAGGTAACTGGGTCAACAGTTGGTTCATTTGGCATCAGATTAATCATACGTCCTCTATATTACCTTGCTTCTGAAAGCCTGAGTCCAATGAGGTAGTGCAACACAGGGTAAAGCATATAGATGTACAAAGAAATAGTCCTGACAGATTATTATTCTGTTAGTTATTACTTGTAATGCAGTAGCAGGTAACTTCCTAATGCACTTCTCCAATACAGCAGGCAGTGTATAAGATAATAATAAAAGTTAGTCTGTCTTAGCTTCTCCCAGGGGAGGGTGACAGACAGATCTGGGGGCTTTTGACAGACTTCTCAGCTGAATGAAGACAAATCACGTGTGGGGATATTAGGGAATTTTTGAGTGTCACTCAGCACACATTCAAGCATAATAGTTTTATGAGCAATGTGTTAAAAATTGGCATGAGGCACTGTAAATATTAAAGTATCCTTGCCAATGGTTTGTTACGACTATAGATTGAGCTAAGCAGTTGTGTACTGCAGGGATGAACTCTAGGCTTTATTTTATATCCTCTTTAGGGATTTGAAAGGAGGTACATAGCAGGTTGTGACATTTGTGTTCATCCTTACATTGAAGCATACAACCACTAAGGAAGAAAAAAATATGAAAAAAATAATAATTAAATAAGGAATTGTTTAGAGTAAAGATCTGAAAATGTGATTCTGTAAATGTCTTTCAAGACAGAAATTATCTTTGAAACATGAAAGAACTAGAGTGGCTACATTCTTAAGCTGTCATGTAAGGGCCAGCTCTTCACTGGACAGGGAGAAACAGGATTTCTCACTGCAGATGCAGTGACAGAAGGTCCATGCACATGCACAGCTGCTCCTGGGCCAATTCTCAGCTCTGTTTTGCCCAAAGTGGAAATTCAGGGGGTCTGTCTGCTACCACAGAGCTCTGAGAATGGCATTTACAAGTCAAGGTTTTTCATTTGTTTGAGGACAAACAGTAGTCCTTCAAGGAGTAACATGGAAGCATCATACTACTGGCAAGTTAGATATTTGTTTAAATTTATCATGTCCTTATGCTATTAATAGATACTTAGAAGGACCTTCTGCCTAATATTAACACCATTCTTTTTAGATCACCATAAAGTCTGTTACTGATTTCTGCAGTAATTTTCTTGTTACAAAAAGGAACCCATTCCTGCAAAGTAATGAGGCAGTTTCTTCAAACTTGCCACCACTGATTTTAATCAAGCATTTTTCTCAATTAAGTATGAGGTGTGTAATACTTCTCAGATCCTCTTGCATAGTTGCCACATTAACATACCAAATTTCAACCTCATTGTAAATTCTCCTACAGCCTGCCTGACTGAGAAATCATGCATTTTTAAAAATTCCATTTGTATTCTGATGATATCTTTGGAGTGTGGCTTTTTGTTATAAACTTTTTGAGTTTTATAATATTGAATCCAGAAAAGAGATTTTGAGTTTATATAGTTTACATTTATGAGGTTGGATGTGGTTTTCTACTGTTATAGAAGCAGAGTTTGAAACATTTGGCCGAAGGTTCAAATCTGTACGTTATTGTGATGTGTGTGTAAATATAAATAACAAATTATGTCTTTCTAATTAATACAGAAAATGATCTTCAGACATTAAACTTCTTTTGACAAAAGTGATCAGTGTGATCAATGCCAATCTTTTTCAATCTCTTTTTTCTGTTTTGTATCATACAATCATATACATTGTGGATTCAAAGTATAGCTATGATTTTCCGTAAACTGTAGAAGAACTGGCACAGTGTTCTGAACTCTGATAAATATCTGCATTGATAATTTAAGTAAGATATAATGAGCAGCATTTTCAGAAAACTGAGCATTGTCCTGAGGCTTTTTCAGTGTAAGATATTTTAACTGTTTACATAAGTGGAATTGGAGTTAGACTGATTCCATGTGTGTTTTTTAAAAACCTAAGAACTGTATTTTAAAATTACTGTATTAGTTATTCCACATTTTAGGCTATTTTTTTTTCAGAAAAAGAAAGTTATTTTTGATTTCTTTTTACGGACTCACAAAATCAAAATACATTTTAAAGTTTTTTTCTAAAAACAACACATAATACCATTTTTTATCAGTCCTTGTGCCTGATGTTTGAAATTTCTGCTGTAACTCATTTCTGCAGCATAGCATTTTCCGTAATGCTGAATAAAAGATTACCCTATAGATTGCAGCATTTCAGGATGCTTATCCAGCTTTACCTTTTAAGATAGATTTTCAATTAATTCATTAATTGTGTTGCCTTTATGATAGACAGCTGCTGCAGAATAGCTCATTTGGTTGGATCTCTCTGTGCTCTTCTGTTGGTCAAGGCAAAATAATTCAAAATAACTTGTGTCTACTGAGCAGCTAAGGTGGCCAAGGGCATACGGATTTTAGTACATGAATCAAATATGTATGTAGCTGTGTATATAGTGTATGTAGCTCACAGACATGCCAGAGATTTGTCCAAACATAGGAACAAGGTAATGATGCTTCTTTAAACAGTGACTTTTCTCATCTACCCTTCCACTTCCTCAGGAGGGTTTAATTTTCTGTCATGTGTCAGATCTGATGTTCAAGTGCTCATCTGCCCAGAAGGTAAAATTTCCTGAGGCCGGTCCAGGAACAAAGTGTGAAGTCCCAGGGTTTTCAGTGAGCCTCCGCCTACAGAGGGAGTAGGAGCCAGTGGCCTGGTTCCAGCTGCAGGAGACAGCATCTATCCGTCCGGTTCTGGTTAAATGGCTAGTATGTGTAAGGGTCGTATTTAACATACCCTGGAGTGCCTGAAATAATCTGATTAACTGTAAGCCTTTCACATTTTCATTTATCTTGTTAAAAGGTGTTAAGAAAATTACATGCAGCAAATACTACTGTTACAAGTGCAGCATTTACTGTTGGTTACAATGTAGTAGAAGAAAATCAGTGTTCAGTGGATGTTCATTTTTTTGGTCATTATCCTGGCATTTTTTTATCTCCTGTGAAAGACTGATTTACTTTGGTTTAATAGCTTGGTCCTGATTCATCTGGACTGGGTGCACTTCATAGCATTTAAAAGTTCCTATATGTTTTTTTGTGCAGCTTTTACTTAGTGGCATTTAGTATCACAAGAATACTCTGTGCCAAACCAGGGATGTCTTTTACAAGGAAGAGGGGGACATCTGGAGCAATTCTTGCTTTGGAGGCTGATCCTTGTCCTACCTGTTGCTCTGCTTTGTGAGGCAATAAATAGGGATTCAAAAAGAAGCCTAGCATAAATATGATATAAGTTACTTAGCATGACTCAGGCAGAAAACAGGTAGAAATATCTGAAGAGTCTGATTTGGAGGAATTTGTGAAGCCTATATAACACACAGTGGCAAGAACAAGAGATAATTTGCCAGTGTAGGCATTCCCTTGCCCAGATACCTTTACTGTTCAATGTTATTTTTTATTATAATTTAATCTACCACATTGTTTTTAGTAGTTCTCGTTAATTTGTTAAGTAAGTGACAACAGCTAAACTAGAGCCAGCCATGCTCGCTGTTGCATTTCATCTCTTATTTAAAGAACATTGAATTCTTTCTTCAAATTTGTCAAACCTTGAAGGAGCAGGACATGAGTAAACCTTACCATTCTAGCCAGCAGCCAGAAGAGTGCTCTCCAAGAAGGTGGGAGATGGGAGTTCAAAACCTTGAGGCTTAATTAAGGATTTAACCCCAAACTACCACATTCTGGGTGAGTTCTTTAGCTGTTAAGTTGCTACATAAAAAGCGGTTACAGCCAAAGAGGACAGGAGCTGCTTCTCTCCTCAGCTTTGAACATTTGAAGTGACCCAACAATGTGAGGTCCCTGTGGAGATGTATCTAAGGCAGTGTCAGGCCCAAGCTGGCTGCTGTAGATCCTGTTGTGAGCTGCTGCCTGATTTATTCAAATCATTTGGGTCATTTTTAAGGTTTCTATTCCACAGGCTGGGTTTAAGCGCCCAGCTTCTCAGCTGATGAGCCCTGAGTGAAAGTGTCCTGGAAATGTCAAGTCCCCACAAAGGTGATGGTTGGCTGAGAACATGGGGAAAATTTCTGTGAATATATGGAAAGAAATTTCAGTGTTTAAATTCTTAATGTATTAACAGCCTTATATATCATTTAAGGTACTTGAGGTTCGTACTTCGTGTAGTTTGCTTTCTTACTGACAAAGAGGTTCATTATCATTGTGTTGCCATGGAGTACTGATCACATGGATCTGGGAATAATAACCCATTATGCTAATATAGCTTGTCATTGTGTTTGATGCACAGTGATGTCCCATAACAACATCTGATGCTTGTAACAAGTGCAATTTTTGGTAAGATCACAGTTTATGGAACAGTGTTGGCAAACATTGCTTACCCTCTTCACTTTGAATTTTCTGTTTGATTCTATACCTATTAACAAAACTATTTGTGCATTTTTAGGTCATTATGGCTCTGGTTTTAATTTCTTTCTACAGTGATAATCAGGGTGGTTCTGACAGAATAATTCTGGCCTATTTGCTTAATGCTAAAATACAGATTTTTCTTCTGTGTTCTCCTGCCCCTCTTGGAGCCTCAGCTTGGTGTTATAAAGTTCCCTCGGGAGCAGAGGCAGGACAATTGACTGGATTTGGTGTATTTCTTACATGTCACAAGGAAAGAATGAAAATAATTATGTCTAGTAGTTGGAATACAAAATTCTGTAATGCACAGAGCATTACCACATCCTTTCTTATACAATATACAATTTTTATATACAATTTTATTTCAGACTGTGCTGAGGAAGCCTTGAATCTTTTTATTTCTTAAGGTTGGTTCTGTAGCAGATGACCAGGCATTTATTGGTGATCTGTAACATGCACTTGAGCATTTTCCAGATTCTCAGGACAGTCTGCCTTCATGTGCCTGGGATTATACTTCCAGTGGAAGCAAGGTCAAGTGACATGGGAAGAATTCAGAAATGCTGCTTGCCGCTGTGGGGAGAAAATTTGTGTGGCCGAAGCTCAACTGTAGTTGAAGCTGGCCAGAGATGTGAGGGATAACAAAAAGAGATTTTTCAAATATATTAGTGTTAATAGGCAGTATAGAAATACCATTGGCCCATTGCAGTATGGGGTTCGTCACCTCACAAGCAGGGACAGAGACAAGGCGGAGATGTTTAATGCTTTCTTTGTCTCTGTGTACCGGATGACGGACCAAGGGGGTCTCAGTGCCCTGAAGTGGAAGACCATGACTGTGAGAATGATCAGCTCCCAGCTGACCCTGAAATTGTACGGAACCCACTGCTCCAGCTGGATCCCTGCAAGTCTATGGGGCCTGGATGGTAAAGGGCCTTGCAGGGAAGGCATATGGGGAGCGGCTGAGGTCACTTGGTCTGTCCAGCCTGGAGAAGAGGGGACTGAAGGGAGACCTCATTGCAGTTACAACTTCCTCATGAGGGGAAGGGGAAGGGCAGGCACTGAACTCTGCTCTGTGGTGACCAGTGACAGAACCTGAGGGAATGGCCTGAAGTTGTGTCAGGGGAAATTTAGGTTGGATATTAGAAAAAGGTTCTTCCCCTAGAGGGTGGTTGGGCACTAGAACAGACTCCCCAGGGAAGTGGTCACAGCACCAAGCCTGCCAGACTTCAAAAAGTGTTTGGACAGTACTCTCAGGAACATGCTGTCACTCTTGGGGATGGTACAGGGCTAAGAGTTGGACTTGATGACCATTGTGGCTACTTTCCAGTTCAGTATATTCTGCCATTCTGTGAATAATACCCTTTCAGCTGAGGTTCTTCTGTTCTCCTCAGACAGTCACTCAGATGTTGGAATATGACTTTCCTGTCCCACATTCACTGCACCTTCACTTTTCTGCATAAGCATTCTCTTAAAGCAAGCCACTGGTTTATATCGTTATCACTTCTAGGTCATATTTATAAATTATTCTGGCAATGTATGCTTTCTTTAAAATATGAAAACTGAATCATCCCAGTAAGTTGCCTTCACTTTCATGTTCTCTTGAGGTATATTCTACAAAAGAACCCTTTCAATCAGCTTCTGTTTTGGCAAACCATGTTTGACAAGGAACCCATCAGAGCAGGAAATTATTACATGTGTCACGAAGATACTCTGAGCACACAATTTATATTTTTACCTGGATGTACAAAGGGAAATCAAGTACTTCTTCTTCTTGATATTACCAAGATTAGAGAAAGAAAAATCCTTCTGAAAACATTTGTATCGTACTTTTACCAATGGAAGATTGTTCTCAGCACTGTTTTCTACTTATGTATTCAACAAGTCATAAATTATACAACCAGAAAAAGCATTGTGTCATCCAATCTGTGCTTCTCATAGAACAGGCTTTATGGCTTTTCTGAATTCATTTCTGTTTGAGACAAAGCATGTCTTAAAAAAAAAAAAAAAGTCTTGATTTAAAATTTCCAATAATGGAAGAATCAGCCCCAGACTTAATAGCATTCTGGCAGTTAATTTCCCTCCCTCTGTGTTTAACTTCTTTAATGCATTTGTCTAGTTTAAAATTCCAGACATTGGATGTTACTGAATGAAAAGCTGTCGCCTAGCAAATTTCTGTTCCCAATATTCGTGCTTAACAGGCATGGAAGTCATCTCGCCCAACTTTCAACCATTCTTAGTGTTTATATTACATCTGACATAGTCAAGCCTTGGTTTCCTAATAGCCAGTGAAGAGAAATATGTATTTTCGGGGTACACTTCAGATGGACTGCTTTAGGTGTGTTTATTGTAATGAATCACACCTTGGAAGTGCCTGAGTGCTTTTGTTGTTTTAAAAAGGTGTTTTGAATTGCGGGGCTCCAGGTAAATATGTTTTGCAAGTAGGTGCCATTGTAGGTGCAATAAGTGCAAATTCCTGCCATTAGAGGATATAACTATGTAACTTTCTCATGGTCAAACAAAAGAAAACTTTAAGGCAACTTTTGCAGTCATTAGTTACAGTTGCCTTTCCTGAATGTCCTCTAGTTCATCAGCATCTTTTCTCAAGTTGCAGACATCAGGACCGGACTGAGCATGCAGCAGTGGTTGCAGCGACTCTGGCAGTGAAGCAGTAGAGCTTTCCTGCTTTTGCTTCTGTTTATGCTGCTTGAAAAGGCTCTCCATAGCTCTTCAGGTCACAAGAATAGCAGCCTGTTTTCAACACATTAGTCATCCTGGTCTTGGCCCTTTTTTCATAATCAGTGTTTCCCAGGAATAGAAAGCCTTATTCTGTCTGTATGGCCTTGTCTCTGGCTGTGCAATTCTTCATAGTATAGAATTAATATCTTGCATATATTATCTTGCATTTAATTTTCCAAATGCTGTTCAGACAGATAGAAGGACCTTTTTGCTGTCTTTTCTATCACTCTTATTTTGTGTTTTGCCTGTAAACTTCATAAAATAAAGTTGGGTGGTTTTTTTTCTTTTATCTCTTTAATAGTAAGGATAAATAGTACAGGACCAAGAACTGGTCTCTGGACCTCCACTAGAAGTGCATTACTTAGGGTGTGATTCGTCCTTAATCCATATAGAGAAGTACCTGTAACCTGTCTTTTTATCTTTTTCTATTGTGAATGTTGATTTTTTGGTTGTCATTTTACAGTTCAGTAAGATACTAATCCAATTGCCAAGCAAAAATGTAAGACTGCACTTTCAAACTTGTTAGTCAAATTTATAATCTCATAAAAAGATACTTTAATAAAACCTACTTTCTGTAAACCTATACTTATGGCATTGTGTTATTATACTTTTGTTCTTTAGTAATCAAGTGCAGCCATTCCTGAATGAATATCAGGTTAACTGTGCTATGATTGCCTGGATTGCCCTTGCTGACACTTAAGAAAATCTGATACAACATTGGTTTTGTCCCAGCCCTTAGGAATACTGAATTTCTCTTTGAATATCCTAAAAAAAGAATCTTTTTATAATTTGCAGATGTAATAAAGTTCCTCTTGTTTGGGGTTTTTTTAAAATTATTAATTACTCTGTTTTTGCAGGGGTTAAGCTGTTTATTTGAAAAATCCAGTGTTAACCCTAGGTTTCTTTATTTATTTCCATATTTAAATTATGATGAGTTCATCTCTATAGGCGCCTGTTCCTCTCCAAATTGAATTACGTATTTCTGGCAGTCACTTATTCCAAAACATTTAGACATTTCAATATATAGAAGAAGTTCTCTGTCATGGCCCACTGACCAGCATGAGAGCAATGTCCTGTCCATGTTGTTTTTGGTATTTGCAACTGTCTGGTCATGCAGAAGGTCCCTTGGACAGCAGCTGAATTCCGTGAACTCCACATATCTGTTCAAGGGAAAGATTTTCAGTAGGCAGCTGTGCTTGAGCCAAACTTCCAAAAACCTTCACTGAGCTCATTTGAATGGTAGAAGTCATTGTCTTGCACTTCAGATTCATCACAGGAAGTATTTATGTCCTGGAGTCTCAGTCTAGTAAAGCAGCAAATGTTTACATTTGCATTTAGGTTTGTGGCTAAGAAACAAATGAGCCCACTTTCAAAGAATTGTTAATGTAATGTGATGTAATAAAGGCTTATTAGATACTACTGTATTATAATGGTCTGTGGCTAATAAAAGATGGCTAAACAAAGAGCCCAAATAGCATTTAATGTAGAAGGTAGACAATGTTATGAGTGTGCTGCTGCAGCCAGTATTAAGTAATGGAAATAATGATTCAATCAGACATAGAGTGGGGGATTGATAATGATAATTATTAATCTGGATTCTGGCTGCAAAATTTGTTCCCTCGTTTTGTTTTGTATAGATGTTATTTTGTATGATCCACTGTAGAGGGAAACATGAATGGTTGTCTGTCTCATGTTAGTCTTTATTCACAGAAATCTCTCCTGTGTTTTCATCACAGAAAGCTTCATAAAATTTTGGTTAAAGTCTTCTTGGTTTTGTGAAGCTTTAGCTTGCCAGTTCACAGATCCAGCTTGTGGCTTTGCTTATTCCTGGTGTTTTGCCATTTTCCACCCACACAAGCAAGGGTAAGAATTCTAGCCAGCAGCAGCTGAAGTGCGCCGCAATGCAGTTTAGTGCATACGAGGTGCTCTTGAAGGGTCTACAGATTTAAAAGTGGAAGTCATGGCTTATAACCTTGGACATATATCTTTGTTGTCAGTTCTCCTTCAGTAATCACTAATGAGTAATACGCACCTCTAGAAAGTGACTTTTTCTGTCTTAAACTAAGAATCCAAGAAGGGTATGATGGATCACCTTGAAATGTCGCTCTCTCTTCATTTACTCTACCCGGAGCCTGGATGGTAAGATTAAGTTTGATATTTGGTGTGTACGTGGCTAAATTTTTAGCTTTCCCTCAAAGGCAGGCATAGAGTAGATCAGAAGAGTGCATCAGAAGATGGGGTTAAAAAAACAACTACAGTTTTAAAGATTTTTAAATCCTTTTAAAGATTGAAACATAACTAGACATGACGCTGTTATTATGCCATGAAATAAGCAAAACTCTGGGAAATCAACTCTTAGACATTGTTCTGTCACTAGAACTGTTCAGACCATGCAATTTCAGAGGTAAATGAGCTATAGACTGTTTCATTTTGTGCATCACTAGTAAAATATACTTGTTTGCACAAGGGCATTCCAACTTGCTCAGGTTTTCATACACATGTGTACAGTGCATGGAAGACACGTCATTCACAATTGGATATGCTGTTTTCATTCCAGTGAAAGACAGGAGTTTCTAACAGCATGAACTGACATGTCAGTGGTTTGCAAGAGCAAGTGTGAACAAACAGACGACAAAAATTCAGGGATGGTTCCAGTTCTAATGTATGAGGTAGCAACTGAAATTGGAATAGGACTCAGATGCAAGAATTTAATATCTTTTTGAAGTAAAAAGTAAACAATTTAAGTATATATTTTAAAATTCCATTTTATCCAGACTCTGACAGTTTTATTGGAAAACATTTAAGGAGAAAAGGAAAAGTATATTGTCTCTAAGAGAAAATGTATAGATGTCATGGTTTAAACCCAGCTGGCAACTAAGCACCATACAGCCACTCACTCACTCCCATAGGAGTGTAGGTGTTCAGCCATTCCCAGGGAAACTGGGTCTTCATTCCACCTATCAGTGACTTGGGAAGAGAGACACCATGATGCTGAATGTCCTCCCCTTCCTCCTTCTTCCCCCAGCTTTATATGCTGAGCATGACACCACATGGGATGGGATATCCCTTGGGTCAACTGGGGTCAGCTGTTCTGGCTGTGTCCCCTCCCAACTCCGTGTGCACCCCCAGCCCACTCGCTGGCGGCATGAGAAGCAGAGAAAGCCTTGGCTCTGTGCGAGTGCTGCTCAGCAACATCTAAAACATCCCTGTGTTATCAACACTGTTTCCAGCAACAATCCAAAACACAGCCCCATATCAGCTACTGTGGAGAAAATTAACTCTACCCCAACCGAAATCAGTGTAGGAGGGGAGGAAGATCCGGGTCATATCCTCCCTGCTCACTAGTCAGTCCCTCTTCTGGAAGTAACTATTCCTTCTCCTTTGGGCTCTTTTACTCTTGTGCTTCCTCGGCACTTTTCCAAATTCCCTAAAAATAATTCTTCTGCTAACACCCATCAACCACAAAAGGACAAGAATACCTCCATCTCCCTGTCTCTGGCAAAAAAAAAAAGAAAAAAAAAGGCAAAAAAAAGAGCAAATGCAACAAAACATCTGTCTAAAAGTCTTATACGAAGCTATTTTCTGATCCAGCAAAACCAAAGTGGAAGTTAGCCTCTGCCTGTAGTACCTGAAAAAGTGTAAAAAGAGTATGAATGTTTTTATTTAAAATGAAATGGTTTTTTTAGCTTCATTTGAGCCGAAAGAAATTCTGGTGTAGATTCAGAAATAAACCCTTTCCCTGTTTTAGTTTTTTAAAAAAAAAAACCCAACCTACTCATCTGAAATCATCTTTGCATCCTTATTTGGAGATTTTACTTTTGGAATAACTGAAAAAGAAAAAAAAAAAAAGAACCCTTTGAAGTTACATAGAAAAGATACCAGGATTTTGAAATCTTTTGAAAGTATATTGTTGATCTCAAGTCAGCTTTCAAAGAGGCAGCATGTCATTACCATGTAAAACACAGAAACTGAGAAATGTTGTTTGATTTGCATCCCATCAGAAGCAACACAGATATTTCCTTTAGTGAAAAGTCACCCCTAAATGAAGCACTCAAATGTGAAAATTGTTTTAGATTTTCCATGTCATTTTGGTTTTTCAGTTTTTGATCTCATAATAAACCAAGCAAATTCTAGAATTGATACTGCTAAAAATCTTTATGTTATATGCCTAGATTCCCACATATCTTCAGCATAGTGGTATATGTAAACAAGAAAATAATGATTTGGAGGAAAAGGAGAAGAAAAATAAATGGTGAGCAAAGAGAATGGACAGGAAGAAGAATTGCTTTCCTGACTCACTCAGATGTCTTGCAAGGATCTGAGATAAGAATCTAGGCAACACTGTTAAGCTGCTCAGCCCCTGACCTGCCACTTAGGAGAACGAGAGGGAGAAAGTCTACGTCTTACTGGATGCTTTGCCAAGTCAGTGAAAAGGCCTTTGGACAGTGGATGGACACATATGACAGGATTTCCTGTTTGTTTGTTTGTTTTGGCCTCAGTTTCTTGAATCCCCTGCATTTGCAAGAGAACGAAATGTGTTCCACTCTCTGCTTTCCTCTACAGGCTCTCACATCAATTACCCCACTCTTGCACAGAATTGCAGTGCACCTCTGAGGATGACAAACCTACCTGCAAGCAGCTGGGATGTGAGGGCTGGAAGGCTGCTAGTGGCTAATAAAGCCAAACTAGACGTTTTAGCCTTTTCAAGGTACCAGGTTGAACCTTGGCTTCAAAGCTAACAGGAACTTCACCACATCCATCTCAAGTAAGACCTGTCAGTGTGTGTAAGGACGGTTCTAATGTTTCTCTAAGCTTGGGCAAAGATACCTGATTATTTCCTGTTGGGGTTCTTCTCAGCAGATGGCTGCTTCCTAAGCATCTCTGAGTGGAATGAACATCTGAACTCTTTTTAGACATGCAGAGCAGAGCATTCCCCACAAGCAGTATTTTAGCACCCATAAGGCCTGCTGAGTGGCCATATACTTATTTTTATGGATGCTGTATTTTGTTTCTGTCTTTCAGAGGATTGGATCTGATTGTTAAGAAATTACCACACCTGGGACTTGTTCTTAGGCTTCATTCTGCAAATCCTTGTTCACCCCTGGGTTCAGGGGAGGGTTTACTGCAAGGCATTAGTTAGCGTTATGTCCTGAAATGTTCAGTCTCACTGAGGATACAACGCTGTCTGTTTTCGGCTTGCTTTTCTGTAACATCCCTGAAGATACTGAAAGGTAATTGAAGACTGGCAAGCATGTGCACTTGCACACACACGCACAAAGTTCAAGCCTCCTTTTTCTTCAATAGAGTAGTTGGATTGGCTGAATTTTATGCTTTATTGGCAACTCTGCCATTTCTCAGTGGATACACTAATTAATTTGTCTCCTGTTTTCTGACTTTGCTGTTCCTTGAGCTCACATAAAATCTGCACTCTCTTTTTACTGTAAAAGGAATAGAAAGTTTGGCCAAGGGTTGCCCAAGCAAGTCTAAAGGACTTGGAACTGTCTTCTGTAGTTCTGCAAGTATTCTGAAAATAGTGGAATAAATATATCTAAACCTGGCAATACATTTTTTCACCAAGTCCTCATACAGAAATAATTTTAAATGTTGATCTTATCTCAGTTAAACCAGTGACCAAGTCCTGGAGTGCCTTTAATCACTGAAGATAACTCCTTCTTTTCTCTTCCCCATGCCATTTTACATAAATGACTCTCCTGAGGCATGTCTCTTTAAAGAAATGAGTGAATCTGAAATTTATAAATTAGCCTGTTCTCCTTTATAGTTTCAGCATAATCAGGTATTTGAGGATATCAATTTGGGAGAGCTGAGGTTCTCTCAATACTTTATTGGACATCCTCCCGAATCTGTTATTCCCTTTAGACTTGTTTTCAGAAAATGAGCTTTTTTGCTCCAGAATCTTAAGTTCCTTTTGTACTTTTCCCCACTGATGTCACTGCCTCTTCTATTTTAACTTCTAGACTAGATAGTACTTCCTCTGGCATAGGGATTTCCAGACATCTGTTTCGCATGTAGTTGTTTGAGTTTCATCTTTGTTGCATTGCAGACCATAATTGGTCAACCAAAGTAACTCTTATTGAAGAGTCCTGTATTTGCCTTAGATAGGCTTTTGACAGTCAGGAAGAGTTAGGATAATTTTATTTCATGTTTTTATGTCAAGACAGCTGCACAAAATGACCAAATGTCTTCTACCAAGACTGTAGACTGTTTGGACAGTTTTAGACAGAGTCTTCAATATCTGGAGCTTTAAAATACATGTTTACTGAGATTTCCAATTTTTTTAAGACCACCTTGTTCTACTAAGAGGGAAAATACGCTCAAGCTTTTTTCCATATAGATTATGTCATATATTCTTACTGTCTATATGTCCCTGTATCTAGTGTCTGTGTCTACATACTCCTGTCAGTGAGGGAATTTTTCACTGCAAAGAATTCCCTTACTTTGAGGGAAATGAACCTGCACAGGGGATCAATTTCACACAGTATAAATATTTGTCTATGTGTTCTGTTTACTGCGTATTTTACATTTTTTATTAAAATAGGGGAAGCTTTGCCAGCAGGATGTTCAGTTAAGTGTGGTTTTGAAGCTCCTCAAAGCCTTCTGCCTGGAACATGCATATGCAAAAGGTTATTGCACATCTCTCCATCCCTGGGCAAATGCATGCTGGCCCACTACAATTGGGAGTCTAAATTATTTCCAGCATGAGAAAAGGAAAGCTGTATCTGCAGTGCTGTTGCTTATGGTAGGTTCACGCAGCAGCTTTTATATGGACCTTAGAAATCGCTGTAGGCCATACAATCGGATTTTCGTATGTTCATTATAATAACTAGTTTAAATGGTATCTAGCTAAAAGTGCTGCTGAGAACAGAATCACAGAATCATTTAGGTTGGACCTGTAGGATCATTGAGTTTAACCTTTGACCGAAAACCATGTCAACTGGACCATGGCACCAAATGCCACGTCCGGTAATTTCTTGAACACCTCCAGGGGCAAAGACTCCACCACATCCCTGGGCAGACTATTCTAGTGTTTAACAACCCTTTTTGTGAAGAAATTCCTCCTGATGTCCACCCTGATCCTCTCCTGGTGCAGCTTGAGACTATGTCCTCTTGTCCTGTTGCTAGGTGCCTGGAAGAAGAGGTCAACCCTCACTTTGCTCCAACCCTCTATAAGGTAGTTGTAGAACAGGGAGAGGTATCTTAAAAAGGGGCATATTTACTTCCTGGTGTATCAACTTGTTTAATAAACAATGGAAAATAAGCAGTAAAAAAAAACATGTAGGCAAATATTTATATTGCATGCAATCCATTTCCTGTGAAGAGTAAGGCCAATACCAGTAGCACCATAACTTACGCTTTTACTTTCCAAATAGTCTGAATGTGGGACTCAGATGTGCACTGAGTTCTTCCTGGTCTTTCATTTTTCACTATAAGTCCTCCTAAGAAAGAATTGGAAACACAAAAAAGAGCAGGCAGTAGTAGCATCAGTTTCTTGTTGTAAAGTCCTTTAAATAAATTTATTTTCTGTCCTATATATTTCAAGTCATCAATACTACATTTTATTAGTGAACTTCCTGTCTTTATGGTTATTTTTTGTTGAAACATGCAAATGAATTATGAAAATAATGCTTACATTGAAATAGTGCTATTGCTGCATCTCGATAGTATGCTGAAATAACATTTTCCTTAGGAATCTTACAGTTTATTTCAGCAAGATAAAAATGGGTCTTCCAGACCTTTGCTTTCAGCAAAAGTTTCCTTTTTATTCTCTATCAAACTCAAATTAATTGGGAATGTTCACCTTCAAAGGTAGAAAAAACCACCTTTAATTTCACATTAACCATATCCTGGTAAATTAAATTCTTCGTGCTTTATTTAATAATGTGTTTTCCTTTTAATATTATAATTGCAGTTTTTAAAAAAAGAAAATTTTCTCGAAAGTCATTGCAGCAGAGGTACGGTTATCCTTAAGGATAGGTGATTTCTCACTAATTCTTGACATGGGAAAGGAAGAGCTACTGGGTTGGTTTTATCACGAGGATTTTAAACTGTATGCACTTTTGGCCAAACAACTTTAGTTACAAAACAAAACTCGTTGTTGTCTGTGTGCTTTGCATTTCTATACTAATTGTTTTCAGCTTGGATTGTATGATAATACGTGTGTTTGATATGCATGGGCTTTTATGTCGAACTCCATTATCCTGTCTCATGTTCATGGAGTGCCTGAAGTAGTTTCACTAATCTGTCAGCATAGTATGTACTTGTGGATAAATATAGACATGCAGCCACTCTGTGAGTGGTCATCATCATATGCTGAAGCTAAAAATTACCCCTTTGGTTATGGAAAGGCTGATCCGATCCAGAGGCCTGCTCTAGCTCACACTTTGTAGGTCTTCAGCATTTGTCTCCTGAAAAACAAAACCAAGAAATGGGAAGAAATGTCTTCTTCACAAGTAGTGAGGAAGTATAAAACAGGATTATGAAACAATTAATTTATTTTTCGATTTTAGTTAGAAAAGGATTCTGACTTTTCTAACTAAAGGAGTGGAACTTTTCAGGTATTCACAGGCTAATGGATATTACAGTAGCATGTTGGAGAAAATCCAGCGTGATCAGCTTTATAAAGGGGCTCGGTAGGTATGAAAATAACTGTGTTATTAGTTTGTTTGTTGTTGCTAAAGTGTAAATTTGACACAGTTCGCAAAAAAAAAAAAAGGCACCCTCTGTTTTTGCTGCTTTTAAGGATACTGAAAATTCACTTAACTGTGTATGATTGAAGATGTATCCAGTACAGCACAGACTCTTGGTGTGTGTATTATGATTGTTTGGTTGTTTTGATTCCTCTTACAGCTTTAAGAAAAATATCGTAGTGCCGATCATGGCAGAGACTCTGTCATGATAATTTAATTTTGTACTCATCTCCATTATCAGCTTTGTGACCGTATGTGTGCACTAAAACTACTGTGCTTTTTTATAGCTGTTTCTTTGATCATTAAATGATCTATGCATGGAAAAATTTAGCAGTAATTTTGTCAGTAAGCATTTCTGTGGCAATAGTGTATGGCTGTGACAAGACCCATGTGTGATATTGCATTGCTACTTCCATATTTATTCCTTGTTTTTAATTTCTTAAAAATACATAACATTGAGAAAATGATATGGTTATTGCCTGAACTAAATGAAAATATTCTTTAAGAAAAGAGGATAATTTGAAATACCGCTTATTGCACATGTAGTAGAAAAGCAGGGAATGTTGGAAATGAGAAAATGCGTATCAGGCAGAATTTCACCCCAAAATGGTACAGACATCTTATAGTTGATCAAGCATAGTTAATATTTGTTACAGATTTTCCTAGGATAGGAGCTTTAAATATGTATAGAACTTTCTACACTTGATCTGTAGATTCTCTGCTATTGCAGAGTCCTTGAGCGTCAGGTTTACTGTGGTCTCCTGCAGGTGCCTCACCATTCATTCTCCTGGGGAATGAGCTACTTTTCTCTAGGTGAAGCGTTTGTCTTAATGTTGCACTTGTGTGGTGAGCAGTACCCTACAATACATAGACATTCAAACTAAATGCTTCTGTGGTCTGTTCCAGTACCTCTCTTTGTATTAACATTTATTATTTTGAAGTCAGGTAGTAAAAACTACTTGTCAAGGAAATCAATATTTCTAATCAAGTCTAACTCCTTCTTCCCACCCACTCCACCTCAGATATCTTCTGCATAAACCCATGTAAACTTTGTGTGGGGATTTCTCATGTTAAAAATTATGCCTTTTATTTAATGAGGCAGTGTTTCAGTGCCAAAACTGGGCACATCCTTTTTATTGCTATTTTAAAGGCCCCAGTATAATTTGTCTACATAAAGGGACCAATCATGGATGACTTTAATGCAGCTATTTCTTAAATTTTGAGTCCTTGATTTCCAGTTTCATGTCTCAGAGGCAACTTTTTTTTTAGTGAGTTTTGTAGGACTCTCAGTCTATGAATAAAATCTGCTTTCTGCTACAGCTCATACATTATCAGGATTGATGTCAGTGATAGTCTTGTCACTTATTTGCAATGCAAATATCAAGCATATGCAAATGCTTGAGATAATGGAGATGAAAAGATGCATTAGAAAGCCAAACCTGTATATAATAGTTCATGACCAACTCTTGATCAACTCCGAACCCTCATGCTGTTGACAATATTAGTTTTCACCCTGAAGATGCTTAAATGGAGTTAACAGCTCAAAAATGGTATTTTAAAAATTTGAACTAAATCAATGTCGTATGTCAGTAATTTCTCTAGCTGCTGTAATTGCTGTAGCAATGATAGATGTTAACCCCCAGGATACGCTTTTTCTGTACTTGGTTGAAAGACTGTACAATGCTATCTTTCAGAGAAGAGCTAGAATAAAATTTTTTGGTGCACTGGCAAATCTCACAGATAATTGCATTTCTCTATTACGGTGTGCAAATGAGTGATTTTTCAGTTCGATGTCTGGGGGGAAAAAATTAGATCAGCCTAAGTCACAAACCTAGCAGAATTGTTGTTAAAAGGCTTCCTACTAGGAATGATTGTGTGGATTTAAATTCCAGTCTGAAGATCCTGGCTGAATGCTGCAGTGATTGAAGGTAAGGGTGGCAGCTCCCAGGTAGCATGGCTAAGGTTTCTTAACCTTAATTTTCTAAGGATGTGAAGCGTACATGATCTCACACACCGCCTGCCTGCCTGCCTTCCATCCCTCTGATGTGTCCCTTCATAGCAAATTTTGAACCTGGTAGCCAGTTTAAACCAAAATTGCCCGGGGAACAGAAGGCAAGTTTGTGTTTGCTTAGATTCCTGCAGATTCCTCCAAGAGAGAGTCTTGGCTGGCTGCCTGGCCAGCGAGCAGCTGGTGGCCCAGCCCGGGTGTGTTGTGCTTGGCAGAGGCTGGCTGGCCAGCAGCCTGCCTGCCCAGCCCGGGCACAGCGCTGGGAGGGAGCTTGGGAAACGACTGGGGGGAGGACAGGGCTTTTGCTGCACAAAGGACACAGTTACTTGAGAAAATTGGTTTCACTGCTCACAAAAAAATTCTCCTGACTGAGCACTCAGCGGTCAAACTGATTTCATGGATAGATGTGAGCCTGTCAAAACCACCCATTTGGCAAATATATTCGGCATTGTAAGAATATTGTCTGACTCCTTCCTTAAGCTCTTTGTGGAGATATTTCCGTTGCCTAGTATATTCAATAGGTCATAAAAATTTGCATCCGATCCTTTACATCCCACCATCTTCATGCTTAAATTTTAGGAGAGCCTTGGTGGTGACAGAAGGACAGTAGCACTTCTCTGGTCACTCTTTTTTCAGTACTTTGAAGTAGATTATTATTCAGAACAACAAGATATTTTTAGAACCACTTTTATGTAATATAAATGTAAGACTTCTTTATACACTTTATGTTTTGCTAAGAGTCATAATGCAAAGAAGATTCCATGGCTATGATTATGCTTTTGCCCTCAAAAATCAAGTGAAACTTTGCAGGAAACAAATCCAGCAGAAAACATCTGTTGCAGAGGGAGAAGTGGTGCTGCTGTGCCAAGGAGGGATGCCATACCTTGTCAATACAGGGTTATTTTCAAAGAAAAGTGTTACAATTACAGAATAATAGCTACTGAAGAAAAACATTTCTATCTTGTATTATAGTCATATAGTGAACTTCTAAACTGATTTTTCTAAAGGAAAACATGTTCTCTTTTCTCCAGTGCATAATTTTTTACTTTTCAATGCATGATTTTGGGATAAGACTGCCACATCTTGAATACTCTCAAACAATAGTCTTTTGGATGCTTGGGGTATTTTTTTTTTCTTCAGCCATGAAGTGTTAATGTACTTAGGAAAGATCAATAATGTCATTTATTGCAATCACACGGCATTAGTGATTGACAATTACATTGAGCAGTAATTGCAATTCTGTTACTCGAAAGGCTAAAGGCATTAGATCTGAGGAAACAATCGTTGTAGTTCATTCTTCCTTCTCTCTTTCTTTCTTTGCAACTTGGATGAAACATAAAATGTAAGACTCTGGAATACAATGCTGTGGAGAAATGCTGTAATGGTATTAGTTCACAATATTTCCATGGCTTGTATCGCATTAAAACACCTCTGTCCCAATCACCAGCAGTACTCACAGGCGTTGCAACCCTTGTATTGGATTCAGAGTGGATAATGGTTGGTCTTGGCAGTACTATTTTTAAAGTCTCTGGCAAAGCTAAGAGAGAAAGGATGCCACCAGTACCTTCCTGACGATTGAAAATTACTTTTTTTGCCAACGAGAACTGAGCCTGAGGATTTTGGTTTGGAAATTTTGTATGTCAAATGGCAATATTTGAATTAGTGAGATTTTTTTCAATTTTTCTTTCAGTTCCCAGAAAAACAGTAAGTAGAGCTCAGTCTAGTACACAGTATCTTGGTACTCATTTCAGGGAATTCACAGAATCATAGGATAAGTTAGATTGGATGGTATCCCTGGCAGATGATTAGTCCAACCTCTGCTTGCTCATTAACTAGAGGAGGTTTCTCAGGGCCTTGTCTAGTCAAGATTCAAGTTTCAGGTGTGTCCAAGAGTGGAGTTTCTGCTGTATCTGTGGACAACACGTATCAGTGTTTGATCATGCGCACACAGTGCAAGATTTTTCCATGTATCTAATTGAAATTTCCGACATTCAAACTAGTGTCTGCTGCCTCTTGTCCTGTCACCTTGCTCAAAGAAGAGTCTGGGTCCTTGGCAGTGGCATATTTGCAACACTCCATTAGGTAGCTGAAGACTGCAGTAAGAGCGCCCCTTATCCTTCTCATTTTAAGGTTGAACCAGGCCGGCACTCTCAGCCTGTACTGATCTGGCAAGCGCATAAACCCCTGGCCATCTTCGTGGTTCTTCCTTGGCCTTGCTTCCAAATAGCTAGAATGTCGTTCTTGTATGGGAGAGTACAAAAGTGGGCACAATACACCAGGTGTGATCTCAAAAGTGTAAGGTGGAACTGCAGGGTTTGGTACTTTCAGGAGAACTAACATATAATGAATACCTTTTGGCCATGGAAAACATTCCATGTCTGACTCTTCATTTAAGGTTTATACTGATGACATGTATATTGTTTTTTAAGGAGTCATTCTTGACTGCCCTCAGTATAAATGACAGGAGAATAAGGCCCTTTACAACTTACCATAGTCAAAAGACCAGACTCCGGACTTTTGCAAGGTTGGAATAGCAATAAAGAATAAATTCTTATTACTCAACAACTGAGTAACAGATCTGGCCTGCAAGCAAAGAATAAGAAATAAGGATGTTAGCCAAACGGTAAGATATCAGCAAGTTTTACCATGTAAAAATAAGAGGAATGAGTATACACTGCGTAGTAAACACCACTCA
The DNA here is from genome assembly GCA_013396735.1 of Grallaria varia. Classification (NCBI taxonomy): domain Eukaryota; kingdom Metazoa; phylum Chordata; class Aves; order Passeriformes; family Formicariidae; genus Grallaria; species Grallaria varia. The sequence continues at coordinate 668,452 of VWZG01009480.1, forward strand.
ATTTTAATGCATAAGATTTCATCTTTTATATCCTCTTCCATTTAGGTTATGTGTATTTTACCTGTGGTACCATGGAAGTTGTATTTATGTGATGTATATTTCTTTGATTAACAGCTAGTCTCCAGTTTTGCTTTGACAGTATAATGGGCTGTTGAGGTGCTCTGGAAAAGTAAAAACACGTTGCATTGCCCAAAAGTAAATGTATCTTTTCCAAATTTCAGCTTCTCCAGTTGGTAACGGATATATCAAGCCACCTGTCCCACCTGTTTCTGGTACACAGAGAGAAAAAGGACCTCCAGCCATGTTGCCTGTCAATGTTGACCCAGACAGTAAACCAGGCGAATATGTCCTGAAGAGCTTGTTTGTTAACTTTACTACCCTCGCTGAACGCAAGATTCGCATCATCATGGCAGAGCCCCTTGTGAGTAAAAAGAAACTCTAGTATATATGTACTATGCTTTGAATTTATTTTAAAATCGGGCTTGCGTGCTGTGCAACGAAGAATATTTTGCTTGTAATTTGCATTGGAGTTTGATAGTGTTTCCCATACTGTAAGACATGCTACTATGGAAATTAGAACGTTGTGGGAGAGGGCAGAGGTATGCAAGATATGCCAAAGGGGTGATATGAAAAGGAATTGATATTTAATTTCTGTTTGCAATATGGACACTTGTTAATGGGGTTGAGAGACAGAAGGGGTGTCAGCCAGCATAGATTTCACAGCTGGGAGAGCTGTCACTTGAGTCAAAATAGATTAGAAAATGCTGAAATGTGATAAAAGCAGTATTTCTGAACATCAGGAGTTTTCAACTGAAACATGAAAATGAATAGCGCAGCTCGCTCCTATTTTAGTTCTGGTAGTAGTAAATTTTATAATCTAACAAAGTGCTATAGTACTTATTTTCCAGATACAAAAAGGCATGCAGCATCTGGAAAAGTACCTACATTATAAGGTCTTGCACAGTGAGAGAGCCATTGTTATTTGCATGTTAGTCAAATTTAATACGCAACTATGTCTGTTGCAATTTGTCTCATGTAACTGAACTTCTGGGAGTCTGCTGTTTTAACTTGACGCTACATTCTATATACATTCCTGTTACTTTGATTAGGGAAGAATACTTGTATAACTTATATTTCAGTTCTGATGAGATAAAAAAACCCAAAAAACAGAAACCTCTATTTCTGTGCTCTAAGGGAATTTTTATCAAATGTTATAATGTTTTTGTTACAAAGTTCAGTGTAGAATACTTAGTTCAGTTCCCTGTTTTCTGGTCTGGATATTCTGGAGAGCAAAATTAAGATTTTCTTGGTTCTGATGGCATCTGTTTAGCTTTGATTTAGATTCAAAAGCATTTGATGCTTGGAAAGTTTTACCAGGCTTTCTTCTGAAACATCAGGTAGGTACAAGATGACAGAACTATCTTACATAATTGGAGATAACACAAAAAAGCTAACAGTAAGGAATATTTTGGAAAAAAAATCAATTTTTTTCTCCTCTGATGAGTCCCCTCCCAGTCACAAAAAGTAGAATAAACTGACAGTCATAGTGTAGGTCCTTAAAAAAATTAAAATACCAGGAGCTATTTATTACCATCCAGTTGTCATGTGATGCACAGTGAACGACTTTAAAATTTGAAAACCAAATGTGTATAGAATTACTTGACAAGAGCAGGAAAACAACAAAATTTCCTTGCAGCACCTCTGTTATTCTTAAACATTAACCTCTACATTTTCATGGTACATGGTTACATTTCAGGTATAGATATGAACCAGTGACCCTGATTTATTCCCATTTCACCTTGTGTTAAGATGATTTTGAGTTGCTGCGTGGTAATATTTTATTTTTGTCTCTTTGAGAAACTATGAGTATCTGAATGTTGATCTTATTCTAGAGGTTGTTGAATGAAATTTAATTTGTGAAATTCAGTGTAGAATGTACAAATATGACAAGAGACCGGAAACCTTCCTCTGGTCATTATTTTCAGAATGTGTTTTTTACAGGGATCTGACCATGAGACACTAACAATAATTCAATTACATACTCATATCTCATTAATACTAATAAGACTCACAAGTCATGGCATGCTACTCTTTGAGGATGACTGTGACAAATGAGTAAGCAGGATTCAGTCAAAATGATCTTGATATAATTAGGTTGTAATGAAAGAAGTGACAAGGCAAAATGACAAAAATTATTCTGGAATACTGGCTAAGAATTTAAGTCCACCCTTTTTGTGATGTAGCTGTTGGATGTTTAGCAGCTTTGTTCCCACATTTCTACTCTACTGATTAGAATTGTGAGCAGGAAGTTCCAGGGATTTGGGAGACGAAGTTTATAAATTGATGGTGCCAAGAGCTACCTTTTGGCCTTTTTTCACAATAGGTAGTCAAACAGTGAGCTCTTTGAAGATTCTGTTCTAATTAAACTCAAATGTACTTCAAAGAAAGTCAAAGTTGCGAAGTGCTCAACACTGAGATATTTCTAGTTTGAATTCTCGAAGTCATTACAAGATATGACAGTTTAATTTTATGAGTGACGAATACTTAAGATATCTTTTAGAGAAGCTAAAACGATCTGCTTATATCATTGCCTTTTCGTTTCTTTTATCACAAAGTCTAGCTCACATTGAAGCTCTGAAGTTACTATGATTAAATTAAAGACCTACTGATACATTTTTACCTAGATACTTCTTTTTGTACACACATTTTGCCTGCTTATCCTTTCTGATTATCATTACTGTTGTGTTTATGAATTTTTCTCTCCCTTTCTTTGGGTTCCATATGCCTGTGTGATATATCCATCTCTTTCTTATGTGATGGACAAAGAGCCTGACTGTAAATTACAGTGTTCTGACAACTATGTTGGAAATCATGTTTGTGTCCCAATGTAAGTTGCAGATGCTAGTGGGGCACTAGAAATTTTTGCTGTTTTCTAGGGCATGAGTGAAGGGCACAACATGTACCCCCTCTTGCAGCTCCACAAAATTTCAGCTGGAATAGCAGGATTCCAGTGGCAGAGAAAGCAGAGGGCAATGTCACCTACTCCTGTTGCCTTGGCTGTCAAACGAGTATCATTTGATGTTTTGGTTACTGGATCAGGCAGTGATCCTCATAAAAAATGCACTCCCCAGTTAATGTATTTTCTAGGCATGAATCTAATGTCAACTGTGCACTGCTAACTCTTTAACAAGTTAAAATGGAAAACTTTTGTTTCCGGATTTGGCTTTTTTTTACTTAGTCTGGGGAAAATTTCAAGTGGATTTTCTTCCCCTTTTAGGATCTCTGAGGTAAAACAAACAATTCAGTAATTGCAGTAGGTTCACAATCATGGGGCTAATTTTTAATGATTAATTACTGTACCCAGATTATCTAACTATATTAATCCAAATTAAAAGCATTTGACAGCAGACTTAATTAAAATGGATTGTCTAGTTTATATAATTAAATTCACAGAAATTAAATGTAAATAATTTCTTCCTGATAACCTTTAATAATGTTCTGCTTCTTTTCTGTAGATAATTGTTCTTCTTTTTAACAGATATTAAGATTTTTTTTCTGCAGACTTTTTTTCACAATGTATTTAATTCATATCTAATTTTTATCAATTTATATTCTAAATCTTCTCTCCATTGCTTCGCTTGCAAACACTATTTGATATTTCATTACTGCTGATTCTTTTCAAGCAGTGCTAACCTTAAAATGAAGCTAGAAAGGGGAAGTTGGAAAAGTATTCTTGCTAGTTCAAATGAAAGAATATGTTTCATAGGTATTATCTCACTTTGAGTCTGTTTTTTGCCCATGAGGGTGGTGGGTGGATGACCCCTCTCCCTTCTGCCTAGTTGCAGAAAGGGATTTAATGAGTTCATGGAATCTGGCCAGGGTCAACCCACTACAGCTCTGTGAGGAGAAAAGCCAGAAAATAGTTTCCTTTTTTAGGACTGTTGATTATCACTTTGGGTAATAATTCATCCTGTGCATACTGAGCAGGCTAATCTTTAAATACGGCTTTCAGCAGTGCTTACACACAGCTGTAGACATTGATAAAACATAGTAAGCTACAGGCATTGACAGTGGTTAATGGTTAATTTAGCTGTTGGTAAACTCTCATTATGCTTTTCTCCTGCAAGCATCTTCTTTTACTGAGCTTGTCTAAATTCAGGATCTCTGAATACTGAACTCAAGAGCAGAATTATAGGGTTAGGACTGTAAGCATGTTCCTGTATTCTGCCTATAACCTTTCATTAGGTAGGTTTCATCTCACCATTGGAAAAAAACCTGAACGTGGTGATGTGGTTGATTATAGTGTATTTATTACTAGAAGCTTGAAGACATTAAAATATAAATCTATTTCAAAACAAGGGTGTTTGTAACAGCCAAGCAGATGTTTAGGAAGATCCTGAAAGGGAAAAAATATACAAATTGCAGAGATTGACCAACGAACACATGTAATGGCACTGGTGTCTGATTAGTTTTAGTCTAAGCTTAAATTTCTCTGGGCAAGAGAAGAAATATGCTAAGGACAGACTTGGAAGAAAAGGAAGTAGGATTTTTGTTTTCTGAGTACTGGGCTGTGATAACTAGTAAGATTTATGTAGACTATGATAATACCAAGCAGTTTTATCCCACAGCTGTAATGTAGAATTTTCTGTTTTACATGGACTAAAATTCCAGCTGCATCACAGAAGGTGTCACCTATAATGAGACACTTTATCATTACACATTTTTTGTGTTTGAAGTCCTAATGAATATTTTGGCATATATAGGTATTTCGGACCCCTGTTTGTTCACAGTGCACATGCAGTACTTATTATAAGAAACAAATACTTTCATGGAAAAGAGGAAAGGCAAATTGTCTGCCTCTTCACTCAGTTTATGGATGCCCAGACAATTGAAAAGAACTTTCTGCAAGTATATATTTAAAATGCTGTTCTCTTTTCTCACACAAAACCTATCCTCCCTAGGACCTTCCTCTGTAAATGCTACAAGCATGCCAGCATTCCATTATCATCTATCCCTGTCCACCTCTGTGTTACTTGAGTATTATGTCATTATCATGTCGATGGAGGGGCTTGGGGACAGATTGTATATGACCAGTATTGATCCACAAAATGTCTGCTTTATTTACCAAAAGGTGCCTTTTTATAGACTTCTTCTACACCCTGATGTGTGACATTATTGGTTACACAAAAATAAACATGCCCTATTGACCATTCTAATTGGATTATGGCAGGTGTCAATAAGAGGTAGAGACACCTGTTTATCTCTTGAAACTCCTCCTGGAACTTGGCACAGTTCCTTCTTTGTTCTAGCTACAGAGTCCGAAGTCATGATGACTATGAAATTTCTCATTGTCTGTGCCTCAGCCCTGCTAACAGGGCCTAGAGAAAGCAGGATAATTTGGCCACAAAAACCTACTCTCTCCACATTATCATTAGTCTAATTATTTTTTTCCACTAGTGTTTGTGGTAGTCAAAATGCTGTAAAGCACGTGGCAGTCCATCCCAGCTTTAAGGAGCTCATAATTCATAATACCATAACTCCATATCTAATGTCTCATAATTCTTTATTTTTTATTTAGCATGTAAATTCTAGAAGTAAATATCATTATGATACAGCTGTGACTAACAATATGTAGGTCATTAAGAACAGTAATTCTTAAGTAGTTTTTCAGTAATTGTCTCTGAAGTACTTAAGATGCTTCTTTATGAAATTTTGTGTCACTTTCTTATACCATGCTGAGGACTGTCCCCTCACCTGACCATAAGACAGTGAAAGCATCTCCACAGCATCTTACTTTAACTAGTCAATATGTAAACTGAACTTCTATGATCCATTTCTTGTATGGAGCCCAAAAGTTCTGTTACAGTGTATGCATCAAGGGGTTTGTTGAATGGGCAGATCTATGTCAGTCAGTCATAGGACTGAGAACAGTCATTCATCTCAGGAGAAGGTCTATCTCCTAGTGCTCCCAGCAAGTGTCAGTTCAGCAGAGTTTCTTTCCTACAGGTCATTGATGGGATCCTGGGTCAACTTTTGAGACTACTAGTTTTTCTCAGTATTTTATTCTGCTCCTAGCCATATCTGAGGACTTCTTGTTGCCCAGAGAAATTGTGAAAACTCAATCCCTGGAAGGAATACTAGGCCAAGCTACAGCTGTCCAATGTAGTGGAAGGTGTCCTTGCCCGTGGCAGGGAGATTGGAACGAGGTGATCTTTAAGTTGCCTTCTAGCTCAATCCATTCAGTGATTCTGTGATTCTAAGTTTGATTTCTTTGTGGATTGCCCCCCTTGTTCTGTTTCTTTTTACTCAGACTTTCCAGCAGCTTACTTCTCTGTTTCAAGAAATCCATTAGGCAGAACAACAGTCTCTTTCCTCCACTAATCAACTTTTCTTAGGAGTTCACTGGCTTTCCAAGGATAGTCCTGTCCACCAGTGATAAATGAAGTCCAAGTTGTATCAGATAAATGTGTTCTTTTCACCAGCATACAGAAAGGCAGCTAAGCCTGGGAGGTAAGCAAGCTCTACTCATGAACTCAAAGGATGGGAAGGCAGAAAAACATAGGAAAAGTCAACCCTCTGTACTAAAGATGGAGACCAATCAAATATAACAAACATGAGTCCAGTGATAATGATCCCTCGCTTCCCCTTCCACTCATCACCTCAAAACTAGTATCTTCCCCCAGTTATCTCAGTATGTATCTTCATCTGAGACCTGTAGCAGAAGCCAGGCACTGAACAGTATAGAGTAAGGTGGCTTATCTTGAACCTCAGGACAGGTGTCTTCCAGAAAGACCTAGAAAGGTTTATGTGATTGAAGCAGTGGCCATAGATCTTTTGTGCAGTTCGTAGTATTGAAACACAGAAATTGAGGGAAAGAGTATGAAAGATGCAGTTGGGAAAAAGAGGAGGAGACAAATGTAGGGTGTCAGAAGTAGTCATAGGAAGTGCAGCATAATGGAGGCAGGATTGCAGTGTATTCTGATTCCAGCATCCATATGAGATTGAGGGGAAACTTCATGGCATTTTAGCAAGGCAGAAAGGAAAAGGACATGTTTTTGCATAGACATTGGAATAGGCATTTGCAGCTAGATAGGGTCCATAAAAGCACCCATATATTTCAAAGTCAGACCATGGCAACAGGTGCTTTCTCAGTGCTCTCAGAGTTTCCATGAGCATGTGGGCAGAATGCTGTTGGAGGCTGCAGAGCTCCTTCCAAAGGCAAGACACTCCAGGATGCTCACTTTTCCTGGGCCTCATGACTGCATGGAGATAGTTGGAGAATAGTCAGTGGCACATATGATGATTCAAATTGCTAAGAGGATTTAACATTGGAAGACAGGTTGATTCCAAGGTCACTGGGTCTGTCGCACTGCATCACACATTGGCCAGTGGTTGCAAATATAGCAGAGAGCCTACCGCATGCCCATAATCACATTTTTGTGTCATTTAAGGATATTTCTACTAGCCACAAAATAAAAGTCAAACTACAGTCCTTTCAGGCCAATCTGTCTTATCACTGGTCTGTCATCATGAAGGACAGAAGAAAATCAAGTATACACTTTGGCAGCATTCTTTCCAGATAAGTAGCAATTAATTAATGAGGTATCTTTCCACAGCTTCACAACAGCTTCATCCTTTGTGTGCTTTCAGAGTCAGATTTGAAGTCAATGAGGCACTGCTTCATCAGGATTGCTTTATGTTTTTACATTTAAGTTTAGGTGCTCTTTTCTGGGCCTGAGTCTGGCATGGTACAGTTAACCATCAGACAGCTTGAATTGTTCCATATTTGGCCCTGCATATCTTGTGGCATGACAAAAGTGAGAAAAGCTGAAATGCTTCATGTAACTACCTTCCCAGTTTGGAAATCCACCTAATAAGATCTTGTTTCAGAGCTGGGTATGCAGTACAGGTAGAAGCTATGGCTTTTATGGCTGACATTAACAAAAAAAACAGTGAAGGGTGATGTTAACTCTGCAAGGGCACCTGGCATCCTCCTTGAAAGTTTGTCGGACCAGTGCCAGCAACCAGGGGGAAAAGGCTTCAGATCAAGTGACCTGGGGACATGCCTGTTATGGTTGAGTTACAACCTTTGAGATAAACACATAGCCAGGAAATCTGCAAAATGTTTGAAGTTTAAAGAAAACTACTGGCAGTAGTTCTCAAGTCTGCTTTAAAAATACTCTACTCATCTCTTGGCCTGTTCTATGAAAACAGATGCAGTTGGTGATAATAAGTAGCTACCTGGCATTAAAGCAGTGGTGGCTGCCAGATAGCAAACCATGGCCACAGTAATTTGCTGTCATTCATTACCCCTGGCTGTCTGGTTCTTTGAGAGGAGTGTGGTTCCTGTTTACAGAACTCTCCGCCGTGCCTGGAGCAGCCCTGCAATTACAACTCCAAATTTATGCAACTCAACTGATAACGGCTTCCTATAGCCTTGATTAAATTTGGTCACATTATTCTGAGTGGGTAACCAGTGGTCAGGGCCCCGAGGGCATTAATAAGCCTTAATGGCCTCCTCTGAGTCTCACCCACCGCTGCCCACAGCCCAGGACCCGTTGCCAGGTTTTGGGGCCATCAGCAGGGCTGCTCTCCTGCTCCCACAGCCCTGCCCTGCCATGGGCCTTGTCAAGCTGGGTACACCCATATAAAATACATTAAAAGAAGGAACTTCATCCACTGGTTGGAACATGGAAATCCTCTACATCCTCGTAGCATTGCTTTCCCCACGGGCAGGAAGTTTGACTGAAGGTGAGGACAGCATGCTCATAATAACTCGGGGAACCAGTTGAGCTCAAGAGGAAAGCTGTGCTTTCTACATTCTCTGCAGGAAAGAAAAGCTTCCTGCATTTTTCTACCATTTATATCCTTTTGCATAGAAAAAATGGCTTTGCTGCTCACAATTCTGATTGGTGTAAAACTCTTTGGATAGAGGACTGAGGTGTCAGTTAACTTCTCTGTTTGGGAAGCAAAGATGTACCAAATGACCAGGGTATTTCAAGGACAGGGAAGAGCATCCTCTCACCCTCTTTGCCAGCTCGCAAAAGTAATGTCAGAGATGAAAGAGAGGGAACAGCACTTTTGATTGCAGTGACTTTGTTTCCTGAATCTATTTAATTCAATGCTGTATCTTTCAGTGTTTTTATTTCACAGCTGTCTGCTGTCACAAAAATCTTGTCTTCATAGAAGTAAACATTATCTCCAAGCTATACATCGCAGTCCCTCATGAATTTTGATCTTAAGTACAAATGCCACTAACACTTAATATATTCCCTGCTCCAACAAATTAGGTTCCAATTAACAAAATTTTATCTATTGGAATTTTTAAGTCAGAATCACACAATGTGCTAACCTAAGTCTGTAATGGAATTACTGTATCATTAAGTGTTCACAAATTATTCTTAGATGCTCTTTCTAAATTTATCAAACTTACATGTTGTAAAATTCACCTCTTTTCCTGTACACTGTTGTACTGGAGTAAATAAAACCAGGGGAAACCAAGGGATAGTGTTATAATACTAGCCCATTTTACAACTTACCTGTGTTCAGACAGAGGATTTTGATGTGTTCATAGTTACAATATTGAAAAGGCATTCCTGTTAGAACAAAGCTCTGCAAACAGCCAGCAAAATTTCATTTCTCACTTGTGCTATAATCTACCTCACATTTCAGTAAAGTTATCCTTAGTACTCTTTTCAACTTTACAGGTTTTACTAAAGCATGTATTTAAAATATTTCTTTCAGAACTGGTCTGCTAGTAGCCGTCAGCTTTTTTGGGCTAAAAATACCATAGTAAAAGAAACTTCTTTACTTCTTATGTGCAGTAAAGCACCTTGCTCTGCAGTGAAAAATATTAAGAGAAGATACAAATGCTGAGAGTAGTAGGTTTGTTTTCTGGAGGGAGAGACGTTGTTGCTTTTATGAGTTTTTTTGTTTGGTTGGGTTTGTTTGTTTGTTTGTTCGGCTGGTATGATGGGTTTTCTTGCTGTTACCTGTATATCTGTAACAGCACTTAACTTCTGTTGACAGTTTGTAACTTCATTGTCAACATTGAGTTGAGGGCATGTCTGGGAAATTTTTTCCTGTTCAGGTAAGAATATCAGAGTCCTTGAGTTGTTTGCTCAAGGTTAGTGAAAGAAAACTTTCAGTTTTGTGTTGTTTTTTTTTTTATGTTCCATGTTATTTTGGGAAAGTTGCAGTGCTAAGTTTTGCACTGTGCATGTAACAGCAGCCTCTGATTTAATGGGTTTGCTTCTCTCTTCAGGCTGTTTGAAATTTACTTCTGTAGACTATTACTTCTGAAAACCAATTTGGCCATTTTTTTTCTGATATATCAGTTACTTCAGATTAAACACTGTCATGACCAAAATTTCTGAGTGTCCAGAATTTAATTTTCTTTGTAGGCAGGATAGGTAAAAGATAGGTTTTGCAGAGACTGTGGTAATCAGACAAAAATGAGCCTGTAATACCTGATGCGATGACATAAGCTGTCACCCAATCAGAATAGTACATGATGAGGATGCCAAAGAGACAAGAGACAGAGCCAGTGAGTGAAAACCTGTATTTGAAGCGGGGCTGATGTTTTGTCACAGTTTTGTATTCAGCAGTACAGCAGTACTGGGCACATCCTTTTCCATGTGAATGTAATAGAAGAGCCATTACAAAAAACACCGAGCAATTACATAAAGAAAAGCCTGAGTAATACTGAACTTGTCTTCTAAACATGCACCTTTCATTATTTTTGTGCATTAACTGACAAGTAGGTTTTTGACCTGAGCTTGCTAAAATAAATTTTTTTTGCGATATGACACATTTTTATGTCATTTTAAGTATTTTTCATAGCCACTTGAAGTATGCTTTTTTTTCCTCATTGCTTTTTACTTAATTTTCAACAGTTAAATGAAGTCCCTCATCATTTTTGTTAATGTTTTATGAATCTATAGTTTTGTCTTATGCAAAGTTGTAGTGTTTTCTTGAAGCCATATTATCATATCTTTTTTATTATGTTTGCCTTTAGACTCTCCTGTTGCTGTATGCTTGGAATTTCAAAGGTTAATAAGGGAAATCTCCTTTTCTGTTTATTTTACTGTCTGTGTCCCATGGTCACTGACACAGTTCCTTAAAAGAAGTGTCTAGAAGTTAATTGATGCTGAGCAGAGCAACAGGAGAAATCAAAGATTCTCTTGTCATCCACTGAACAGACAGTTTATGTGTTTATGCATGAGGACCTGCTGACTTCCAAGGAACTGTTAATGAAAACAGGACACTAATTGCCTGTTTCATAGAAGTTCCAGTTGGGAGCCATTTGGGAGATTGTCAGAGTAAACAGGTTATCCTTTTCAGTGAAAAAACTCGTCTCTCTTAATTGCTTAGGTATAAATTAGCTAGGCTTCCTGGAGTGATGATGGGAGTTCCCAAATAGTAAAGAGGTATACAAGAGATTATTTCCTGAGAAACCCAGACCTATTTTCAGTACAAGAGCCTTTTTTTCTTTTTTTTTTTAATGGGACCATAGACTGTTTTATATCCATTTTTGAAAGGGCAAAACCAATGTAAAGACTTGCAGGTTCAGCTTCATGAGCATGCTCAGTGCAGGGCCAGCACAGATCAGTTCTGGGAGGGAGGAGGCAAGGGCACACGCCTGGAGTGGGGGCCAGGGCCACACAGGCAAACTGGCCATCCCAAAGCCGAATGGCTGGTAGGTGCTCCTCTGTGCAATGAAGTTTTGCATGCCGAGCCTCCAGAAGCGAATTGCCATCTTCTCCTAGATGGTCCAGAACATGGCTTACACATCACATGACCGCACGATTGACAGCGATATGTTTTGCAATTTTCATATGTACTAAATAATCAATGTCTAAAAAAAATAATTAGCCAATTTTGGAGCAGGCCTTTTCCTACAAACACCAGGTTTCTTTCCTGCTGAAAAGTATATAGGGCAAAGGTGTTCATTTGGGATGAGGGCACTTATGTGGTGATTTATTGTAAGTAGGGAAGAAGTACACTTGCAGGCTTTTTCATTCTTAAGATTTTGCTTACATTCATTTTATATATATTGTAGCTGTAGTAGTTCAATCTGATCTACATCTCTTCCATTTTATGTGAAAAGGTCCATTCTTCTGCTCTTTCTTTTAGTGAGTCTTCCACCCCAGTGGACTACTCAGTAGAGCATGTGTGGCTGGTTTTCAGTGTGCAGTGCAAAAGTTAAAATTTGTGTCAAAATATCCTTTCATCCTCCATGCTTTTAAAAAAAAGGCAAGCTGATGGATTTTATCTCCATCAGTAATACAGTAGCTTGTCACAGTTCAATGGGAATAACATGCTTAATGATTGCTGAGTTTAGAAATAGCTTTAAGGGGCATTATACGTCGTTACAACATGGTGACACAGTGAGGCTTAATAGATGCTACAACATCCTTTTGTTTTTATGTTTCCCTGAACACTCAGTTCTGTGACAGGTGGCTATTCCTGTGTAAATTTACCCAATTATGTTTGTGTAGCAGCCCTGAAAAAGTGCTAATAGATTAACCATTTGGAGTTGCTGACAGTCTTTGGATAGATGTTATAGTGTGCCTGTGTGAATACAGGGTTTGAATGATATGTTGTTTTTTAGATAAATTATAAATACTCTATTTAGTTGATGTGTGCAAATATGATAAAATATGCATTTGCCATTGCATATTTAACGTATTCTATTCTATTATATTCTATCCATGTTTTCCCAACAGCAGTGAGACAGAGGAAGGAAATTAATTTTTAGGTGAGCATTTTGTTTTGTAAGCATTGGCAACCCAAAATTTTTAGATGTTTTTATTGAAAAACAATAGTTTCAAATAATAGATGCAACACTGTCTTTGCTGATCTTCACCACTTATCTCTAACATGTTTTTATCATGGGATTTTCCAGTGTGGACAAATACAGAGTATAAAATTGTAGGGAGCACTTCAGACAAGAAATAAGGATGTTTAACTTAGTGATTAAAAGTGGAAATGATATTGTTGAGAGTCCATTCCTCTGAATTTTTCTGATGTTTTTTGTAGTCCAGAAAGCTATGGGCTCTTTCATATTAATCAAAATCTTCTTTTTTCTTAATTTGTGGTTGTAGGCTTTGGCTCCAAATTCAGCCTAGCTATTCATCCAAGATTTGGAAGATACTTCTGTAGAAAGTGATACAGCTACAGAGACTCAAATAAGTCAACTGGTAATACAAAAGGGTCTCTTTGCCAGTTCTAAAATGTGTGGGCAATAAAATAAAGGAAATGCTACTCTAAGGCTAGAAAACAGTTTTAAAGATTTTTTTAAAAAACTTTAAAGCAAGTGTATCTCCAGGGTAAATAGACTGCTATGGAAGTTATTACTCAGAGGCAGTTTCACTTTATTATTTATTTTGACCTTGTCTTTGTAAGTCCTTACCTTTGGCATGTAGTGAAAAAGTTTGCCATGAGAATAAATATATTTATATAGTAGCTGCCATAGTAGCAATGTTGAAAATACTGCATAAAATGAAATGGTAACATTTTTAGGGATATTAGAACCAAGTGATACAGAATAGGCAAGTTGTTTACTGTAGTGGGAAAGAAATTATCTATTGCATAAAGAAAGATTGCTGTTTCTAAAGGACACCTGAAGCACCTGCATGTGATTGAACTGTCTTTGAATTTACTGAGTGGTGTCTTCGTGACATGGTCAAATGCTACTCTCATCAGTCAAGCAGTCATCCTTTTATATTTTAGGAAAGCTTAGACAACAGAAAAAACCCCTTTGTCTCTGGCCCTTCATTTTTATTCAATTCATTATGTATTCAGCACTCATCACTAACAGTAAAGTAAATAGCAGTAACTTCTACTTCGAGTCTTCTCAAACTTCCAAGCCCGAAATTTTATTTTCTGTGGTTGTTGCCATTCCCTGTATGGGTACAATGAGTGGCTCTGGCATGGGCACCCTTCTCCAGAACTGTGGGGATGTTGTGCAAAGACACTTGTCTTCATGGGGTCAGCTTGGGTCCATCCAGGCTGAGCCATCGCTGTGCTGGCTGCAGGCAGTGCCAGCAGCAACGCCGTACTTGGATGGAGTCGAGGAAGAACCAGCAGCAGTGACCTGAAAAGGGATGAAGAGGCAGAACAAGGGGATGAAGAAGAGGCAGAGACAGCTGCAGCAGCAGCTGCTGCTTGCTTAGACTCTGAGGGGAGGGGAAGTGGCAGGAATGGGATGGAGGGGAGAAAATTGAAGCCCTAGACTGGAGACATTGAGAAGTTACGGGAGCAGAAGCCTTCCTGGCTTTTGGTAGATATCCTTGGCAGTTTTCCGTCCTAGGACTTCCTTCTGCCATGACCAATGCTGCTGCATGGCCTATGAATGGTTTCTTTAGGTCAATTTAGCACCATTTGGGAAGCCCTGGTGTAGTCAGCTGTAAGAGGGCAAGAGGTGACTTGATTTGGCTTGTCAAAATGGAAGAATCTTCATTAATTCAGAAGCGCAGCCCCTGGGGATTGTCATCATCTGAAATGGAAGCATTTGGGAGATGTGTGTTCTTCCAGAGATAGGTTGGAGGTGATGAAGACATTTGCAGGGTTGCAGTTCCAGACCTTTGTCTCATTTACCTGTGTCCTCCTTACAGGTAGTGTGTGATGAGGGATCCCACACCTCATTTCTGGCTGAAACACGATTCTCTGAAAGCCAAGCATTGCAGTATTGGACATGGAAGCACAAAGCTTCTGCATGCTGAGGCCCTTTTTGTTGAAACAGACCTTAAGAAGCTTTGCTATAGTAACATAACAGAACCAGAAATTTCAGAATTAAAAAAAATTTGTATTTGTTTTGGTTTTTTTTAAACTGCACTAATTCTTATTGTGCTGATTAGTCCAGGACTCATGGAAACATAAGAATCCTTTTCCTTTTAAATAACTTAAATACTAATTTTGGAAGATTATCTGCTGTCCTTTCCAGTGTGTAGCAAAAGACAAAAGATGTACTATTCTCCCATGGGATGCAACTAGACAGGGTAGCACCAAATTACTGATTGAGGAGTAGGAGGACTGTGAGCGGGGTAACGTCCTGTGTTTTATTCAGGGCTACAAGGTTTCACAGCATCTGTTCATCACCATTAAACTGTCATAAAGTTGTAATTAATAGCTGTTGTGCCCGTAATGTAACCTGGAGGAGTCATTTTAGATATTTGAGAAAACAGTGAAAATTATTGATGGCTGTTCTGGATAAATTGGTGACTCAGTAGAAAACATTTGTTGATTTTTGTATTTGGTAGGTAGTCAGGGGATACTGTGGTCACCCCACACTCGGCCTCCTTGCCAGCTGGCATTACAAGCGGATCAGCTTAATTACTTTCAAAATCAGTCAGCAGATTAAACTGGGCAACATTTTCTCCAGAGTAAGGCATTAAATAGTAGAAATCTTTGGTCTGCCTAGGATCTCTCCATTCCCTTATCTCAGCAGCTTTACTGATTTCTTTGTTTTGCATCTCACATCCCCTGTCAGTGATGGTATTTTGCCTGATACATTAAGAGATGCTGATGAGCATAATAGATTTGCTGAATGCCGAACAGAAACTCTCATTCTGAGCTGATGGGACAACCTCAGTCTTGCAGCTGTAGGAGAAGAAAGCTTCATGATTTACAGAAGAATAAAGCTGGCACATTTCAGAAGCCAGCAACAGTAGTGTAATTCACTGCAGAATTGTGATGGTGACAAGTGATGTGTTTTTCAGACTGTCATCTGCCCTCATGTACTGTTTATGTTCATTGTGGTTTAGGAGATTCATGTTTTGTGTACTGCTGTGTGTATCTGGAATACTGGCCTGTATGCTTCTACATGTCTGCGGAGTTCAGCCTGCTTGACAAAAAAGCCATAAAGGTGAATGGATGTTCACATGTGATGACTGTCTGAGTTGGGCAGTTCTCTTTGGCTTTCTCAGTCCGAAAACATGTCCTGAAAACTTGCTTCCATTCCAAGAATGGAGTAACGATTGTTTCCATAATTGTCTTCCTTTAAACTGAACTCTGTGGCCTTTGTTTCTTCTAAAATCACCTTTCTTTCAGTATGCCCTGCATGATGCACTGTATCTGTGGACATATTTGTATTGCCTGGTAGTATTATAACAAGAAAGTATGTCATGTGACTAAATAGAGCCCCTTGGTTATGTATTAGAGGAAGTACTAGGTGCTGTTTAGGATATTGAAAGAATTTATCATCAGTGTGAGCACCAACTCAGATGTAATAAATGGTCAATCCTTCTCTTTTGTGGAAAAACACCAAAGTCACTAGAGACACAGTGGCAGTATTTTCTGATAGACATGCAGAGGTCTCATTTGCATATGAAACAGATGGTGTCTCCAGGATAATATCAGGAGACATATGATGTGAGTAAAAAGTCCAACAGAAAAATTCTAGTAAGAGTTGATAGAATGAATGATAGTATTGATCTTAAGTAATACGTATTTAATGTATTTTCTTTTAGGAGAAGCCCCTGACCAAATCCCTGCAACGAGGAGAAGATCCCCAGTTTGATCAAGTAAGACACTTGAAATTATATTATTTTGATTCCTCAGGCTAAAAGACAAATACTTGGAAGGCATTCTAGTGTCCTTATACTGTTGTTGCATACTGCAAAAGCAGTGTCTCTCCATGTACTTAGTAGAATATAAGTGCTTTGCCTAACCATTCTTGGGTTTAAGTTGAAAGGGCTTTTCCACTGTTTTCAAGTTCAATATTTTTCTGCCATAGAACCTCCTGCTTTTTGCAGTGATTAGGCGCATGTACTATTTTCTGGCTGTTTCCCCGATAGTGATTTTGAAGCAAACTGTATCTTTTCAGAATATCTGGTTTTTGAAACAGGTGCGTGGCCCCCAATCTTTCTTTTATGGGGTTTCTCTTATAGTTAATACGAGGGCCTGCAGAATCAGTGTCATTGCTGTCAGTCTCCTCAGTCTAGTTTGTGACTCTGACTCAGCATGACTTACACATCTGCTGCACTTCAAATAGGCTGAGTCAACATGTTGTGTTTAAAATTAAGTATAAGTTCAATTGTCAGGATAAATGCCTTTGTCTGACAAGGTAGATAATAAATAAAAGATATCAAAAATACAATAGAACTTATTAATTAGATTTCATTTAGTAGAATGATACCATTTTAATTAGTAAATTTATATCTGGCATTAGATTAATAAATTTATTATGTAAGGGAAATGGGAAAATATAAAAATAAAAACAACAACAATACACACACTTTTTAATAATAAGTACCATTTTGATTAACTATGGGAGAGGGCATAGGTATAAGTAGAACCTCAGATGAGCATTTGTGGAGTGTTCTGGGACATTGCACCAGAAACAAAGATGCCTTGTGAGACTCCACTGGCGTTCACTAAGGTTCACTTCATAATTTTAGCTTGACAAAGTGACACATTCTAGATTGTTCTGTAGCTGCTTTTTGGGGAGAGGTAACCTGCTTGGGGGGCTGTTCAGAGCAGGAGGTGAACAGAGGAGGTGAGACTTCTGCACTGTACTTGGGAGCTCCTGCCTACCTCGCTGACCACAGAGATCCCCTAGGGAAACCTGCCACTGTAGGCTAAAGGGGGTTGCTTTGTGAGTACTTCTTACCTGCCTAATGAAATTCTTTGTGGTATTCTGACCTTAATTTTATATACATTTTTTTTCCTTCCTGTGGGAAGAGTGTCACACGCAAATGGGAAAATAAAACAAATCAAGGCACCCAGATGCAAATTGTTTGATACTGTTCCTGCAGTGTATTAAACAAGCATGTAGTGGGTGGCCACAATGTGATTAAATATTCACGGTTAAGCAAATTGTGGCCCTTTACAAAGAAGAATTGGAAGACTGATGTTTCTCCTAGTTATTGGTAAATAGACAGAGAATTGAGTAATTAAGTCAAGATCATTTAATGAGAACGGCAAATGCTTCCTAAAGTGAAACAGCTGTGTAATTACTACTGTCGCAATTTACTCTGAATGCTGGGGGGGGGAAAACCAGATGCAGTCAGAAAACAAAGGTAAATTTTGTTTTGCAGGACATTCGTATATCTTCCTATCCACATATCTAGAGTCCTACCTATGTGCAGAGTTGATAGAGAAGTACAGAGCTGAGATTGCCTTAGACATCATGTCAGAAAACCTTGCTTTCTGTTCCTTGAAATTTTCAAAACAAACTATTTAAACTGAAATTTTCAAAATTATTTGTCAGCCTCAGCCCGGATTGTTGGCAGTGTTTCCCTCTTCAGGTTTCACATTGTTTTCTGCCCAAAGAGCACTATCATTTTGAGGTGTTCTAGTGCTCGTGGGATTGTTGTACACCTGTGATTGGCAAATGGAACCTGAACCTGGCTTATGAGCCCGTTTTCAAGAACATGGTTCACTCTTACCAAAATAATTTTAATTTTGCTAAGTTCGTACAATCCTACAAAGGTTTGTAATACACAGTAGAGATTTGATAGAACTGAGCTAGAGTAGAAACAAGAAAATAGAGCAAAGAAACATTTCTTTACTTGGCATATTTCACTCAGTAGATTAGTTAGTATGATGAAGTTGTCATGAAAGTATAGATAATTTTGCTGATAATAAACATTGTGGTGTGATCTACTTGGAAAACTAAAGATTATGATTTGATAAGATACTGAAACCCAAATAAACGGTCATATACTTTGAAGTGGCACCATCTAAATTTTATTTTTCAAGTTAACTCATATCTTTAAAGAGTCTGTAGGATCCAGGAAGATCAGGTTGATAATCCCTTACTTCTCCCTTCCAATAAGGTGTGGAAAGCTTTGGTGTTTATTCCTGAAACACATTAATTCATCTTGCAAAACCAGAAAAGGCCACACATGACATTCCTGACATTTTTACTACAAAAATGAAGAAGAGAGAAAATCCCAACAAACGTTCTTAAGGAGTGTCTAATAATTTTTACTTTCAATTTTAGGTAATAAAAAGTGACACACTCTCAGGGGAACCTAGTTTTCTAATTTTGCCATTACAAAAATTATTCAATTTGAGTGAAATTGATAGGTAGGTCACTAGTCACTTGTCACTTTAAAATATCTGAGCTGCATCTTTTAGCTGTAAATTAAAAAGCATCAAAAGTAAAGCATGACCTGACTTAAAGTTTGCTTTCTGCAAGTCAGCTTCAGAGGTGGGAAAAAATAGCCCAAGAAACCCCTTTACACCTACTTAAAATGAGTAGAATGAATCTTCAACTACACAAAGTAATCAGCATCAAGTTTTACTCTGAAACTGCCAAACCATTTAAGATGGTTATGAAAGCATGATTTACTACCCCTAAATAGCTCTGTCTCTGGCTCTCTGAGAACCAGCATTTTTTCCCTGCCTGTTCTCAAAAACCATTTTAGGCGTGCTTGTTGTGATTGTGGTGAGGGATCCAATGTCTAGGATCTGAGCACAGGCAGAGCTGTTTCTCTCCACATAGGTGTGTCTCCTGTTAGGCAGACGGTATGTCTGGCTGCCAATTGCATCACCTTCCTCAAACTCAAAATAGTGTCTTGAGCAATGTACGAAGTGATCGTACTTACCCTGACTTGCAGTGTCTCACCCTTAGTCCAACAAAGTGGATTCCTTACATTGACTGTGTTTGCCTTTTTAGAAAAAGGAAATAAAGAAAATATACACAGGAAATTATGTAGGGTTTTTTCCTTGTGTTTTTAAATAATCTTATAGTATATTTAAAACAATGTTTTAAAAGTTCTTGGTTAGACAACTCTAGTTGCCTATTGGCAAAGACCATTACAGCTCCAGCATTAGCGTGCTCTGTGTTCCAGATTACAGAAATGTTATTAAGCATTGTACTAGTGAACTATGACTTAAACTTCCTATTACAGGAAACCATAAAGTTGTAGTACATGAAAAGATCAAAAGCTATGGTGCAAAAACTCGTAATTCTCCAAGAAGCTTATCCTCACCTAAGGAAACACTTTTATTACTCTTGTTCTTAGCCTCTACTAATGTGTCTTCTGTTCTTACCATGGTGTATAAATACTTAGTGAAGTGACAACACTGGAGGCAGTAAAAGGGCACTATGTAATCTTGGACTGAGCAACAGACAGTTTTCCATATAAAAATACAAAATGAATGAAACGTTTTGGCCAGGGAAGTGAAAACTTAACAGCAAGGCTAACTTTTCCTGTGAAGCTATCTCTGTGATGTGCCTGTTGCAGGACTTGCAGCATAAAGTGCACAAAAACTTGTTTCAGTTGTACTGCTCTCTTCTTAGAAGTACACTGGGTTGGAGAATTCAGGTTGGAAAGCTAAAACATTTAACGTTTTATATACTTTTAGGAGATGGAAACAACAAAAGTAGATCAAAGTAACTAAAGGAGTTTCATGTTGTGCTGGCAGTAAACATTGGTAATGTATAAGCAAGATAGATGACATTACCCATCTACAAAATTGTAGTACTAAAAAATTGTTCTTTCTTTTTTGCTCACAAAGCCAAGACCATAAATGAAAACTAGCAAGTCCATGTTAAATAGTTATCAGTTTTAACCATTTCGAGGGAGATTTAGCTTCATAGGACTGTCCCAAAAAAATATTTGTAACACAGATGTGAATGAAAGAAGATCTCCACAAACAACTGCACTACTTACTCCTAATGTGTTGTTTTACAGATTTATGAATTAGAGTTGACTTGTCTAGAAGCCTGTCATTAGCAGAAAAAAATGTTTTGTCTCAATCAGTGCAACAGAATTAGTGCGTGTAGCTGTTTTGATTAGAGCTTAAGGCAGCTCACCCCTCCACCTTCCGCCTCCCCCAGTCTGGAATATTTGAAATACAAATTGCTAACTTTATGTCTGCAACTTCATGTCTTGCATATATGAAATCCTGGTCTTGCTGTAGCCCATGAGAGTTTTGCTGTTGATTTGAAGGAACCAGGATTTAACCACAGCTGTTATTTTCTTTGAATCCATGCTGTTTGTAGCTATAGGGCTTTGTTGCAGACATGCATGCAGTGTTAAAAATGTTGAAAGAAGAGAAGACATTATTGCCTGTCTGTAGGTACCTGTGTCTACCAAATTCTGCTTTCAGAAGCACTGATAAGAAGTGTAAAATCTCACTCCTAATGTTCATTATTTAGCATCTACTCAACTGAAGTTTGAAGACAAAATATATGCTGACGCTGTGCAAATAATAAATTTGCAAAAAATAAACCAACCCTCTGCAAAAATGAAGTACTGCAATTCTGCATTATTAAAATGGCAATAAAATGCCTATTCAACACACATACTGACATATATGGTATATGAAAAAAATGCAGAGCCAAGAAATTAATGATACTGTTGAGAATTGAATGCAGTTTTGAATATATTTGCTGTTACAGCGCATATAAGTTCATAAGTGAAATGTAAAAGGTAATCAGCATCTATCTGCTGTTAGCAGAAACATTTCTTCATATTTGTATTTTGACAATATAACTAGTCTTTTATGAAAGTATATAAATTGTAGCAAGCTATCTGGGCAGAATTTCATTACATTTACTCTTGCATTTTAGTCCAAAATAAATATTAAGCATTTGCATGAAGTATATTTAATGCTCTATGAACACAGGTTTTAAACAGCTCCCTGTTTGGGCAGCTTCTTTATCCTTTAGCTATACAGTAGCTAGTTCATTTATGATGGAAGAATATGATCATATGTCCAACAAGGACATATTTGTACATCTGTACACTCCCTTTAAGGAGCAGCACAGAGCTAGAATTCATCTCACTCCTGGACTTCCAGTAAATGAAAGGGTTGAGTAACCAGCATGCTGGCAAGCTGGCTAGACTTCCCTCCCTTCCTGTTCCCTGAAAGCCAGGTCTTTGCCCAGTCCACCCTTCCTTCCTGTCTTAAAAGTGCAATGACAGAAAGATTTTTAAAAAAAAATAAAAAAACCCAAACCTATATTGACCTTTGATCCCTACTAAAGACACACACTGTAAATTCATCAGAGGAGTTTTAACAGGAATCACTTTGACTTTCTGGGGAAATGGTATAGCTAGGATTTAGAGAGCAGCAGTGGTAAATATGTCAGTGAACATGACTGAAACGACTTTTCATTTGTAGTTATATATGGTGATTTCTTAAAAGATGTTTAGGACTATTTGGGAACAGACTTTTTGGTAGGGCATGTTACAGTAGAATAGAGGGTAAAAATTTTAAACTAAACCAGACTCAATTCAGACTAAATAGAAGGAAGATGTTCTTTGTGATGAGGCTGGTGAGACACTGGAACAGGTTTCCCAGAGGAGCTATGGATGCCCCGTCTCTAGGAATGTTCAAGGCCAGGTTGGACAATACTTTGATCAAACTGTTAGTGGAAAGTGTCCCTGCCTCTGGCAGGGAGTTGGAACTAGATGATCTTTAAGGTCCTTTCCAGCCCAAACCATTCTATGATCCTGTTCTTGTCTTCCCTAGCAAACTGTTTCTCATTGCATCTTGTAATTAACAGCCAGTATTCTTCCAGCTTCAGAAAAAGCTTTGGAAAACAATAGAAGACTGAAGTGGTAGTGAATACTTTGCCCTGACACCAGGTAATTCATGTCTTCTGAGTATATATCTGGAGCCTTAGGCTAGAAGGCTTTGGTATAATTGAGCCTGAAGTGCTGTAGTAATTCTTCATGAAAGGCCTTCTGTCACTGCTGCAAGCAGTGCCTTAATGCCGTCTTCCACAGCAACTTGTTTCATATTTCAGGTAATAAAATATATTGCAAATGCTGAATTGAAAGCTTTCCTAACACAATATTTTAATAGAAACTTTTAATTTTAGAGGGGTAGTTGTGACAGCTTTCTTATGCACCATGTTTAATTTGAGGCCATTTTACCTGAACAGTAATGCTTCGTCCTTGAAGTGTCTCATTAACTTTAGACCACAACGTCACTGTGAATTAGTTAAATCCTGAGGCTGAAAAACTGCAAAAGAGATCAGAGTTATTCATCTAGACTAACTGTCATCCACAAAAGTTCTAATTTAAGGCAATAGTAATATTTGGAAATTATGTGTAAGATCCTCGGTCTGCCAGTTCTGCTCTTGTCTTAGTCACAGTGCTCACACAAGCTTGGTCTTATATGGGACATTAAACTCTGTTCTTTTTCACAAGCATTAAAACGTGCTGGTTTAAGTTTAAGCAGGTAGATAAACCTGACATAGCTGACATAATCAGGGTACTTGACATGAAGTACACACTTTAGCTCCTCACTCCTGATACTCAGAACTTGTTTTCTCTTTTCTTAGAATGTCCACAAATGCTGTAGCTGTGAACATTTTGTTGCAATACATATAATATCCTGTTGTATAAAAATGGGGTGGGTTTTTTTATCTTCTCATGTTTTACAGATTCCAATAATAGGAAGTTTAAGTCATAGTTCAGTGACATTTCTGTAATTGGTGACACAGTTAATACTGAGTGAGCAGTAATCTTTCTTTCCAGTATGCCACTAGAGCTGTTTCATCAAAAGCTTCCAAGGAATAATTTTGAACTATGCTTTGTTTATTTGTGTACACAAAGACACGTGAAACTATAAATATTTTCCTATATATAAAAGAGAAGTCTAAGTTATCAGGTCTTTGAGTCTAATAGTAAGATGGATGCATCTGCATGGTCAGTTGATTAAAATTATTGCAGAGCTTGGGGGGTTTCTCAATATATTCTGAGTTTCAGGAGGAGTATCCAGCAGCCAGATACAACTGCCAAAGACAGTGCCTCTGATTCATTGCTTTTCCTTTCCTTCTAATGTGCTCAAACTCAAATGAGCATTGTGTAACAAATCAAAATAGCTGCCTTGCAGAACTAGATAGTTTTCTGGTGTGTGGTAAGATGTGATGCACAATTTTAATGCATTTTAATATCATCAATAAAATGACACTATTGGCATACACTCCACTGCTGTGTTTCTTCTTATGTTTTATAGAATCATCGAGTCACTAAGGTTGGAAAAGGCCTTTGAGATCATCAGGTTAAATCACAAACCCAACACTACCAAGTCCACCACTAAACTGTGTTCCTATGTGCCACATCTACATGTCTTTTAAAGACAGGAAATGTAGAATTTTAGGTCACTGCTTGTACCATAGTTCTCAAAAATTAGATGGAAACAAGAAAGAACATATCTAGCCATTGAGTTAGTACTTCCTTTTAAGGATGAGGGGAAACTTGAACAGCATTTGATTTGTTGACTTGTTGTATTGTCCCCATAGGTTATAAGCTCGATGAGCTCACTTTCAGAATATTGTCTACCCTCTATCCTACGCACTTTGTTTGACTGGTACAAAAGGCAGAATGGCATAGAAGATGAATCTCATGAGTACAGACCAAGAACTAGCACTAAATCCAAAAGGTATGATTTTGAATCTGCATACATACATAATTGATACATTCTAAGGTAAAAATGGCCTTTTTTAGGTAACAATTGCTTGAAAGTTGTATCTTTCTTCTGCTTGTTCCTGGAACTCTTCTGTTGGCTTCTTGGTGGGTGGAATAATTATGTCTTTAAAGTTATGCTCCTGATAGTTCAAATACAACAATGCAGTTACATTTGTCTTAGTGCTGGTTTGGATGCTTTGATTTCATTTAAATACTGGTTTGTATCAACTATGTCTTCTTTACTTACGTGATCAGGCAATAATTCTGTGACACTTGGAAGAATTTTTTTGTACAGAGTTCTGCTTAGACATAGAAATTTCACATACACTTATCCTCAATTTAAAAACTTGAGAATCAGTCAAAGAGTTTTTAGCAGCACTGACTTACCTCTTGAAAGAAACAAGCACACAAAAATAAATATATCAGTAGTTCCTCAGTAATAAGGCACTAGGTTGGTCTTGGTTATATTAAGGTCTGGTAGTTTGGTACAGATGTATTCTTCAGACTTACAGTTTTTCTGAATACTTTAGTACTACATTTGCACACTTCAATGAAGCAGCAGGAAAATCAACACCGTCAGACCTGGTGTTAGGAAATGCATAGGCAATTCTTCACATTAGGATTACATTATAATCCAGTAACTACAGAAGGCAGGAACAAAGGTGGAACAAAGGGGTAGGACTGACCCACTTTTAGATATCAAGGTTGAAATGATCCTGAAGCAGAATCTTTCAGACTTTTCATGTCAGTAGAAGTAGGCAGTGTGAAACCATGATTCATCAATTAGATGTCTGCTTTTGGATGAGATGAATCCTTGCTGTGAATTGCTTCCTTCTCCTGACTTGTTGTAGGACCACCTGCTCATAAATAGATGTTTTCAGAAACTCCACACAAAATTTAGTTTAAAGTCAGTTTATCAGTGAAACAAGGCCACTCTGTCAATTGGTAGTGTTAGAAAGAACGTATATCCAGTCCTTTCTCCAGTTAATGTGAAACCAAGAAAACCAAAATGCACTGATCAAGTACTGCACTTAAATGCATATTTTCTTACAAGCACGAGTACAACTGAAATGACTAAAACTCAATGTTTAGAAGAATTTTGCTGAATTTACACAAAAATCTCACTGAAATCAATGCTAAATGCTTCAAACGGACTGAAGAACTGTTCCTTTAACATTTAGTTTTATAAAAGGTACTGTGTATTTCATGTTATCTTTCAGTACACTGAAACTCTGATCAGGTGATCCAAATGGGTATGTTTTTTGTATTTGTATTGCAAGCTACTCACCTCAGACTTTTATTCCTCTGTGTTATTCTACACAAGGAATGTGTTTTAACATTTGACAAGTGTTGCCAAAGTTAAAAAATTAGCACCAAAACAGTTTTTGAAAGAGAATGTAATTTGGTTATGAATTCTCCCTTAGTGCTTTTAAGGCATTTTTCATAACTCCTCACAAATCTAAATATGAATTTGATAGCACAAAGTAATATATTACATTTTTCTCCAAAGTTTTAATTAAGAATGGTCTAAATGGTGCCATCAGCCAGGAATTTGAGATTAAAACCTTTTGTTTTGATACAGAATCCACAGGTTTCCTTGGTTTTGTTTTGTTTGGTGTTTTTTTTGGTGTTGATTTTAGACCAGAAAAAAGAGGGAGGAAGTGGACAGCGATACTTAAGCATTTGAAAGAAGGTCTTTTAATGAATTAATTTGGTCTGTTTATCTCAGATTTTAAGAGCACAACAGTACATTACTTTCAGAAATGCTGGGCTGCAGTTTAAAAAGTGGAACCCAATCCCCTGTTTTCTGTATTTGTGTAATTGAAGAAGGCATATAATATGAATTATGACACATCTTTGAAATACTATGTTTCTTGGTTTGATTTTGCAGCGATGAACAACAGAGGGACTATTTAATGGAGAGAAGAGATCTGGCTATTGATTTTATCTTTTCTTTAGTATTAATAGAAGTTTTGAAACAGGTATGAGTTCTTAAATTATCCGCTAACTCATAAATGATGAAAATTACCAATGCAAGTGAATTTTGTGATTCTTCTTTTTATTTGCTTCTTTAAAAGTGTATTAAAAACATTAAGTACATTCTGTATGCTTGTTCATTGCTGTCTTGCTTGCACCTGTAGGATACATAATAGTCTGTGCTCATATAGACTTCACTTTGCCAAGTCTTTGGAGCTAAAGTATTTCTCTTCCATACTAAAAAAACATTAAATGGCTGGCTCATTCCAGCTATTTTGTTAGCTACATACTGTTTCAACTGATATCTTATTTCTGTATGGATGATACCCATGAATAATACTAGCACTAAAGTATTCAACTTGAGTGTAACATTTATGTACTTGCTATGTTTTATTTTGTGTTTTCAGATTCCACTTCATCCTGTAATAGACAGTTTGGTAAATGATGTTATTAATTTGGCTTTCAAGCACTTTAAGTACAAAGAAGGGTAAGGCTCTTTTTCATACAAAAATTCTATGAGAAAAGCATTTTCTTATTTTTTTTAATAGTTGTGATTTAAACAGTACGCTTTCTCGGCTGAGAATTCTTTCTTGTCTCTTGCTAGGTACCTTGGTCCTAACACTGGAAATATGCACATTGTTGCAGATCTGTATGCAGAAGTAATAGGTGTTCTAGCTCAAGCAAAGTAAGCAAAATGGAATATCTTACTTCCCCCATAAATCTGACAAGTTCTATTTGCTTAACATGTGAATGTTCTGATTTTCTCACTTTCTTTAAAAATACTGTATGAATAAGTCATTTCAGTTCATTGACCCTCTATTCATCCAGGTGTTCTAGAGCGTAGACCTCTAGGGAATCACAGGATTTCTGCATCTAGTCCAGTGATACTGAATAAATTCAATTTGACTAAAGCAACGTTATTTTTCTTATCTCAACAATGACATCTGTGGAAAGCCCAAAGGTCTGAAGGGATCTATTTTAATTAATTTTTTTCTATATACTATTTTTTCTTTAGCTGGGCAAACCTATAAATAGCTATCCTCCTACACAGCAACAACTCTAAGTCTCTCTGCCATTACTTCAGCTCAGAACGTAACATAACTGCTTCTGAACCCTTCATCCTTCTTAGAACAGATGACATAAAACACTTTGTGGGTCAGATCTTGAATTCTGGGTCTGGAAACAGACAAATGCAGAAACTCACGTACAAATAAAATATGTCATCATAGGATTACACCACAAACTAAACAAAGAATGAAATTTAGTGCCCCAACATTGATACCTGTCTCCTGACTTTTTGGTGTTGCTGAGAGTGAGTCTGCTCTACAAAACCACTCAACTTAGCTTGATGTAGCCAAAACAGTCTGAGTTTCTGGAAATCATATAACTTCAACTAAGACCTCACCTGGGCTTCTAAATTGGCTGGGTGAAACGCAAAAGGAGAAGTGGCATCTGGATCCAAAGCTTCAGTTTTACTGTCAAAGATAAAATATACATGTTCTTCACAAATGCGGCTCTTCTTCTCCAGTTCTCAAGGGCCTTGGTAAGATGTTTCTGCCACTAAGGGGCTTCTTCCTGGCAACCCGTTTCTTTCAATTCATATCTGTTGTCTATCAAAGGTGATAACAACAGGTCGCTACGTGCTACACCTGCCCATAAAAATGACATTCTTTTCATTTTGTCTCAAAAAGGTTAGGAGGTCTTGTTGGATGATCTTTCTGTATGTTGTTTTTATGGACAATGCGTCTCAAAAGACACCTTCAATGGATTCGTGGGAGAGTTCAACAGTTATCCCAAGAGTCCTCCATCCCAAGTTGTTGTAGTTATTAATGCTTAAGTGTTACTGTAATGGCTATTAGATAAAAAACCTGAAGTGAGAAACTGTCTGAGTATTTTTATTGTTATAATTCAAACATTTTCTTTTGAAAGCATTGCATGTGCTTGCAAAAAAATTATCTTCCGTCATGGATTTTTGAAAAATATGTGAGGAGATTATTTTAATGATATTATTAACTCTTATGTAAAAGAGGTGCATGGTAGTAAAATAATTTGAAAAATTTGGTTATCAAAAGGGACTAAGATCAGGCGGTGTGCTTCATTTTATGCATTTATTAGAAGTGAAAGAAAACTAAACAGTAAGAAATCTATTCCCATATTGAGTGAAATGGTATTTTACAGGCAAAGTTTAATCCCCTTTAGGTTTTCCCCAATTTATATGCCTTACATTGTATTTCGAGTATTGATTTTGAACTTTTTGGAACTAACCCATCTGAATTCGTAGATTTCCTGCTGTAAAGAAGAAATTTATGGCAGAGTTAAAAGAGTTGCGGCATAAAGAACAAAGCCCATATGTAGTTCAAAGCATTATCAGTCTTATAATGGGAATGAAATTCTTTCGCATTAAGATGTATCCTGTGGAGGACTTTGAAGCTTCTCTTCAGTTTATGCAGGTAAAATTCTTAAGGATATAACTGTGATTTCGAGACCTTTTTGAATGGGCTAACCTTTATCTTTCCTGTAATGTTGCAGGAGATTTTCCATTTGTCACTGCCACAGAAATGTATGTGCAGCAAATGTCTGCTTGTTCCGAACTTCAGTGCTCCAGTCTCTGAAGTGTGTCATTCCATATCAACTTCTGATCAGTCATATACCTCTCGTCCGTACTTCTCACCCTTTAGCTAGAAGAGAGTTTATTCTGTAGACCCCAGACCTTCCACGTTGCCATCCCACAGCTCTCCCTTGCCCTGCGTCCCTGCCTAGCTGTATCTATCTAGCTGCTCACTGCCTCCAGAGGGAGTCTTCCAACATTGACATAGTTGCCAGAAAACAGAGAAGCTTCTAATGGATTAAAACACTGGGCAGGAGACAAAGAATTGAGGCAAAAGCTGGATGGAATTTCCCTTGGATGTGTTGTCTCCTTCCAACACACCTTCATCCTGCTTCCTGTAAGGGTGCATTCTGTACCCTCCTGGTTTGAGAGTCACTAGTACAGAACATGGTTTGGTTATAATGATTACTTTAAATTAATAGATTGCATCATTTTGTAAAAGGCAAAGAACTATTTCATGTTTCAACATTCTTGCTGGTAATGTGTGGTTGGTTTTGTTCCCATCAGCAGGTTTATTTAGCTTAATCTTTCTATTTCCCTGTTTTAATTTGGAATCACCCTCATGGTTGCATAGTTTGTAGCCACTCATCCAGTAAAATACATATTTTACATAAACTTCCATGTAAAGATCAGCTTATTGATAGTGTAAATGGAGAAAAAAATCAATGTTAGATGCCCACAAGTAAGTATTTGACATTGGAATACTAATACACAGGCATGCAGATAGACTGAGCTATTTCTCTAAGTCCTGAACAGGAAGCTCATTATAGTTCAGCTTTTCAATATACTTTAAACCATATTTAATAACATATATTTAATAACATATATAACACCATAGAATCCAATGATTTTTGGCATCCATCTGTTAGAACGCAGGGAAATAGATACTCTTAATTATATAGAGACATATTAGTATGTGTTGACTTAAAGTAAGTTATCCAGAGCTGACAAAATATCAAAGTAGTGTGTACATGACTAATATGAGTTTGTGGCACAGCTTTATGGCACTGCTGGGATCCAGTGGTCACTGCTATTGAAATCTGTGGTGAAATTCCTGTATCATAGAACAGAAAATCTGGCTGCAAATGATCGCTATCATGCCCTACTACAATATCTCAGCACTAAATTAATTCTTATATATACTACTGTGTATCATAAGATGCACTGTGTTTGTAGGAAAACCAGTTTTGTTCAGTTTGGTGAAATACATTTCAATTCTTTTTAGTTTGAGTATCTACATGCAGTGTTTTCTCTAAAAGCTCTGTCACACCAGCCTGCTACAGCAGAGATAGACTTTCAAAGGGTGAGTTAATTTCAGGAGTGAGCTCTGGAAGAGCCTGTCTTCCCCCAGAGAGTGCAGGAGCAGCTCAGGAAGGCTGGCTGGAGTGACTGAAGCCATGTGATGTATAATCCCAATTGCACACAGGAAAAAAAAATATGCATGACCTCAAGTGTAAACTGATCTGTATGCGTGGAAAGGGAAAAAGGTCAGTGGGGACCTTCCTTGTAAAGTCAGTGGCTGTCTGGGCCTTGTACCCAGAGAAGTAACTGGGGCAATAGGATTTGTCATCCTCAGAGCAGTTGTACAGAAAAACACAAGGGGATGGATGCTTATCTCCCCTCCCTGACTTCCTGAGCAACACAGCTGTGTGGATAGTAGTTTGCTGCATGTTTAGGACAAAGCACATTTTTACTTTCTCTCTTAATCCTCAGTTGCAGGCTGGAAATTGTGATGGTTCTTCCCTCATATAGCACAGTTCTATATTGACTCTTAACATGCAATAAATCCTAGCAATGAAATTTATCCAAAAATATTTACAGTAAGATTGTTACTTGCCTTGAGTATGGTACCAGAGAATTACATTCCTCTTCTGGCCTCTGAAAGCATTGTGTACAGCAGTCCATGTTGGCTGGTAGTGCTGCTCCTTGAAGATATACACAGGGAAGGCATAAGGTTAACCCCATTTCCAGTCCCAAAACACCACCAGGCACAGCTGGAGTCAGTGGAGCGTTTCTGGATTAGAGTAACAAATCCGTGGTCTTGACTTATGTCCTGCTTTGTGCTTGCTGCAAAATTCAGATTTAGAAGTTAATAGGCAAATGTTTTCTGTAGGATTTGCAGGATGAAAATAATCACTGACACTTGATATGCATTCAGCAAACAGTTAGAGGTCTTTATTCCAGTCACTACGCAATTTCTGTTTCTTGTTTTTTTTTTAGGAATGTGCACATTATTTCCTTGAAGTTAAAGACAAAGATATCAAGCATGCACTGGCAGGACTATTTGTTGAAATTCTTGTCCCAGTAGCTGCTGTGAGTTTATTTTTCATGTTGTTTGCCTAATTTCTTTATATTACATTAAAGAGCTTGTGAAATAGTATTTTATCAACATTAAATTTTCTTTCAGGCTGTTAAAAATGAAGTGAATGTCCCCTGTCTGAGGAACTTTGTTGAAAGCCTGTATGATACAACGCTTGAACTTTCATCACGAAAGAAGCACTCGTTGGTTAGTAACCCTAAGAAACAGAGGTTAAAACGTCATAAATATTTCTGAGCAAGACTCTTGGGAAATTGCAAAACTTTTTTTCTGTATTTGGCTATAGCCAATATATTTCCATTTGCAGGGAAGGTTATTTTTATTGTGTTCACAGAAAATAACTATACTTGTTTTATTCCAAATTTGATTTAAATTAGCCGGCATCAAAAAGATGTTTTCAGCTTCTGCCTCTGTGATTATTAAATGGTTAGGTTTTCTCATTATGTCTAAACATTAGGAGAAGGGGCGAAAGAATAGAGTTCACTTCCTGTCAAGCGAGAACAAATGTGGCATGTGGGAACAACTCTTTCATGGGACTTAAATAATACATTGTAGGAAGAAAAAAATGTATAACACATGCCCTTTTAAATCCATAACTTGGCTACTGTGCAGCTCCCTATTTAATTTTTTTTCTTGTAAGATGAACAGTGGGACTGCAGTGTATTTTTGGAATCATGAGTTGATCTGAATTAAATGAGGATCTGAGTCAGTTTGATGCTGGCTCCCTTAAGCAGTCTGTCTCTCCAACTGGGTCAGCGCACGTCAGCAGTGTGGTGTTAGCTAATTCATTTTGAAGTGTTGGACCTTTCAAGTGAAGAAAGTTGTCGTTTGTCCTCCCCCATTCTTTGGGAAAGTCAAAAAGACTTCCCTGTTCCCAGTTCTCTCGATAAATGCTTGTCACTAGCACTAATGAATCTGCTGGGAGGAGTGCAAGAGTGTGCCTGAGCTCTCTGCCTGTTACAACATTCCCAGAGGAGGGTCAAAGCATCCCCTGGGGCTCAGTCCTGATCCAATTTGAATTAGTGGAAGCCTTGAGACGGATTTCTGATTTCACTCTGCTTGTGTTTGTGTGGCTCCATTCCACTCTGACAAGTTACTAGAGCATTGTTGAAACTGCAGCAGGGTAGAGCTTTGCTGTACAGTTTTTACACTAAATAGAACTTGCTGAACTGATGCCCATACTTGCCAAAGTCAATACTGCATGCTAGAGAAAGGATTCCACAGCTGGGGCTTTGCATTTGATCGCTTGACTCTGCATACCACACTGGAGGCTACCTAGTTAAAAGTGACAAAATAGAATAGATTCTTGTGAGGGTGTGATTAGAAATACAAACAGTGCAAGGAGAGGGAGGAGGGGAAAGGCAAACAGTTGACAGAAATAGCTACAGTGCTTCCAGGAAGAAAGCACGCTCTTTAAAGTCTGAACCAGGACCAAGATCAGTGTTTTGTGAATCGATGCACTCACTGTATAGGCAGGATGAGGACATTCATCCTGCATCATTTTCTATCTAAAAGTATCTTGCGTGAGCTAGTTATTGAGGTTCTCTTGGTAGTGAATGGAGAAAATTAGGAAATTCCAGGAGATGGTTTGTATCTTCCCTCCTTGGACTCCTCCTTAGGATGGGTTCTAACACTCTTGGGCTGTTACTAAGCCCACTGAGTACTCAACTGTATGGTAGCAAAGTTTTCTATGAGAAGAGCTCTATTACCCTCTCTCATACGTATTTTGGACCTGAAGATTGTAAAAATAAAAATTAATGTACATTTGCCATTTGCTTGAGAATTAGGTCTAACCTAGCTATAAGCAATATACACATTGCAGGAACAGAAGCTGGGGTTTATGATGTGTTTATACTTTGACTGAAAGTGTCAGTCAAACGCAGTCGGCTAGACTGAAGTTAAAATTTTAAAGTTAACTTTGAGAATCATTGGTCTCAAAGATGAAGTTACCTTATTTTTGATTAATAACTTGCAAGTTCTGACTGAGTATATTAGCATGACAACTAAAATCTGAAAGTCTTGTTGAAATAGCAAAGTCAGTTTCAAAATAAATAGATGCATTTTAGCTTATTTTTTTTAGTGTAACATGTACAAGATGAGTGTCAAAGTAAGTGTTGACAAAGAGACTGGGTTCCGGTATTTAAACTTTATTTCTTTACATTTTTCACTTCACAAAATGTAACTCCCAGCAGATCCAAGCATTCCCTATATTTTAACACAATTCTTCAGAGTGTTTGACACATCTCTCAGTAAATATTGTGACTGCAGATTTCGAGGAGTAATGGGCGTCTAAAAATTCAAAACTTTGAACAATCGCTCTGGGTCTTGTTTTTATAATAAAGTTTAGTTATTTCTGTGCTATCATTTCTCAGTAAAGTGACAGAAGTTAGCCCTTAGAGTCTGTAAAATTGTGCCCTATCTTTGGGTTTATTATACTGCCATAAGTGCACATTTGGTTGGTTTTAGTTCAGCCATAAAACATATTTGTAATAGAGGAGTTAGAACTTCGAGATTACAGTAGGTCTCTTATGTTACTTTTGTGTTGTGTAGACATGCAAATAACACTATATACATCCATTTCCTGTTTAGGCTTTGTATCCTTTGGTAACATGCCTGCTTTGTGTCAGTCAGAAGCAGTTCTTTTTAAATAGATGGCATATTTTCCTCAACAACTGCCTATCCAATCTCAAGGTTAGTATCTTCTGGTTTTAATATTGTATTAAAACTTCAGTATGCACTATTGATCTGTTGCAAATCCTTTTTAGGTAAATGTGCTGAATTGTTGCTATTATCTTATTCTGTACATAATTTTATCCCTGACAGGACAAGTTTCTTAGCTGTTCAGATCTTTTCAATAGCAAAAAAGCATTCTTCGACCTAGTTTGAATTTCTGCTGTTTCTCTAACTCAAACCAAGTCTGAGTCAAACAGCAGTGGAGTAGACAAGATTACTGATGGAAGTTACTAGCTTGGGTGACATACCAAAACTGACCCAATAGTAACATGCTTTTTTCACAAAAGCATTCGGAACGAAGAACTTGTTATTACTTTTTGAAATAGAACTACTTGTATTACACTGATTCCATTGCCTGTTTCACTCTGTTACGTTGCATTACAAAAACCCTAAACTGTTTTGTTTCCTTCCCTTATCCATTCTTACTCCTCTGCCATTTTGGAGATCTTGGAAGTTTAACTGTCCAGTGCAATCTTCTGTGGTTCCTGGATAACACGTACTGTTCAATACACATATGGTAGTTATCATTACTACTCCTCCTTTTACAAGTCTTTTACTTGTGCAACAACTCATGTCCCATACCATACTAAAAATGCATCCCTATGAAAGGATGGCCCTGTGCCTACCTGAAAAGGGCAATAGGAGAAGCACAGCTCAAATCAAAGGCTGCCAAACTATGACTTGATGAACTAGTGGTTAGGAGCCTTCTGCAAACAGCATAGGCAGAACTTTCTCAGATCACAGGCAAATATCCGTTCTCCAAAAGTTGAATTCCCAAGCTTGTCAAAAAGGTTTCTATTACATCCTTTACTGTGCTGTTGCTTTCTTGCCATTCTTCCTCTCTGTGTTAATGAAACCATTTATGTTGACTCTTCATATGGATCCTACTGTTAAAATAGCTCTTCAAAATGTTCAGTCTGCCGGAAGATTTCTTTCCACCTGTACCCGAATTCCTTACTTTGGTGAAGGTGTATTAGAATCTTATTTGAAAAGAGATTGAAAAAATAAATGTACTGTTATTGAAATTATTTTGTAGGGTTTTATGAAATTGTACAAGCGTTAGAAAAGGCAGCTATGGCTGTTGGATTTCTGAGGAGCCACCTGGGAACAGAGATTTTTCTGAAAATTAGGGAGATCCTGACAAAGAAACAATTACAGAAAATATAAGTAAAGTTGCTCCTACCTTACTGATTGAAAATAAAATTGGAATTTGCCTTGCAACATATAATTAATTGATAGACTTCTATTTGTAGCACTCATAGATTAATGTGGGAGCACATACAATCTTTAGTCTGGGGAGACGGTGAGGTAGCCGAGTATGTGGCTAAATTAAGAAATTGGTTGGCCACTCTTTCTCAGTACAGAGAAAGATGCCCCAGTCATTGAAGCAATCACTTCACCAGACAGGGTGACACCTCAAAACCTAAGCTGAGCTCACACAGGTGGACGAATAACGAGAAATCCATCTGTTAAAAGGACAGTTGTGCACACCAACACAGTAAATGGAACTTCATGATGTGTGGGCTGCCTCAAACCACATAATGTATCAGGTTTCTGAAGAGCCTTCATACTCCATGGAGCACGCTCTCCTTCCCAACATAAGGTCAAGCATGCACTGGGAAAGATAAAACGTTTATATTCTAATTATATTTCTGATTTTAATATAGACTAGTAAATCTCTGATTTTACTTTTCTCTGGATTTAATAAAGGGGATTTCTGCCAGAGCATGGAAATATTTGACCATGGCCACATTCTGGCCAAAGGACATTTTCTGCTACCCCGTTGAAAGTGGTGTAAAAGTTAATAAGTATCCTGGTTTTGAAATGGAACGTTTATTGTTAACTAAACTTTATTTGCAAAGAACTATTCAAAGCAAGAATTCTGTATAGGAGAGAGTCAAAGCTCTGTGTTTCATTTAGAAGGCAGCAGTTCATTGTCTCCAAACCACCTGGGACAAGGAGAAAGCTTCAGTACAATTTGAACCAAGAATGCAGAACTTACTTGACAAAAAATGGGTCAAACAGTGTCTATTTCAGGAGTGAATCCGTGGATGCCAAAGCAATATCCCTTTGGTCTGAATGGACCAGACTTAGCACCCTATTATTGGAATACGGAACTGGAGGAGTTAAAGAAAATGGGCCTCACTCCTGGAAGTCTAATTGCTCCCCCACCAATCACAGAAGAAGAGGCAGAGGCATTGAAAAAGAAGTTTCTAGAAGAGCAAGAGCTACAGATAAAAGCCAGCAGCACTTACCAGTCAAGGAGCAGGGCAGATCCTCGCGGAGCTGAGTCACCAACCGCTCCTGTGTTCAGAAGGCGTGCTTCAACTTTGACAAGTTCTTCGGCACCAGCAGTGAGTTTGGCACTGCCAGCAGTGATAAAGGAACCACATCCAGTGCCAATACATCCTGTTGGGAAAGCAAAGAAGATGTCAGATATATTAGGCCAAATACTCCTTGTTCTAATAGGATTACTGGCTGGGTTTTTCTTGCTGATGAAAATCTTGAAATATTAAAGAGGCTGAATTGGTGGTGGATTTTACTTAGATTTCCAAAGGGTGAAACTCTGCTTGCTTTCCAAACTATAAGGAATTTCCAAAGCACCACCATGAACTGGGGCAGATTTTGCTCATGGTTTCCCTGGATGTTTCTCAGACTTCTTATCATTCCTCTTAATCCTGCTTCTGCTACGCCACTTGCTGTTTCTGATGGAAAACTAGTCTACTGTTTTTGAAATACTCCAGTGATACTGTTCTCAGCTCTTTTCCATCTCTTCTCAACTGCCCTTGCAGATGAATTATCTCATTGCTGGAGTATTTGAATGTTTGCTAACAGAGATAGCTTCATAGAATCATAGAATTGATTGGGTTGGAAAAGACCTCGGAGATCATCAAGTCAAACCCTTGGTCCGACTCCAGTCAGTTTACTAGATCATGGCACTCAGTGCCACGTCCAATCTCAGTTTGAAAACCTCCAGGGACGGTGAATCTACCACCTCTCTGGGCAGGCGATTCCAATGCCTGATTACTCTCTCTGTAAAGAATTTTTTTCTAATATCCAACTTAAATTTCCCTGGCAGAGCTTAAGCCCGTGCCCCCTTGTCCTATTGCTGACTGCCTGGGAGAAGAGACCAACCCCCACCTGGCTATAACCTCCCTTCAGGTAGTTATAGAGAGTGATGAGGTCACCTCTAAGCCTCCTCTTCTCCAGACTAAACAACCCCAGCTCCCTCAGCCTCTCCCCATAGGACTTGTGCTCCAGTCCCTTCACCAGCCTTGTTGCTCTTCTCTGGACCCGCTGCAGCACCTCAATATCTTTCCTGAACTGAGGGGCCCAGAACTGAACACAATACTCAAGGTGTGACCTCACCAACGCAGAGT
>VWZG01009480.1:706515-895438 GCA_013396735.1 Grallaria varia
TTGGCAAGCTCTTCTGCCAGCTCCCTCATCACCCTAGGATGGATCCCGTCTGGTCCCATAGACTTGTGAGGATCCAGATGGCTCAGTAAGTCCCTCTTTCCTCCTGGAATACAAGGGGCTATTTGGCTTGCTATCTCTGCCTACCAGCTCCAGAGGCCAGTTGTCCTGAGGGCCACCTGTCTTACTGGTAAAAGCTGAGGCAAAGTAGGTGTTCAGTACCTCAGCCTTCTCCTCATCTTTGTTAACTACATTTCCCTCCAAGTCCAATAGAGAATGAAGGTTCTCCTTGCCCCTCCTTTTGTTATTAACATATTTATAGAAGGACTTTTTGTTATCCCTAACAGAATTGGCCAAATTAACTTCAAATTGTACTTCTGTTTCCCTGATTTTTTTCCTGCATGATCTAGCTATATTCATAAATTCTTCGTAAGTAGCCAGCCCTTTTTTCCACAGTCGATAAACTTGCTTTTTATCCCTGCTTTCCTTCAGAATCTCCCTGTTTAACCAAGCCTCCTCTGCTGCACAATGTCTTTTTCACCTTACCTCAGCCACAGTCTGCTGTTTTCTTGAAAGCATTGGGGTAAGAATAAACTTTGATCAACATGCTTCATCAGCTGTTGAAGAAATCAGATTCTTAGGTCTGAAGCTTACAAAGACTGACATGATTATACCTAATGAAAAATGAATTGAAAGTAAACAGGTTAATAAACAAGTTGATTGTAACAAATGTTATGATTTTTAAATTCTGCAAAGATTAATGGACCAGGTAAACCTCAGCATTCCTTTTACTACTTATTCTAATCATGTATGACAACCGTTGTTTGCAGCTGTCATAAGCAAAAATTATATGCAGTTTTCTGCCCATATAAAGCTTTATTGCAAAAAATGTGTTGTCAAGGAGTTAAATGGGAAATGCGACCCAAGGGCACTGTTTCAATTCCTAAGTTTATGACAGATGCCAGATGGGAAGTTGAAGTTATCTCCCATATCACTGGCAAATTGCCTTCCCTCAATTTTGGAGGTCCCAGACCAGTACACATTCAAGAATTACAGATGGCATCGGTTGCAGGGTTCTTTGATCAAACCATGGTCTTTGTTCTGTGACTCAACATTTGTATGCAGACAGTGTCTCTTTGCCATGGAGCTTTGCAGTGGGCCAGGCAAATCTTATCTTGGGTCAAAGTGTACTGGACTCCTTCAAAGTTTAACCCAGCAGATGGCCCAGCATGTGGGAGACCGTCTGATTGGACTGCACGTACTTGTCCCTACTCAGAAAGCCCTCAGAACAGCCACAGAAACAGAAAACTGCGTATGACTGAAGAGAACCGAAGACAAGTGTTGTACTAGTTCAAAAGTTTCCAAAAATAGACAGCAATCCAGACAGATCATCCAATTCAGTCCAGCTGATCCCAGATGCCATGTTAATTAGGCCAGCCTAAGCATCCACGGGTTTTTGTCCTTTCACTTTTCAATACGTATGGTACCTTTCTTTATCTGCTGTATTCTTCATACCAGGTCTCCATCACAAGACAACAGCTTTTGAATTGATGGAATCTGCTGAGAGGGTGAGGTTTTCAGAGTTGAACTGAGGTGGCTTTCAAATTGAGATTTTAAATTACAACATGTATCTTATTTAACTAACTTGATACATTTGTTTTTCAACAACTTAAATAATAATGGGAGAAGTAGGTCAGATGCATATGCATCCTGCAGCTACAGGAATGGAACACTGTGCAGCTGTGAGGCAGTGTCTGTTTTCTGGTTTCACTATCAAAACTTTGAATGTTGACATCTGTTAAGTACAGGACTTCCTTTCGAATTTTTTCCTGAAGTTTATTCTTATGTTATGTATTTCTCTAGAATAAGGACCCAAAAATGGCTCGAGTTGCACTAGAATCTCTGTACAGACTGCTGTGGGTTTACATGATCAGAATTAAATGTGAAAGCAACACAGCTACCCAGAGGTAAAATGCTTTATTTGTAATGAAAATTCCTTGTAGAGTGGATGTTGCCAGTGAAGAAATTTTACAGTTCTCCTGAATTCAGTTCTGAAAGAAGAAACTCAACAAAATATTGTCACTGTCAGTTATTCTGCCACCTATTAAAATTACTGTAAAGAAAGTGCTTCTGCTTTTAGAAAAACTAAAAATCACTCTTTGCCTGGAGAAAGTTAAAAATATTTTTATAGGGGCCATTGTCTAGTTTATTGTTACTTGTAATATAGTAATGAAATAAAATAATGACACTGAATTTGTAGCAAAGGATCAGAACAAGGTACCCCATTAAATTTTCATTTGAAAGATAATACCTTCTGGTCTTTCTGAATGGAGTGTCAAGGTAAGTGAAGGTCTGCAAGGTCCAGAAATGTCTGATTTTTTTTTTCTTTTGCAGTCGACTTATTACTATTGTCACAACACTTTTCCCAAAAGGGTCCCGTGGTGTTGTACCAAGAGATATGCCTCTAAACATCTTTGTGAAGATAATACAGTTTATTGCACAGGTATGGGAGAACCATGTGTGTATCTTTCCATATAATGAACAACTTGTTTTCTCAATAGCAAATTAACAAATAAATAAACTTCTAATGACTGCATTTTTTGCAACCCCATGATCAATATCTTTCATCTAAGCGGTGATGAAATTATAGACTGAGCTGGGGCACTTTTTTTGAGCAAAAGATTCCACTGAATGTATAGAAAAATGTGTTCTCTTCAACTCAAATATGTTTTTATCGGATTTTTTTGATTTCCAGCAAGTCAGAAAATGCAATAAAGTTCAAAATAGTAAGCCATGTTTTATCCTGATACTGAATCATCCCTACTGTATAGGACAAGATGTTGTACTGCTTTCCGAGCAGTAAATCAGGCAAAGTTCAGCATGTAGTTGATATGTTTAGTTTTCATCAGTTGAAATGGAAATTGCTAAAATAAACTAACCTGCAGTGCTGGAAGTCTCACCTCTTTTATGACTTAAATTTGGAAAACATTCCTATTGAGCAAAGCACTTGAGCACATACTTAAAGTCTCTGAATAGGAATGAATCAGACAGATGCTTAAAATCTTCCCTGAACTGTGCCATCTGTGAACAAGCTCCTTTTATGTAAAATACTGTGTTAGTACCATAATTACCACAGTTTAAATGAAATAATTAAAAGCTTTATTTCCAAAATGGATCATTTTATATTTAAATGCTATAAATTTTTGATTTTGTCAACATAAAGCAATGTTAAAAGCTTAGATCTTCTACATACTTCTGATAATCTGTTTTTCCATATATTTAAATAAGTCCTGATTAAACTAGTTTTCAACATACTTTTTTGCCTTAAAGAAAATAAGTAGCAGAAGTGGGCAGCTTAATGATTTACAGTATTTTTACTGTTTTAGGAGCGTTTAGATTTTGCAATGAAAGAAATAATCTTTGACTTCCTTTGTGTTGGAAAACCAGCAAAAGCTTTCAGTCTCAACCCTGAGGTATGATGTACATCTGCTTTTTTTTTTTTTTGAGTTAGTGTGTATTGTATTGTGCTGCATGTACTTCCTGGCTCCATTCTAAGCTTCCTTCACGCTTGTCCAGTTTTGAGGCCAAATCTTGGATTTTATTTATCGGTAAAATAAATCTGTAGATTTTTGCGTCTAAAATGTCATATTGTTTGTACCTATCTCATATTTTTTTCAGTGAAGAATATCAAGTGTGAAGCAGTGCAAATGTATAAAACAGAAAGGAAAAAAAAATATATAAATGTAGCTCTTAATGTCCTTATCATTCTGTTGTTGTTATATGCAATGCTTAAACTATTTTAATATAACGATAATTTTTCTGTAACAATTTCAATGTTCTTCAAAAGTTTTACTGTAAATGAGTACATGATGCAATAAGAAATGAAGATGACAGAAAATATTATAATAAAGTTTTTCCACTCTGACCAGCAAAGCTTTGCAGGTGGTGCCATGAGTCAGCTTCCTAGTGCTTGTCCTAGAGAAAGCAATCAGTAATTTGAAAAACTTTCAAAAAATGAAAGTATGAATAAATAGGAAAAGCATGAAACTTTCTTTTAAAAATAATGCATTTACTTACAGTTTTGAAAAAATTTTCAATAGAAAATTAAGAATAAACACACAAAAAATCAAAATAATTTGTGATCATCACAAAAACATGTCCATAGTAATATTGATGTTTTAAACAGTCATCTCTATTCATTAAGATGCTAAAATGGGGTTACCTTACCAAAATTATATTTGATATAAAAAATTTAGAGAAGTAGATTAAACTTTTTACTGTCAAAAGCAGCAAAAGTGAAAGACAAGCCTTACTTTGAGCACAGATTTCATCTTTCTGCAGTAAAGAGAAATGAGGCCGAATTGTTGAGCAGGTAGTGCCTGCCATGCTCTGCATCAGTCACCATCAGTATTGACTAAGGAAGGTCCTGCAAAGGATGTTGTGCACTAGCATTGCATGGAGTCAAGCTGATAGGAGGTTGACAGAGTCCTTAGCTTCTTAATGAAGAGACATCTGGGATTTTACTGTTTCTCAACACTGTAAATCTGAAAACAGTGAAATTATAGGGCCACTTTTTTATGTACGTAGATTTTAGCATTCTTTGAAAAAGAAGCCCATGGTCTATGTAAATGCGTCTCTGGGAGACTGTCAGCAGGACAGCCTCTGAGTTTTTGGAACACATTCCTGAGAAATGGAAAACATTCTAGTATTTCAGTCATTGCAGTGCAAAGCCTGAAAGTTTTCCGCTGGTGAATTCCCAGAAGGCATTCAGGTCACTTAGACTCATCTTCCTGATGTTCTCACGTTGTAGTTTGGCACTGAGCCTCATTCCAGACTTCTCTCTCAGTATGATCAACCCAGAGACCTTTCACAACAATTATTGATCTTTTTTCATAATGGACCACGTAGGATGTTTGTGTTTAATTGGAGATCTACTTACAGTGCATTACTAAACCCCAAGTCATATTCGTGTGTTTTGTCCTGAAGATAAAAGGAGAATGTACTAATGCAACTACTCAGAAATAAAGTTCTGAGAGGGGAGAGCACTGCTCATAGCAGAGATTTGAATTCACTATTTATTTCATGGACATTTTTGGTTAAATATATCAGACTAGCTAATGTAGTAAAGATACAGGAAAAAAAAATGCTGGCAAGTGCATACTCAAAAATTTCAGAGTGAATGATGAATATGAGGAGAATATGATTGATTATGATACTCATCCATCTTCTGAACTTTACAGAGAATGAATATTGGTCTGAGAGCTTTTTTGGTAATTGCTGATAGCTTGCAGCAAAAAGATGGTGAACCTCCAATGCCAGTGACTGGAGCTGTCCTTCCCTCTGGAAACACTCTCAGAGTGAAGAAAACGTATTTGAGCAAGACTCTTACAGAGGAGGAAGCCAAAATGATAGGTCAGTAAGAGAATGGATAATATAGAAACTTGAATGAGAATGGATGTGCAAAAGTCTTTAACACTTGAGCAGAATAGTTTGTTATTGTTAAGTATTCAATTGATTATTTAAAACATTTATTGTGCATTCTAATGAAATGTATGGTTTAGTTCTACAAATACTGCTTTTCTTAGGTTTTTCTGAAAAGTCCTCAGTTGTGCTCCACAAGTGGTGGCAACCCTGTGTTCTAGGAAGGGTTAAGTACACAGATATTTAAACTTCTTCAGTGCTGAATAGCTGTGTTTTTTCATGGATATTCAACCCATTAGAAATAGTGCCTGTGCTCAGAAAATGTACCAGCTTTGAACACCATAAATTGCGGTATCTCACTCAAAGTAGAACTTCCAAAATGAAACTTTTAAATGTAAAATAAAGCACCTAAGTTAATAGCACTGTTACCCTGGGCCTCCTTCATAGGCAGTGGAGAGGGGGGACCCTGTGCTGTAGAAGAGCCTCTGTATCATGCCTTGTTTTCGTTGGCAAAAGCCAAAATTTGACCGCTCAGCTTCACACTTCGTTAAGTCCCCGAAGTTATGTGAATGAAACAAAGTCTACACCAGCGGCAAAGACCTGTGTTACTCTGTGCTAGATCACTGCAGTAATATCCAGAAAATAGACAAGACCCACTACTGTTGAAATGTACAACATAGTATTTTCTAACAAATGTTTGCACTATTGAATTTTTATATTGTATTAGCCATTTCTTTCCTAGTTTATGATACAGTATACTAGTTTCCGTGTATCAATATGTAAGCATTCCTTTTGGAATGCAGGCAACATACTCTTTCTGAATCAGAATATCATTTGTAGTGGAATATGCTATCTTATGAGGAAAACATTTATCTTACTTCATGCAGCACAGCATGAGAAAGCAGTTTCGTTTTTCAAAATACATGTATCTGTAAATACCCCAATTGATACAAAAATGCATATTATTGCAGGTATGTCATTATATTATTCTCAAGTAAGGAAAGCCGTGGACAACATACTCAGACACCTTGACAAGGAAGTGGGTCGGTGCATGATGCTAACCAACATACAGATGCTTAACAAAGAACCTGAAGACATGATTACGTGAGTGCTAAGGAACAGTAAATCCTGTAGAATACTGAGATATAATTTTGGAACTTTTTCTCTATTTCTGTCTAGCATGAGTCAGAAGAAGAACAGTAAGAAACAGGAACATTTAGTTTATATAGCATATACTTGGAAAAACTGTTTCTTTGCCTGTTGCAGTGTTTGGAATTGTGGGCAAAATACTGTGTGATTCCTATGGATGTTTAGGTGGTAGAAGCTGAAAGCTCAAGTGGAAAACCTGGCAAAGGTCTGTGCTTCAGAACACTGTCTTTGTATATTTGCATCACTGAACTTCAAAATGAATGCAACAAATTCTGTAAATCCCTATTAATAATAATCTTTCAAATTTCCCATTACTAGTCATGCCTACAATCAAAATCAAATCTTAATTAAAACCCCAAGTAATTCTCTGAGAAGTCTTGGATTTAAGCAGTCCCCCCATTGGAATCAAACTGGTACATTTCACGCTGTGTTGAGCAGCAGCATTTTACACTCTTATCTAAAATTATTAATGAGGTAAGTTTCCTTGGAGAGTGTTCTAGTGAGGTGGACATCTAGTATTGGTTAGAGACACAGAGACATCATTTGACACATGCAGAGCACAGGCTGTAGAGATCTCAACTCTAAGGAGACCTTGCATATCTTTCCTGTTAGAGTGGTGGACATGGCAGTTATTCTAGGAAAAAAACAAGCCCTGGAAAAAAAAAAATTGAGTTGTAATAAAAAGGATGCTGGTCTCTTTGAGATTGCTTTTTTATTTATTACCAAAAAAAGTCACTTGTTAAGAATACTGTGAATGGTAGACAGACTGCCATGACAGGCCAAATTCAGCTTCCTTTTACAACTGATAAAATCTTTGTATTTTAATATCACTCCTCTGT
This sequence comes from Grallaria varia, assembly GCA_013396735.1. Lineage (NCBI taxonomy): Eukaryota > Metazoa > Chordata > Aves > Passeriformes > Formicariidae > Grallaria > Grallaria varia. Next base: position 713,922 of record VWZG01009480.1, read on the forward strand.
CCTTGTTTGTTGCAGTGCCTCTCAATGAGACTGTAGGCTGTGTTGCCAGCATTGTCTTATTTATTTATGGTCAATGCTAATATTACTATCCAATAGTATTTCGTATTTTTCTTATAGTCCTACCCCGTTTCCTTTTCAGTGCTCACAGACAGTTTTCATAACCATTTTGGGTATCCAGGCTTTTGTGAAAGGGAAAATTAGTTTTGAAACTCACATTTTATTCCCAAAAGATAACTGCGTAGCAAAACCTTGAGCATTTATAGAAGAAGTCTACTTAACCCTAGCTATAAATATCCTTTTGATGGTTTCTCAGCATCACCAAAGTATTATTTTTAGAGTCAGTGAACAAATAGACTTAAAAAGAGTTTTAAATTTCAGGAAGTCTTATGGTTTGGTAGTAACTATTGTCAGAAACATAAAGGTTGGAAGATCTAGATGTGAAAGTTACTGTACTTTCTGTTGTGCTTTATATCCAGATGAGCTCCACTTTAACATATACACTTGAAAGGCAAACCACATTTTAACACATTTTTACTTGTTCTTCCAAGGAAAAATATCATCTGGGGTGCTTAATTATCCGTCGATCTCAAATCTTGTGAACTCATGAAAAGCATCATAGGCTGTTACTGTCAGCCTTTAAAATTATTATTTCAAATACTGTATTGTGGATATGTGGGAAAGCCAACATATTGTTCTTTTCTAATTGCTTACCATTTTATCCGCAGAATTCCATGCTTCACTAGAGTTATGTATTTATTTTGAATTCTTGCAGGCTTTAATTCATAGATACCACACCAGATTTATCTTCATTGTAAAGTCATTGCTTTTGTCATAGTTACATGTAGTTTATGTATAAGCTGTATAAAGTGAATATCATTTTGAATAATAAAATAAGAATCAGAGGGAAGTAGCTAGGCAATTAATAGACATAACATCTGAAAGTATACAGATTCTGGAATTTTCTTTGGCAGTCTTAGTCTTGCTACTGTGTTTAATGACTGATCCTTTAAGCATTTATTGTTGAAATAATAAATAGAGAGTCTTACTGAAACACTGAGTAAGGAGCATCCTTTGCATCCTGCACTGGAATATGAATTTAAATACTGGTTGTAATTACTTTGCAACATCTGATCAGAATAGGACATCCATTTTTCTAAGATACAAACCTGTCCTTGCAAGCACTTCAAAGGGTTTTGATGACAATACCTAACTAAAATGTGACACTGCTGGTATGGAAGCCCAAGTGTCCAATTGAGGACAGCTTGTCCTGTTGTATCATTAGTGAGCCGGAGATGACTGCAGAGCTCTGTGACGCCCCCCTTGCCAGACACGTTGCATGCTGTGCTTGGTAGCTCAGATGAGAAGCTGGGAACCTGAGCCTCAGCTTTGGCTCTTCCCCAGCCACTCTTCTGAGCAGCTAATAAGCCACAGAACACCCACAGATTTTATATTTATAAATAATTACGCATTTGCCTTCAGAGGTGTTTCCTCGCAAACTATTATTTTACAAGTCACAATTTGAAATGCACAAACTGTTTACCCTCGCTGGGGAGTGACAGGTAGGAAACCCTGCAAAGTTCACTTTCCATTTCAAGTCAGCAAGGAAGACTTGGTTTGCCTGCAGATAAAATTACTGATGGCACTTTAATATTTACAACTATAAAAATGTAGCATTTTGCACTAGTTATTAATCCAGCTTGTATTTGCATTACTAATAATAATTGAAAGGGGTTTTTTTATTACCAAATTCTTAGTGAGATACTGTATTTTACTCTTTTTCTAGTCAGATGCTGACACCTTTCAAATTCTGTCTGTTGGACTATAGATACAGTGAGGCAGATATAATACATTATGAAAATAGTTTCCCTAACTGTACAATTTAAGGCAGTTGATTAAAACAGCATCTTCATTTTATTAATATAATATATATCCAAGGTGATAAGTATATACAGAGTTAAGAGACAGAATGGTATTCACTACAAAACTGTCTTCAATCTTTGAAATAAATGTCTAATATCAGTTTATGCCTTTTCTGTGCCAAATAGTGAATGGTCAGTGTTATTCCATAAGTCTTATTTTAGCTTTATTTTTCCCCTCATTCTTTTCTAATTCTATCAGAAGCATATTAAAAGATGAGCAGTCTTTTTCTGCATGTTTATAGTACAGTCCCTAAATAAGTCCTTTCTCATTTTGATCCCTCCAATGCATATTGCAGGCTAATCATTAATATTATTGTGGGAAAGACTGCATAGTTTGAAGTGCTGTTACACTTTGGTAATTTCCTCTACACTCAATCATCAAATAATAGATCATTGAGATAAAAATGAGCAAATAAAAATTCCACATTTTGAGGTCTATCTGAAGGACTTATTTAATCCACACATTTACCAAAAAATGTTGGAAACAAGTCAGAAAAAAACTGCATCTGTTTTGAAAATAATCAACAGCTGAAACCTGAGCTACTTTTAGAAGACTTATAGACTTCCAGCCTAGTGTTTGGTTCTTTAGACTCAATGACTTTCCCAGGCTGTTAGGGAGCAGTTGTGCCATTACGCAGACTGAAACAGCCCTGGGGCAGCTAAAACATGTTTTAGCTGCTAAGAGTTGCCAAAGGGCTGCTATCTCTGGCAGTGATCAAGAGAAACTCTCTGGCCATACCTACCTCTAAATTATGTACTTTCTTCAGTGTAATAAAGGTTTGTGGTGGTTTCCATAGTTCTTTGCCCTGCTGGGGGCAACTCTCGGGATCTTCATCCATGTTATTTGAACTTGTTACATAACTCTTTCCTCATTGCCTCATCCAAAGCTTGCATCATATAAGTGGTGATCTTGATGGAGGAATTATACCTCCTACATTATACCTTCATTTTTTATATGTCTGCCAGTTTCTCTCAGAAAGAAATGAATGAATCATTATTACTTAATTTTTCAAGTGCTATTTAGATGCAATGTATGAAAATGTCAAAATCAAAACCATTCAATCAAAATGCAAAAATGTATTTATGTTTCCTTCTTATTTCATTATATTGTCTAGCTTTCCATCCTGCTGTTCTTAGGAGAGCTCTGGCATTTCATTATGTCCAGCCCTTTTCTGAAAAAGTAGAGATGGGTCATTTGACACAGTTCCTTCTCAAGCTTAGTCAAAATTCTGTTTTAATTTTTCAGTGGTGAAAGAAAACCAAAAATCGATCTGTTCAGAACATGTGTTGCTGCTATTCCTCGACTACTTCCTGATGGAATGTCAAAACTTGAGCTGATCGACTTGCTGGCAAGGTGAGCTGATCAAGAATAATGACTGCCCAAGGGGAACAGTATGAAAACTGAGCCACAGAATATGTAAACTGTTTCTTAGACAAAACCATATGCTTATAAAAAGAAAACAGCTCTCCATGAATAAGACACAGAAGTCCTAGCATCTTTGTACAGCTTTTGTGTTTATATTATAGACTCTTAATTTTATAAAAGAGTCATTATGTCATCCAGAACTCTTTTCTAACCATCACAGCATTCCGATTAAGAGGAGATAACATCTTTTCTGTGTAGTGGAAAAAGACGAAGATACCTGTTTAGTTTTGATTTATGATCTTCTCATGTCTCTTTGGTAACACAGAAGGTGCTAGATGTGGTATCTTGCAAAAAAAAACCCTTTTAAAATTATTATTATCATTAATAATTATTATTATACATAAAATAAAGAAATATATCAGTTTACATATAATATCCTTCCATTTAGTTTATCTAGATAGACTTCACATAACAAGGTAATCTGCAACGTGATGGCTAAACTAGCTAGGTTTCAGGACATCAAATCAGTGACTTACGGCAAATAATTATGATAACAGGTGCTGGTGAGTACAGAAAAGTCTGTGAAATGTTCAAGTATCCAAGTCTGCAGTACTTCAGTTCGAGTATCCAAGGTTCCAGCTTGTGTTATTTATGTAAGTGGATTGTGGTATTAAATTGAAGCATAAGGCCTTTGCAGCATATTGCTCTCAGGTAACTGTGGCAAAACAATCTTTGCCACCCTATTCTTGGTCTTCAAACATGTGTGAGGAATGGCAGATGTGGGAGCCTGAGGGTTACATGCAAAAGCAGTTTTTTTCTGCTCTATGCACAACCAACTCCCAGTGATGCACTAAAACAGTGAAACAATTAATTCTACTAGTAGTAGTGAGTGCAGCCAGCCAGATATGCCAAATCATCAGCCAACAGTTGGAGTGCTGCAGCGCAGCTTGATTTCCTTGCCTTCATATTGTCTGCTGTAAATCACTTGGAGGTTGTTTTAAATCATTACATTATCAAATTAGATAGACGCCATATTACATAGTTGCATCAATTCTCCTTCAGGGAAATTTAGAAGGACATGTTTTCCTTCAATCCAATATTTTAACTTGCTTTCTGTCCTTATTAATAGCCTTAACTGAGCTGGTAGAAAGTACATACCTATTCATGTCACTGCTCTTCAGTCTCACAGAATTGTCCAACTTCTCTTAAGAATGTTTGGCAACCAATGTAGATTTTGTTCTAAATTAGTGCTCCCCTCCTGAAGTCTCACCACTGTCAATACAACCACTGGTCTATCTTTATTCTGTCATTAAACGTTGTGCAGAAAAGGTCAGCCATGGTTCTAAGCATTTCTTGGGTAATTGTCATGTGCTGGGACAATGCAAGCAGTCAGTTTGCTGAGTTATCTAACTCTGACTGAGAAGAGCTGAGACATCAAGAGAAACTGAGGAAAGCATCTCTAGAGCAACTTCAGAAGCAATTTCATGCTCAGCCTTTGCCCAACAAGGGGGTTTTTGGGAATCTGTTCTCCTCTCATACATGTATCCATGCTACAGCATCTTTGAGACGTTGATACTGTTTTAAATCAGATTCTCAAGTACAAGCGAGGGAAACACAATTGAGGTAAAATAAGTAGGTACATGATAGGTTGGAAAGCAATTAAAAAACAGTTGATGGTTCAGGAGACACGTAGAGGGGTGTTCAAATAACTGGGTAGGGTTTCAGTATTGCTGAGCAGGATAAAAACTGAAGATACGAAGAAGTGATGTTGCTGTGGAAAGACAAATCTCATTCATGTGTATAAATAGGACTAAGTCTAAAAGGGTTTTGAAAAAGTTCTTCTGGCCTAATCAGTGTGAAGGATGCCTGATTTGGAGCACAATGTCCAAGCTGGGGCATTGTAGTTGAAGAAGAGACTGACCAGAGAACAAGGAATAAAATATCAGTGAGTTGAAAAAATAAAGTCTGTTTAGCCTGGGATGGTGTGAACTGAAAACTGTCTAGAAAAACATACCTTCAGAGAAGAAAGTAATAAACTGTTTAAGAAATTAATACCTGGCCTAACCTTAATGTAAGTCAGCAGAATGCCCCAGCACCAGAGCTGCTTCTACATTCTGTATATTGTTGCATGTTTATTTGAGTCCGTACTGACTACTTCCCCCAGTTATGAAAAAGTTGGCCCAGGAGGTAAGTCTTTGCTGCTCTAGAGAACACTGCAGTACAATATTGTTGTGTTTTCTGGGTCAGAGACTGAACTCAGTATAGGGATCAAAAACTCTGAAGAGAGAAGGTTTCAGTTCCTGCCTGTTTTTCGTAAGAACTTGGAAGCTGTTCTGCCAGTGGGACTGTGTTGTTGGGATGGAAAGCTGTTAAGTATTTTCACTACAGAAAAAGTAGCATCTTTGGGTTAATCGGATCTTCTATTCACAGTTCGGTGTGAGTGTTTCATCCTTACAACAGATGTGTCTTTTGGCACTTTCCAGAAGGATTCTGTAAATCAGCAGCTAGACTTTCTTCCAGGACAGCTGTATTCAAATTATAAATCGTAGAGCAGATGTCAAGTACATACTGTACCTTTTGCCCTTTCACTGCCCACTGCAACCATTCATTACAAACTCCCAAGCAGGTCTTAAATTTAACTGAGTCAAGTGCAAACAAACTTGTCCTTGCTTCCTCATCTGCTTGTAATACAATGTAAGTGGTAATACATAGAGGCATCCTTATGCTCAATTTGAATTTCATCTCATTAGATAATGCCATTGGGCAGTAACTTGGGTTTAGGAGATGTATGTCTTTTGCATCCTCTTTCCTGTTCTTACTTTGTGTCATTGTGGAAGTCATTTAATGGATGACTTAATCATAGGCTCAAAAGGTTTTGCTTGTTTATCTGGGTTTGACGTTCCAAAGAAGACACAAAAATTATCCTTTCTTAGCACAACTAAATACTGTGTTTCTAAATTTACATAGGAAGTCACATGGTTATTAAAGCATACCAGTTATTTTTGGAGTTGTGTTTGCCAAGGGTGAAGTTTCATGGCAGTTGTTTTCCTTTCACTTAAATGAAATGTCCCCTGCCAAATTAGGTAACTGTAATGAACCAAATTTTTTATGAACCACATCTCATCATACACTCCCTTCTGAATGGAATTTGATTCCATTCCATTTGCTGTTTTGTTTTTTTGTCCTAACTTTCTGTCCATTTCATTACAATGAGTCCTCCTTTTCAACTATGTAGATTAAATATAGATAAAACACTTCAAAAAAGAGTTCTGACACACTACAGAAAATTACAGTCTCATGGATAATCAAAATAAAATACATCATAAAGGCAGTGAACCAAAAGATGCAGAACACACTAATCTGAATTTATTCTGCCAACTGCCAACAGAGAAGTGATTTTATAATTTGTGCCAGAAGAAAATATAAAAAAAATTTATGTTGGAAACAACAGGATGCAAATACAAAAAAAGATAAAATTTGAAAATGGGATCAGAAATATCGCCATCTTTCAGAAGGATTTTGGAGGTGTCCAGTGTTTTTTCTGGGGGTGTTTCTAAAAGTATGGAAAGTCCTGAGGCTGTTTATACCATTTTCCTATCCTAAGTTATTTAAAACATAAAGCAGTTTTTTTAATTCAAATGCTGCTTTTTAATTTTTTTTAAGATTTACTTTCAATAATTTTGATTTGCCTCTGGACTAAAGATTTGTTTTAACTGCTAGGCAGCTGAGGTGTTGTGGTTCTTTTATATTTAAATTTAACAAGTAATGTACATTGTGAAATTATGTATTAATTTGTAAGCCTTTTTTTATCAAAACTAAATAGAAGTTCTTTTATAAGTGAGTAAATGAAAAATGTACTTGGTTTGAGGAGGCAGCAAAATTGCCGAATTATGTACTTTAGAGATACTATATTTTAGGAGTTGAACACACTTCTTTTGGATCCTTGAATATCTTCAGGTGCTTTTATAGCAAGAATTACAATATCAAAACAGGTCAAGGATGTTAATTGTGATCAGTAATAATGAAACTATGATAGCATCATTGTCAATGGGTATCTTCCATCAGTGTTATGTTGCTGAGAAACATATGCTTCCTACAACAGTAAACACTCCTTAGATTTTCAGTTATCCGATGTTTGCTTTTACTTGCAGGCTGTCAATCCATATGGATGATGAACTTCGACACATTGCACAGAATTCTCTGCAGGGTCTACTTGTTGACTTTGTTGACTGGCGGGAGGATGTACTCTTTGGTTTCACTAATTTTCTGCTACGTGAAGTCAATGATATGCATCATACCCTTCTTGATACTTCACTCAAGTTGCTGCTACAGTTGCTGACACAGTGGAAGCTTGTAATACACACTCCAGGAAAAGCTTCTGAACAGGCAAAAACCAGATCTGGAGAGGTATGAAATCAAGAGATCTGTGATGTCCTAACATTTATACTAATTGAAGGCAGAAATTATATTCCGTGATACTGCTGTGGTTTGTGTATTTTGGATTTACTCACCTGAGAAGAATTCACTATGTAAAATTTTTTGAGGTAATTAGTTCACATGTCTTTTGAGGACAGCTACATCCTTGTGTAATAACAGCAGATGTTGTTGTTGAGCAACATAAGAGAATGCATGTCAAACTAAAATATGCACATCAACAAAAGCACATAAAGTGAAATATGTGTATTTAGATATGGCAGAAGGACATTTTCCCAGGACTGAAACAGATTGATAATGCTAGTGGGAATGCTGTGAAGGATGAAATAGATCTTCTTTTCCCATAGCTATTTCATTTAGTTGATTCAGGAACATCAAAGAACCTGATTGTTACTATAGCCTGCTGTCTCCATGTGTTACAAACATTTCTGGGAACTGAACAGCTTTTCTCCTGCTCCTCCCATCTGCAGTGTCCCACAGATATTTTCATTATGAGAAAGGATTTCTAGGCTTCTTATTGCCTAAACTAATCATATTGTAAATGTGTTCCTTTGGGCAAGCATGAAGTCTGCTTTATATCACAGAACCATTAATTAATAGGTAATAACAGGAGTACAGAAAAAATGTAGAAAAGATAATTACTCACATACTTTTCATTAAATATCGTTACACTTTCCTGGTGGGGTCAGGTTCTAGAGGCCATCCACCTAAGGATTGGCTGCTACAGGATCAAAGAAGAACCTGAGGACCTGCTATCTGGAGTAGAAAAAGTACAAAGTGTACACAGTCTGACTTATTACCTCACTTTTTAGTGGAGAATGGAAAAAAGTGTACAGATTTATTGCAAATTAGGGGGAAGGGTTTGGCGAAAGGACTCTACTCGTACATTGCTTTTGTGGAACAAGGTAACATAAAGCAACGAAACTTGGCTGTTCGAGGGAATACCATCAATTTCCTAGTCCAGCATTTACATGGCCTGTGCATTTTGTTTCTTTATATGTCCTACCTAAATAAAATATTTCTTGCAGACCTGGTTTTCAAACACCACCACTCCATTTTTTTCCCTTGCCCTGTTCTACAGTTGATAGCAAATGGATCCAGCCACAGGATACAGTCTGAAAGAAGCCCCTATTCTAATGTACTGCACGCAGTTGAAGGATTCGCATTGGTTCTACTGTGCAGTTTCCAGGTTGCTACCCGCAAACTGGCTGTTCTCATCCTCAGGGAAATCCGTTCTTTATTCCTGGCCCTTGGCCAGGCAGAGGTATGATTATTTTTCTTCTGGAACTTTGAATTAAAATTTTCCAAAGATAAATTCAAAACTGCTATTACAGTTGCTTTTAACATAATTGCTGACATGTAGCAGGTATGCATTGCAGTTATAGAAAAGCATTTGATCTCAGCTTACTAATTCTGTTTGCTTTAACACTGCAAATCTTTCTGTGTAGTCAACAAGGTAGCATTAATGACATATACCCTCTATAAAAATTTGAACAGAAACACGTACAGCCACTTAATGTTTTCTCTTGGCATGATGTGAATGTAAAATGCACTGTAAAACCTGTTTTTACTGCATGGATCATTTTTGTATTGTCAGGATTATAAATTTATATTGGAATTTAAACTCATTCCTGTAGCATACCATTTTCTGAAAAAACACTGCACAAGACACATTGAGGTTTATTCACAGACTTTTTCCTTCTGTAGTAAAGACCTCTAAGTCTTTTTCATGGGTGTAGAAATATGAAGAGTCATGTTGTGTACAGGCAGTCACAGCTCAGGGAGCCATCTAAATGCCTAAGAACACAAATATGTGTGTTCATGGTAAAAGAATGCTTCAATAAACAGTAAGCTAATTTTTCAGTCTTTTGATACCAGCCATCCAAAGTCATTTGGGATTTTCTGATATGTGCTTTTGTTTGCTATAGCTGCAAATTAACTTAATTTCAAACCACAGCCTGCACTTGGTTCTGAGATTAATATAAAAAGGACAAAATGTACCTATTGTTGCCAATGAATATTTTTAGCTACTTTAGATTCATGTCATAATTTTTAGATGGTTCTGTTTCATGTACCAGAAAAATAAGAAGGAAGATGATTTGGTCAGGAGAGTAGTTAACTTGTGTTCTCTGTGTTATGCAGGATGATGACAGACCTATGATTGATGTCATGGATCAGTTGAGTTCTTCTATTCTTGAAAGTTTTATTCATGTGGCTGTTTCAGATTCAGTAAGTACCATTCTATTGTTACTGCTAGTGTTTACATAACAGAAATCAGACATGAAATACCAAAATAAACCAGAAATCATATGGCTTTAAGGCTCCAGCCATCTACCCAAGAGCTCCAAGGCGCCACAATGTCCCAGACAATCTGTTCTGTGAAAATAATAATCCTGTGGATACAGAAGTTACTACGTACAGAAACAAACCAACAAACAAAACTTATTTTCAAAACTACCTGGATTCTAGACCTGCATCCAAAAGAACAGTTGAGAAAGTCTTATTGCCAGTGCCACCTAATGTCTGAGACACTTGGAAGTCACTGCCTGTTATCATCTATTCAGGAAGGGAATAAGCTTTAGCTCCCTTGTGTGCTCAGAAGTGGCCCTGCCTGCAAACCTGAGCCTAAGCTCTGAAGCAGTTCACAGCTGGGCTGAATCTCTACTTTCACTCCTTAATGGGCCTCATGGTCAAATGTGCACCAGAAGAGGCAGAGATTAAGCATTTTGAATGAAAACATATCAGTAGACGAACTGATACATAACGCAACTTTTTTTGCATGCTATGTTAGAGATTAGTGCCGTTTCCTGGCGAACAGAAACACTTAGTTTGGGCCTCTTTTCAGCCTGATTAAGTTTAAAGCAACAAATGGTCCTTGCTATGTGAGTGCCCTTTCCAGGGTCATGGGCTCGAGCCCCACATTGGGTGCCAAAAAGGATTGGTGGTGGTTTGACCCTGGCCATCAACCAAGCCCCACGCCACTGCTCACTCACTCCCCCACCAGCAGAAATGGGGGGAGAATCAGGAGGAGTAAAAGCTAGAAAACTGGTGGGTTGAGATAAAGACGGTTTAGTAGGGAAAGCAAAAGCCATGCACACAAGCAAAGCAAAACAAATTATGAATTCACTGCTTCCCACGGACTGGCTGGTGTTCAGTCATCTTCAGGAGAGCAGGGCCATGTCACATGTAATGGTAACTTGGGAAGACAAACACCATCACTCCAAATGTCCCCCCTTCTTCCTACTTCCCCTCACTTTATATACTGAGCGTGATGTCATCTGGTCTGGAATATCCCTTTGGTCAGCCGTCCCAGCTGTGTCCCCTCCGAAGCTCCCGTGCACCCCCAACATCCTCACCAGTGTGGCAGTAGGGAAAGCAGAAGAGGCCTTGACTCTGTGTAAGCCCTGCTCAGTAATAACAAAATCTCCTCTCTATTATCAACCCTGTGTTCAGCACAAATCCAGAACATAGCCCCATACCAGCCACTGTGAAGAAGGTTAACTCTACTCCAGCACATAAGGGGACATTGAAGTGGTGGTGAGGTGCGGCCTCTCTGCAGCTGAAAACAGAAACTGGGCAAGCAAGAGACATTCTGACTTTGTAATACATGGATTAGGTCATTCATCTGAAATAAAAGCACCTGAGTGCGGGTGTTACAAATTCCACAGGCAAAGGTTTGAATGTTGTGCTTTCATTTTGCATATTAACAATAGGTGTTGCCTGTGTACCTGGTTTCTGACTAGTACAGCAAGGAGTGGTAATTTCTCTTTTCTCTCCATAGACAACGATCCCTTTAACACACAGTGTGGATTTGCAGTGGCTGGTGGAGTGGAATGCTGTCCTAGTAAACAGCCATTATGACGTGAAAAGTCCTTCCCATGTGTGGATATTTGCACAGTCTGTTAAAGACCCTTGGGTTCTCTGCCTCTTCAGCTTTCTTAGGCAGGAGAATCTACCAAAACACTGTCCTACAGCTCTCAGCTATGCTTGGCCATACGCTTTCACGAGGCTGCAGCTGATAATGCCTCTTGTGGATCCAAAGTAAGTGGCAGTCTGCATGTAACTTTCATTTGTATGGGCTGTGTGATTTTAATGCAAGGTTTTTTTAGTCTCATGTTTCAGTGTCAGTCCACAAGTCGTGCAGGGTGCCACCCAGAGATTAGTGCCACACAGTTCTGAGTTTCATAATTGTAACTTGTAAGGTGAAAAACTCTATAGTCTTCTACCTTCATTGATTTTTCCCATGTATCATGTCCTGTTCATTTGAAGCTGGTAGATACACAGCATGTTTTATTGCCTTTTAAAATATTTAAAATACTATGTAATTAAGGCTGAGAAATTACTTTAATAATCTTAATTTATTTTTAAATTCTAGTATTCCCGTTAATGCAAAGAAAACAAGTACAGCAAGCAGTGGAGACAACTATGTCACTTTGTGGAGAAACTACCTTATTCTCTGTTTTGGAGTAGCAAAGCCCAGTATTATGAGCCCAGGACACTTGCGTGCTTCAACACCAGAAATCATGGCTACCACTCCTGATGGAACAGTGAACTATGATAATAAGGTGATGCATCCTGCTTCAAACCCATTACTTATTTAGGAGAGTTTTGGACTGCATTTGCATGCAAAATTGTATCCTGATTAAAGTGTTCCACTTAGGGAATGTTTTGTTCTGATATGTGCAAACTACTTAACTCACATAATTAACAATTAAAACATCTGTATGACATGATGTATCGATAAATATTTGGCAAAAGCCATGGCATTCTCAAAATACCTTTTTGTGTTCTGGGTAATATGTATTCAAAATATAGAAGGCCTAGACATGTATTTTGAAGTTAACTTTAGTTTCTCATCCCCTTTCTTTCCTTGTATAGCGCTCCAATTTGTAAATTTTTAACATTAAGCAATACGGCAGATTTCTGAATGAAAAATTATATTCCTGTTGAATGTATGCCTGACAGAAGGAATAATATATGAAACACAGTTTCCAGTAGTAGCAACCTGAGAAGAGCAGTAGCTCCACAAATGGAATTACTGGACTCTTTTGACGAAACAACAAATTAAGTAAATTACAACAATCTGAACTAAAGGAAAGAGATTTCCCAGATATATTAATTTGTTAGGCTTTATTGAGATGATTGTGATGGAGCAGACATCCAGTTAGACTGCTGTATTGGTATCCATAATAGTAAAATCTTTTCAGCATGTTTTTAAAATACGTATTGATTATTGGATCATGTTTGTTTGTAAAAAAATTAAAATTTTATTTATTTAATATTGATATCCTGACAATTAAATGTCAATAATTTCTTAATGTATTTTAGGCTATTGGAACTCCATCTGTTGGAGTCTTACTAAAGCAGCTGGTTCCTTTGATGAGACTTGAAAGCATAGAAATAACAGAATCATTAGTATTAGGATTTGGAAGAACAAATTCCCTTGTTTTCAGGTACTTCCCCTCTTATCATGTTCTCAATTATTTGTCTCTAATCCAAGTGCTTTATTTTTGTGGTAATTTAAACATATTAAAATTTTTATTTGCATTTTAGATATTTGGGTTTATTTATTGAAAAAAATATCGATTATTGTCAAAGGACACTCGATTCATGTTTTTTTATATTCATGTTTTTTAACTTAGGGAATTAGTAGAAGAACTTCACCCACTAATGAAAGAAGCCCTAGAAAGAAGACCAGAGGTTAGTTGCAAAAATTAAATTTACTGGTTTATTTAAACTGAAAAATCAATTTAAAAATAGTAGTTATGTCTGTTTGAAATACAAATACATTCTTTTTTACTAAGAAGTTAATCTCTGTGTGCAACAAGAATTTTATTAATTGTATAATTTAAAATTATTCCATTAAAACCTAGTTTAATTTAAATCAGTGATACAAAATGTACAGTATAGAACTCCATTCTGAGGAAAAATTTCCTGTCAGATATGGAACCTCCTGATATGGAACTTAGATATATTAGAAATTCACTTTCAGTATCTGGAAAAAATAGCACTTTAACACAGCTGGGCTACAAGTACATCTCATAGCAGTGTTTAGATGCACTTTTATTTGCAAGGCAGGCAAAGTCATCTATTTCAACTTCACAGAATCACAGAATGGTTTGGGTTGGAAGGGACCACAGTGGTTTGTCTGGTCCAACCTCCCTGCTCAAGCAGAGTCATTCCAAAACACATGGCACAGGATCTCATCCATATGGTTCTAGCGTATCTCCAGTGAGGGAGACTCCACCACCATTCTGGGCAATCTGTTCCAGTGCTTGGTCACAGCACAGGAAAGAAGTTCTTCATCATGTTCTGGTGGAACTTCCCATGCATCAGTTTCTGCCCCTTGCCTCTTGTCCTATGGCTCAGCACCACTGAGGAGAGCCTGGATCCATCCTCTAGAGATAGGACAAGAGGGCACAGTCTTAAGCTGCGCCTGGTTAGGTTTAGGTTAGACACAAGGAAGAAGTTCCTTACGGAGAGAGTGATTGGGCATTGGAATGTTCTGCCCAGGGAGGTGGTGGAGTCACCGTCCCTGGAGGTGTTTAAGAAAAGTCTGAATGTGGCGCTTAGTACCATGGTCTAGAAGACAAGGTGGTGTTACAGTAGAAAGTAGTGCTAGAAGGGTTCCGAACAGATTTTCCAATCCCTGCAAAGGAGAATGTTCTGTTCTTAAAAACCTCTGGTGATCGACTCTCTAGCCTTAGTAAGCAGTTTAGTCACAGGATGTGTCTATGCAGCTAAACAGGAAGGCCATGGGGAGAGCTTCGGTACTGGACCAGAGTTGCTGTTCTGCTCAATTTTCCCTCTTTTTGGAGGGAAACTCAGTTTTGGACCATCTGGCTCCAAGACAGAAATCTGAGATGGCTCTGGGGTTAACTCACTCCCAAGAGCAAGCCACAGAAGGCACCAAGCCACCAGACACAGTGTATATTTACTGCTCTGTCGTCCACAGCAGTTTCAATAAGGTGCCATCATGGTGACCTGGTGTGCTGTCCCCATCTGCCAGGTCACAGTCTTTGGCGAGGAAGCCATCAGAGGATGGTAGTCAGAAAAAAGTTAAATCATTAATAGGTGGCCAGAGCCTCTCAGCTATGCTCAGTATGGAAATAAACAAAAAATTACTTCATTTTTTAGGTGCTTCATTCGAGTTAAATTGCATGAGCAGTTCTTACTAATTCTGTGTCTGGCAAATGTCCACTGCCATTTCCACTCTGTGTTGCTTCACACTTCAATTCATTTGTGTGGCTTCCATTCCTATGAAGTCATGGTTTGAAGGTCTCTTGTTCTGATACTGGGCAGAAGTGGATTAATACACATTAGTGCAGTCACTTGCCTCTGCATTTTGCCTATGCACCATTGAAGACAATTCAGACTTGAAAGGCCTTTTGTGGAGACATACATACCCAGTCTACCCTCAGGAAAGGAATTGCGAGAATTCCAAGGTTTATAGTGTGCTGAAGAGCAAATTTAGAACATGGAAATGTCAGTCGAGTAACATGAGATCAAGAGACTGCAGTGTTAATTCCTGTGTTGTTCCTGATGTGAAGAAATGGGCCACCTTCCTTCAAACAGTGCCACCAGTAAACCCAGGAGTGACTGTATGGGTCGTGTAGCTGTAGAGAACACAGCAGGCCTCCGTGTCAGCAGGCAGGTGTCCAACACACCAGAAATAATGTCCTTGAACAGACATATGCTATGATGAGAATTACCAGCATGTCCAAGAACTGCGGGGGTAAACCAAAATGGACATTACAGAAGATCCACCCTGTAGGCACTGGCACGGAGCTTGCCAGTTCTCCTCTGAGGCTGTTGCAGGAGGCAGCTGTCTCTGTGTTACAGTAACACTGCTTTGTTCTGTACATGTGCTTCTGGAACCCTTAAGGTGTAACAGGAGAAAAACAGGGCTCTGAATAGGACAAATCAAATAGCATAATGATATGAATAAAACCTTTGGCTGGGGTGTTGCAGACTGCTAGTTCTGGATCAGAATACCAAGGAAAGCATCATTTTCTTCTCCCACGCATCTACTGCTGGCCATAGGCAGAGCCACAGTCCTAGATGAGATAAACCTTTGATCTGACTCAGTATTGCCATTCTTATGTTTTAAAGAGGAGAATCTGAGCTTTCTCTGAGCTTTTCTTGTTCTGGCATCAAATTTCTTTGAATGCAATAGCAGCTTTTTGGCCTTCTTTTTTNTGCAAACAAGTCAATATAGCCTTTCAGCAAAGAACAGGCCTTGTTGCATTCACATCCTTCCAGGCAGGATAGAAGACAGAAAGGACAGCTTTCTAGGAGACAGAGAGATACAATGAACCAGTGAACAACCATGCAGTCCTGCTGCATGGGAGGAGTATATTAACTGTGTGTACAACCCCTGCACACCCATGAGTGTACTGGAGTGGTGTCTGCTGGGAGGTGACTTCAATATGGGTGATCATGTCACTGCAGCATTCCAGGTTCAGGAATGGCTGATCACTAAAATATCTCCCTGGGGTTTGGATATATGTTCTGCACTTTACACTGTTCCAGCACCCAAACTAGATGACATTAAGTTAACGTGAATATCCATGTATCTGTGTTACCTGGTCTTTGGTACATGAATGTTGAATATTTGTTATTTTTTATCCATTATTTCATGATTTCATTTCCCCATTTTCAGTAAATACTGAGGTAGCTGTTAACAATTTTTTCAATAATAGTTACAAAGACAAACAGTTGATAGTATTCAGCTTTTCGTTGATGTGTAGGTACAGTGTTATGGTGAAATATCCAAAGGGATTCGAGTTCCTTCATGAAGAGAATTCTTGAAGTGGAGTTCTGAAATCTCACTACCATACTGATGTTTCTGAAGCTATTAGTTTTTAGTGTGTACACCTACGCATATAAAAATGGTTCTTATTTTAAATTCCAAGAACAAGAAACGTCGAGAACGCCGAGATCTACTAAGACTGCAGTTACTGCGAATTTTTGAACTACTTGCTGATGCTGGTGTTATAAGTGATAGGTAAGATTATCGCTCGTCATAAATATTGATCTTATAAGTGAAATAATTTTCAGTGTTTGCCACACTGAGATTACGTGGGCATGTTCTTTGAAGAATTGTGTAATCTATCAGATACGAAAATATTTTTCTGCATTTTTTCAGAAAATTGTAGAACAACCACACTGTTACTCTATATTAATGTGCAATTTTCCTTTATGCTAGTACAAATGGAGCCTTAGAAAGAGACACATTAGCACTTGGAGCCTTATTCTTAGAGTACGTTGATTTGACTCGCATGCTTTTGGAGGCTGAAAATGATAAAGAAGTTGAAATCCTTAAGGATATGAGAGCACATTTCAGTGCAATGATTGCCAACTTGATTCAGTGTGTTCCAGGTATGGTGCTAAATTATCTCAACATACAATGAAATTGCATTTAATACAGGTATTGGAAAAGTGTTTTTTTATTTCTTGTTTTTTCTGTACTTTTTTTTTACGGCTTGTGAATTATCATGTAATGAATGTTAAGGGGAATGTAGACAAAAATGTGTTCTGAAGTCTACTAAGAGTTAAATACAAAAAACCTGTGAAGCTTTATGAAGCTTGTAATAGCCATTTATAATAATCTGCTCTTTAAAAGCCCAGCAAAGAAATTGTCTGTGATCCTTAAGGACTGCAGATTTCTTTGAAATAAGGCCTATTTTCTTCCCTCGGACTTGATTGCCAGACTTCATAAATTCTGACAGGTACTGAAGAATATGGGTAGGTGCTGAAAATATACAATATGAAATGTGGTGAAAAACTTGCCCAGGGTTTTGAGACCACATCACCTGAGTCCAGTTGTATGACAAAGATATCTCCAGTTGACTTCATGCTTTTTATATATTGCAAGATCACTTCAGAAATACAATGTAATTCCATTATCAAAGAAATAAAAAAACCCTCTGCTTTAAAGCCCTCCATGTAATTACTGGAAGATGAGGTCTGGAGCTTACTCAGTCTGTGTAAATCTGTTATTTCCAGATCGTTTATTACAAAACGTAGCAGCATTGGTAGCAACAAATACAAAGGAATTCAAAAGAGTAAAGTGAGGGAATAGATAATGTACAAATTCTTTCATGTGAGTTTCCAGTATGCAGATTTTTTTCCAAGTGTATAGTTACTTTCAGCTGTAAGATACATAAAAATTATATATTCGTTAAACAAAATAAAGAAAAAATGGGATCCCTATTATTCACTAAAAGAATCCCTTTGAACTGAGTGATATCAAGTTCTTAGCTGCCAACAGCTAACAGAATACTGAATTTGTTTCCTTTATTCCTCTTTTAAATTATGTTCATTAACAATGCAGTATTTCTTTAGTAGTTACTTTGCCACGAGGCCTTACTTTGCAGAGCCCTTCCTCTTTGCATTCATTCTCATATTCTACAAGGCACATGACCAGTAACTGCATGTTGTATGAACTTTCCAATGTGAAAGTTATGTTTTGGGAGAATACAGTAAGAACTGATGCATTTCATTAATTCACAGATATATTTCTGCTTACAAGACAGCTTTAAGAAGTATCAATAACTAACAAAGCCATAACAGCTCCTAGCAAACAAATGTTTATCATGTCAAGATCTATCACTTTTAGCCGCTGTTCATACTGTGTATGTATTGTTTGCATAAGCATTGTTTAGTTAAGCTTTGTTGGCTTCCAGCACAGTTCCTAGGTGAAAAATAATTGGTCAGTAGCAGTTTGCCAGTCTCTTTAATAAACAGTACCACCTCTGCCATCATGTTGTGCTGACGGTACTTAAAAAAAAGTATGTTTTACTTTGTTTAAAAGAACTATCTTTTTTTTATCTTCACATAGTTAAGAATTCATTGGTATTTTTTCATTTGCTCAGGTAATTCAGCTGTTCAGAACATACACCACATCTTTGTCGTAAACAGAGGGGGCACTAAGTTTCTCCTATTTGTTGTCTCTACCTATTACTGAATTAGAGTAAGATGTATGTACTGTTTAGGCTTACATTTAAAGGACTGGAAGAAACAAGTAAATATTTGACATGAAAGGAATGCAAGAGGCAGTGAAACCCCTGATTTTGTAATTAGATTCTTGCATGCTTTTCTAAAGTCAGATGTACATGTTTGTATAACTACTCATTAATTCAGAACTGAAGGTTATTGGAAATAATATGCATCTTACTCCCTTCACTAGGTTTTTAAAGGAGCTTAGATACCTTGAAGTAAGTAAATATTGAACGTATAAAAAACCTCCCTTTTTGTAGAAATTTGTAATTCATGTCATCATTGTGCCACATGAATGTGTATTTAATATTAATAAGTCAAACTCTTTCTGTTCACTTAGTTCACCACAGGAGATTTCTCTTCCCTCAGCAGAGCTTGAGGCATCACCTGTTCATCTTATTCAGCCAGTGGGCAGGACCTTTCAGTATTATGTTCACACCGCTGGACCGTTACAGTGATAGAAATCATCAGATTACACGATACCAGTATTGTGCATTAAAGGTATGAAAGTTTTACTGTCCAAATCAGTAACAGCAATTTTTCAGTCAAAATGCTAGTAGTTATGGAGATGATTTCCTTTTATTCGACAGAAATTTGTATTGGCATACTCAAAGCAAACTTGTATGCTCATATGTATCAGTGGTATCAAACAATATACCACTCAAGTTATGTATTTTTTTTCTTTGTCCACACTTTTCAGGGCTAATTATTTTCAAAACCAGAGCGCATTTTAAAATTTTACTCAGCTGTTCGTTAGCAGGTTGTCAGATTCAACCAAGAGGATCTTAGGCTCTGAAATTAAGTATAGTACCAAATTCAGTATCTCTGGATACTGAATCTGTACCAGTCTGCATATCAGACTGTCTCCCACACTTGCCTGGAGACACGCTCAGTAATAATATACTTTTGTGGCAAAACTAGTTGCAACTCCCCTGCATAATTAAGCTGGGAAAGAAATAGCTTATGTACTTACATAAGCTGCATCACCTGCTCGGAAACAGTTTCTGGTTTTGCAGAAACATATTATTGAAACATCTGACTGTATTTTAATTGGTTTTGTAACTTGATTTGTGAAGACTGGGTAAAATGAAAAAATGTTCCCCATTATTGAATAATTGGGAAACTGGGCAATAGTATTCCCTCCAAAATGCTTAAACTGAGCATAGCATAGTCACCTGTTACCATTTTCACTGTAGTTCCCTCAAAAGAGTAAATAAGTGGCAGGCTTCTCAGCCTGGATTTGAGCTAAAATCATTCTAAAAGGTTCATTATGTTACTTTTTTGTGTAACTGAAGTCTCATGTGTTTCTAGGCCATGTCAGCAGTGCTCTGCTGTGGACCTGTGTTTGATAATGTTGGTCTCTCCCCTGATGGATATCTTTACAAATGGCTTGATAATATTTTGGCTTGTCAAGATTTACGTGTAAGTACTCACCCACAAAATGCAACACTGATGAATAATTTTAATGTCTGTACTGGGTGAGTAAAGAGTTTGTGACTGTAAGAACTATGACTGTATACGTTCTAAAAATCCCTTCTTGCTTGGTAAGAGAGATGCTGATGAAACAAATCTGAGTGAAAGTTGTGTGGTAGATCTTGCAAATAAATCATGAAAGAAATGATTCAGGAAAGGAAAGAAAGGTGCTTTTTTCTTTTTATAGAACATGCAATAGATTATTCTTGCCATTTTCTCTTCCGTATCTGTGGAGGTGGGCTTTGACTTGGTAACTACGCCGTCATAGTTCTGCATTTATAGCTAATTGGACTATCTCTTTGGTTAACAAGGAGTAGATTGGAGATACACATGAAGTGGAGAGAACAATCTTTCCCTTTGTGGTATCTTGCACTTTGACCTGCTGTTCTCCCCAAAATCTCATACCAGCACACATGATTGTTATTGCTAAAAAAGGCAAACAGCAAAACCTAAATGTGTGTGAAGCAGCCCAAGGATATAGGTTAATACAGGTAATTGATTAGGGAAAACAGGTCAAATTTTTTTCCCCTGAGATAATCACTTCAATTCATGATTAATCGTTGTAATGAAGGACTGTAACTAAACTAAACTGCCTATACAACTCCTTCAGAGTTAGATGAGAAGGATCCTACCTGGTCCATTAACAATAAGTATCATTTGCAGTCTTTACAAGTAGTTAGCTACACTTGGTGACAAAATATTAATAGGCATTAGTGTTGGGTGTTCCAGTACTATCCTGTACAGTCCAAGCCTTACTTGTGATGTGTTTGTAGCAGTGATGGTACTAGGATAAAGTCTGTATGGAGAGTTGTTAGATTGCTGGGTGTAGTAAGATTAAATATACAAGTCTCATACCCTCAGACTTGCAAAAGGTATTTTTCCTTGTCTGCCTTACTTCTGTTAGTCATAAGGAGGATAAACATGAAAAGTATGTCACTGTGAAAGTCTCAGGAAGTGGGAAGTCAGTTTAGAAGTCAGTTATCAGTATAAATGGAAACTGCCCAAGAACATCTATCAAATGTCCTAGATTTTTGAAAGACTCCACTTTTTTTCCATGTTGAGTTTTGGAAACTTTATTCAATTTTGGAAAATTTATTTCATTTATGTAGTCTTGTACATACCATTTTATTTCAAGTGAGACATATTGAAACCTGAGTCACCTTCCAACTCTGCTATCCCTAAAATAAATCTATTATAAATGTTCTGATTTGTTTTTACACATTGAAATTCTCTGTTTTGCCCCAATTTTACCCATTTCACTCCAAGAATTTTAGAGAATGAACATGTCTGAGCCCACCAATCATGTTTTGACATTTGCTCAGGTTCATCAGCTTGGCTGTGAAGTCGTAGTCCTGCTGCTGGAGCTGAACCCTGATCAAATCAACCTCTTCAACTGGGCTATAGATCGATGTTATACGGGATCATACCAGCTTGCCTCTGGATGTTTCAAAGCCATTGCAACTGTGTGTGGAAGCAGGTATTAATTAATCCATTAATCTCTGCTTTCAAATGTGAAGAAAACTGGAGGTTCAGCTTGTGTTGTAAACTTGTTGGTCACACTCACACGTTGTATCTTCTCAAACAGTTTGTGGGGACTGTATTGCTTTATTTTCATGATTCTGAAAACAAAGTTGTGTGCTTGGTCGATGATGCTCTTATTATATATCTATTTGGAATCTGTGCCATTTTGATTCTATTTTGATGAAGAAGATAGAAAATAGCTGCAACACTTTAGTTTAAATGTAGGTCATAAATCTGTTTTCAAAAGATTTGGCAGGGTTTTTAATTTAATATATGAAAGGAAAAATGTTTTAAACATTAATAGCTTTAAGGTCATTATTTTGACTTCTCATTATCTAGAAAGTCATGTTCTTTTTTTAACTGACTTTCATTTGATTTGTTTAGTTACTTTTCTGTCAGCTGGTGTCATTACTGCTAATGCTGAACAAGCACAAGCTACATGAAGCCATGAATAGAAATATTGCTTTTGGGTCAGGCCTTCATAAAAATCTATCCTTTTTTAATTTTTTCAAAGACAAAATTTATAGAGAAATTCAATAATGCAGTAATTTACATAATTAAATCTGAAAATGCACTCTTGACAAAAATAATTTGGCAAGATGTCTGATCAGCATAGTTCAATATAGAAATACTTGGGTTACAGGAAATTAAAACAAGTCAGATATTTTAGAATTTGTCTCCAAAATTTTTGTTCTTACAGGAAGAAATAGACTAGAGACTGCATTCTACTGAGATGTTTGAAATATGAATAGAATTTTGTGTTTGCAAAATCAGTTACATTATGGGGTGTTCTTTATTAAACAAACACAAAAAAATACCACGTTTTAATCCAGTCTTTTTTCCTCACATTGTGTTACCTATGGCACCGTGTTCTAAAAATTAGAGTTTCCCATATTTACAGTAAAAGTTAAGAGTATGAGCTACATGATTTACTTCGAAGGGAAAGTCCTATTTCTAACAAGTTGAGAATTTTTATTAATATTTGAAAGCGGTTAATAGTTTTTCCTCTGTCATCTGTCAAAATATATCCAGAGGCCACTGCATAAACTACTTGTAAAATGAGCAGTAATGTATCTCATTGATGATGCCTGTCGGGCTACAGAAAAGCTACTTCCCTTTTTTTTTTTTTAAATTTACTCTTTAAACTTAGTGGAGGGTCAAAGAGACAGCTGTAGAGCATGGATTTCGGCTAGTATTTGGAATTACCAAGAATGTCCTATGCCACAGACGTATCTGATGTATTAAAATTAGGCATTCTGCAACCATCCAGAAGCAGTGTAGCTGACATCTAGGATGAAAAATTGATGGTTCACAATTGAATCAGGTGCATTTACAAGTCATCAGGGGAAAAAAATAATTTTAGTGAAAATCCAGATGCTGTGACATGGGAATTGATCTTCTATCAGTATTCTCATTGTTAACACTTCCATATGTTTAACCTTACAATTGATGTTGACTTCATTGATAGCGGACTATTTCAATCAGTTCCTCATGTTTAGTGTTTGCAAACAATTTTAATGGAATTGTCTAACACCTCAAAATGTTCATGTCAGAGTGTCTTTTGTCCAAAAGGGCTATTCTAATTGCAGCTTTTCTTAAGAAGTACTTTATCCCTGGAAATTTTCATGCTACCCATTTTCTTTCATGTGTGTTGGCCTGTTCTGTAAAGAGTTTATGTTATCACATCATGGCTCGGCTTCGCGAACAAAGATTTGGGAAGGGCTCTGCCCATGCTTACTGCAAGCGCGCTGATGGCTAAAGAGGCCGATGCGAGATAGGCAAGTCCGGTTGCAAAAGGCACAGCAGAAAGTCTCCATAGGTGGTGTTGGCGAGGCACGGTTCTTTCTGCGTTGTCTTTTCTCCTCCAGACTGATTTTGTGTGCGTTCTCAAAGGAATCAGCAGCGTTATGGATGGTGTCTCCACGCCTCCCGATTGGAGGCCAGAGTGGACCATTGATGGTAGTCAATATGGCCAAGGCTGAGGTATTGTTTCAGGGAGTCCTTGTATCTCCTCTTTGGGCCTCCTCTCTTGCAGCAGCCAGTGGCAAGTTCACCATAGAGCACAATCTTATGGAGGCGGTGATCCTCCATCCTGGAGACGTGCCCTGCCCAGCGCAGCTGCGTTCTCAGCAGCTTGTGTTATAAATTAAAATGAATTGACAGTTATAGACACAGGTATTGCATTTCTCACTGTGGGTAACTCAGTGCATTCCTAAGCATTAATCTAAGGTAATTACAAATAATCCTTTCTTTCTTCCTATTCACCAGATGGCCCTTTGATCAAGCAGCATGTATTCATAAGAGCTCCCTCTCCCATATTCTGATGGTAGAACAGAGAAAAGAGAGATGACATTCTCTTTAAACCATATTACAGAGTAAATTAGAGTGAATATAATCTTCATTCCTCACCAACATTCATGAAAATTTACTATTTATTCTTCTAGGAACTATCCTTTTGATATAGTGACGCTTTTAAACTTGGTGCTGTTCAAGGCTTCTGACACCAACAGAGAGATTTATGAAATTTCCATGCAACTTATGCAGGCATGTATCAGCTACTGTTTTGTCCTCCTATCTTTGAAGTTTTTTTGTGAAGTTCTTACAAAGTATTGTTTATTTACATATTAGTTCTGTTTTGAAAATAACCAGTTTTGTCTTGGCTATAAATACGTGCAGGAATATGTGTGTAAAAATGAATGTTATGGTGTCTTTCATAGTTGGAGAGGATACTCTGAAGCATATAGGACATTCTCTGATAGCTAAACTCAAAATGCTGACATTTCCTGAATTAATGAATTTTATTCTCTCTCTCTCTCTCTCTCTCTCTCTTTTGTCTTTTATAGATTCTTGAATCAAAGCTTTTTGTTTATTCAAAAAAGGTAGCTGAGCAAAAACCAGGCAGTATCTTATATGGGACACATGGTCCGCTGCCACCTCTTTACAGTGTCTCACTTGCCCTTCTTTCATATGAACTAGCCAGGATGTATCCTGAACTTACCCTTCCACTTTTTTCAGGTACCTATATTTATTTGACATATTATTTACTTTACATTTTTGTACAAATTGTAGGCTGCTACCATTTTGGACCACAATTTTGTTTATAAATTTAGCTTGACCTGTTTTTATTCTGGTTCAGATTTAGGAATACAATATACATTTCCTAGAGGTACTTATGCAAAGTGGAGAAACCCTGTTCAGGGACTCTGTGCCACTTATGAACTCTTAGGGTAACTTTGAAATTACAAGTGCCCTAAATGAGTTAAAATTACATTGGCTCTACTGTAATGGGTTCTCATGTGATTCTTTTTATACATTCATTTATATAAATGGTATTCGGATATAATTCTTCATTTTATATAAACATGACTTTAACTTTGGGCAGATTGAATGCCCGTGTCCAGTTTTACCAATGATTCAGATCACTCTACCTTCTGTTATTTGCCACATCTGCATGTCTCGGCATTACTTTAATGTTATTAGAAACATATTTTTTCAGGATTACTAAGAAAAATGTTAAAGAATTTGACCTGCAGGGACAGAATTCAGAATATGCCCACTCTGAGACCATTCCTGGGAATGTTTTGAGACGTATCTGTCTGTTTTCATTAATCTAATGTATTACTCTCGTTATTTTTAAATAACAGAACACAAATATCTGTAATCATGGGAATTCTTACTGGCTCTTAAAATCCCTTTATGTTTTTTTTTAATAAGTCTGTAGGGGCTGGAGGGAGGGTAAAGGAACACATCATCCATTCCTCAGTGCTCAAGATACCAGGAGTTATAAATAGCTGGTGCGGGGAAATTCTGATGGCTCCTTAAACAAATGTTGTTCATTATTACTATTATCATCTGTTCATGTTACTGTAATGACTGTGTCATTTTAAAAAACACCTACTTATACAGATCCTTTCTCTACATCTAAAATCATAAGGAGAGAGAAGAGTACTTATCTTTAAGATTTTTTAAAACCAGGCAGAGACTAAAGAAAGGAAATGTTTGCTGTACTGATTTTACAGAAGAGTTCTGGTAAAGAGAGATAATGTGGTTCACTTTGGAGGGAAGCTGTGTATTTCTTATCCCAGATTTTTCCAAATCCCTTTACCTTACAGTGACAATTCTTTTCTTGTAAACCATATAAAGTGCTGTATAAAGCACTCCTGGACCGAGAGCCAAGTGAATTTTATAGGCCTCTCCACAGGAAATAAGACCCCAATATATGCAAGATGTTTTTTGTAAATTCAGTATAATAAGTGCCTGAATATTTAAACTATAGCATAGAAACCTGGAGGCCAATGGTGCATTTGTAATTCTGCAGAACAGTTCTATTTGTCAATTCTAATTCTGCAGAAGCTCTTGGAATTTTAGAGCAACCACCACTAATTGAATTATTCTTTTTCCCCTTTATTGGCATCCACTTCACTTAATACATAAAATGGCAACGTAACAAGGAGTGACTTTCTGTGTCTAAGCCCAGACTCTGTTAGTTATTTTATACAGAAGACCTGACCATTTGCTTGCTCTTATTGAACATTAAATCAGTGTTTCTCTTCAGGAAGCTCAAGTACATGCTTTTGTGTGCTAGTGGTGTGCAAGATAAAATCCATCAGGTAGTCTAACAAACATCAGAAATGTGATTTAAACAGTGTATTTATGGTTTCCTTCATAAATTAATATGTTGTCCTGTTCAAATCTTACTGCTTTAGAGGTAAGCCAGCGATTTCCAACAACACATCCAAATGGAAGACAGATCATGCTTACCTATCTGCTGCCATGGCTTCATAACATTGAACTTGTAGACAACAGACTGCTCCTCCCTGGTTCAAGCCCTACCACTCCAGAAGACGAACTGAAGGACAAGGATGGGGAAATGGCAGTCACAAGTGGACTAAAAGGCAATGGCTGGGGCTCACCTGAGGCCACCTCACTGGTTCTCAATAATCTCATGTATATGACAGCCAAGGTAAAAAAGCGAATCAAACAAACAAACCAACCTGTAAACCTTCTGTTTCTTCCCTCTGATACCAAAAATTTTGCAGCGTAACAGGTTTTTTAAGGACAGCACTAAAACTGTTCTCTTTCTAAACATGGACACAGAAAAAAGACCTTAATAGTGAGAGCATTGGATCTAATGGAAGATTTAAGTTCAGTTCCCTCATATATCACCTCCTGGGTCAATGTTTAAGGCAACAGATGAAAGTATTTGGGGATGAGAATAAGCATCTGGAATTTGTCATCTTGAATCTCTTGTACTTTCTAGGAAACACATATATTCTTTAAAAAAAGGAAAAGGGAAAAATAAGTATAAATTTCTAAAGTGCTAGTTAAAGCATTTTTTTTGTAAAAGGGAAAGTATTTTACATCCCAGGTCCTGATGAAGGACGAGGGATTCATTTTGTCCAATAACTTTTTAATGTAAAATGCCTAAGTTGCTGGTGGAGAAGGTACTGAGAATCCATTATTACCTTCTGTTTGCTGAGTTGCAGGCTGCCCTACTAGTGTGCCACGCCTTCTCTGGCGCTGCTTTTGCCAGGTGCACAAGCTACATCTAAACTGCTAAATACATAAACTCCAGAAAGTAATGCCTGTCATATGGGACAGAGTGGTTCATATTTCCTAACCTGCTGAGAGTTAATCCTCTCTCAACCAGACTGCCTGTATCCATGCTACACAGCAGCTGACTCTGAATCTTGCCTCATGCTGAGGCCCTCTAAGTAAAACATAATCATTATTTTGTGTGTTTCGTTATGTGACCACGTCTGAAGTAATGTGAGGACTGCTCTTCAGCCCACCAGAATGGTTTTTTGATACCCATTGCACATCCAGCGCATGATACTGGCTTTGAATGGTCCGATCACCATCAGATCTCTCAGATGTTGTGAGAGGAATTTTATGGGTTGAAAACAGGTGTGGTGCAGTCTCACCCTGACTGCCTATCAGCAGCAGTCCTTGGAGTAAGTTGTTTCCAAAACCACACAGAGTCTTGGTTGCAGGGGGATTAAGAAGTCTTGCTTCAAACCATATGGATTGACCTAGTTTTGAGGCTCTGTGTGTGACAGAGGGACTGGCACCTGGAAGTGTGAGTGTAGACAGCAGTAGATGTAGACGTCCGTGACAGTGTTGATGTCGCTAATATGTATTATATCATTTTCAGTAGAATACCATGACCTGGAGATTGCCTCTCCCCTGGTGGTAGAATGTCAGCCTGGGCAGTGGTTAAAACTGTCTTCTCAAAGTGGGAGGCAAACATTTTACATAGGAAACAGAACCACTTCAATTCTAGACTCCCACATCCTGGATGCATGCACTAACCGTTTAATTGGTTGGACCAAAGGGAGTAATTTCTATAACTGTGTCTTGCAAAAGGGAGCAAAAGCTGCCTGTTTCCAGTGTGAAAGCAAAGGCCTGTAAAATGCTTAATTCTGCTAGGATTGACTTGGGAGAGGTTCCCAGTTGTTCACTACTGTGATGACTGAAGCACTTCGGTACAGACATGCAGAAACAGAATTTTGGTTACTTGACAGCTGTAAAGATGAAACTTAATAAACGGCTTGAGTTTAGGATCAGTTTTTGATTTATGTTCCTCAAGATTTTATTTTTTTTTAATCATTTAAGTCCTTCTGTGGTTTGGAACCTAATTACTTTTAAATGGAATTTATGCTCTGAAGTCTGTCAGGTACACTTTGAAAATATCTTTTTGTAACTTTTTACAGCATTTCACTGTTGCTTTTGTATGAGAAAATGCTCTAAAAGAGCATGCTTTTGTTTGGAGGTCTGTATATTTCAAGAAATGTATGTCTGTGGTTCTTTGCAGTATGGGGATGAAATTCCTGGACCAGAGATGGAAAATGTCTGGAATGCTTTGGCCAACAATGAAAAATGGAGTAACAACCTTAGGATAACACTGCAGTTTCTCATTAGTTTGTGTGGTGTTAGCAGTGATACAATCCTTTTACCTTATGTAAGTGTTTGCACTTCATTTTATTTACTGTTGATTACACCAGTTTAAATAGAGAAAACAGCCATCATCTGCAGAGCAACTTTGCATGTCAGTGTACAGGAACAGTAACAGAGACTGGCCATAAATTGCCAGAAGGAATGAGAAAAAAACATAAGAAATACTTTTTCATTCAGGACTTGCATAAAAGTATGTAAAATATGTATATATATTGATTTTTTTAGTTAACAAGACAGAATGTCTGTTCTGAGGTAAAATAACTTGCATGAAAAATGAAGAGAAGTAAAAGTACTAAATGCTTATATTTTTTCTCAGTAATCAATTAGTTTACAAAGCTGTTAGTTAAATTTTGAAAGTCCTTTAAACAGTGAATTTTATGAATGAGACATAACAACTATGATCTTCTTAGCTTATTTATTGTAAATATTTTCCTGTTCCTTCAGAAAAGCATGTGGTTTTAAGAAAGTCCTACATTTTGTCCTCCTTTAACTGACTGAGGCTTTTTGTGGGACATCTCAAGAGACGGAAGATAGCTAACCTTTATAAGCTCCTTACCCTACCAACTTCTGCCTTTGCATGGCTGTCATAAATTATATAACGTTCCTGTAATGTGCAACTCAAACTGTGCTGGATATTGTTATTCTTCCAGTTAAAATAAAATCAGGACCGTCTGAGAAAAGTAGGATAGTTCCATTCCCATGTTCCTTATTGCTCAGTTGCTGGGTGAAACAGAATCTAAATTTAGTAAATTTTCCAGAACAATTACAATATGCTGTTTTATTAGTTAGTCTCTTTCTATTGATTTCCCTGAAGTAAATTAGAAATTATTATTAATGTGATGAAAGTTGTCTAAGACGACTCTAAAACATACTTAATTTACAGTTGCTGAAATAATAGTTTGCTTAAAGTGCATATGATGACTGCTATGCATAATAGAATAAAGAAACTATGAAAGCCCATAAAAATTTTCAAGATGTTGTTTTGTGCCATAGGCATCCTGTTTGTTTCCTTTTATTTGTAGGGTTTGCTGTTCTATATTCTCAAATCAGTATATAGTTTGCCTAGCTAGTCAAAAGAGGAGAAATTTCAAAGTGAAGTTGGTGTAAGAACAAGCTCAGGGTTTATATGAGAGGAAGACAGAGGGGTTGATCCCAAATATCTCAAGGGTAATTGAGATCTTTCCATCAGTTGTGACAGAGGCTCTCCATTCAGCAGGATGTTAGATGAGAGACCTCCCAGGTTCTTTCCAACATGACTGATCCTACAATCTGTGACAGACTTGGGATTAGACCCAAAGATGGTCTCCATCCGGAGGAGCTATGTTGGCAGAGAACAAGTGGAAATCACAGAGATAAGACACAAAATGAGGGCTGTTGAATTTCTGTCATCTTAAAAAGGAAATAGGGGCAGTTTTCTAAGAGGAAGTAGTCCTGTGCTGAGGACACACTCTTCACTCCTAAATCTGTAGCCTGATTGGAAATGCCTGATAACCCTGTCACCTTTTGCCCAGGAGCCCCTCACATACATTATCCCCCCCATCCAGATACCTGCCAACCTAAAGCTTTCAGCACCTCCTTTTTCCAAAACTGTTGTCATCCCACAGGTCTGAGTAACCAGTCTCCAAGCCCCTTCTACCCATTCAAATTCTGTCCTTGCCTCAATGTCTTGGCTACCACAGCTCTGTCCTCCTCCAGGATAGGAGAGTGGTCTGTTTTGGCATCTCCAGCTTCATCTGCTCAGCATCTCCTATTTTGCCTGTGGAACTTTCTGCTCTCCCTCCCAGGCTTCCAGTGGCTGTTAACAAGACACTCAGGTCTTCAGTGGTGGCAGCAGCTGACAAAGTGTTTTCTGCCACCCAGTTAGTCTGTGTTTTGTGATGTTGAGTTAAAAGTCCGATTCTCAGATTTTGCAAAATTGGAAAAAATTTTCAGCTTCTGTAGGAAGCCTGACTGTTTCTGAGTCACCCCTTCACTGATAGCTTTGTCTGGAGTAGGAAAATAGCTTGGGCTTATCACATGCGTCTGCTCAGTGTTTTGCTAATGCCCTGGACCTTGCAGATATAAATCATACCCAACTCTGCTAAGTACACAGGACTGCTGATACCATAAACATGTGTCTTCCATTATCGTGTAGATAACAGATACACGTTAGCAAATAAAGATCATTTAGACAGTTTATCAGCACTGTTCCAGGTCACCTGGACTCAAAGGACCACAGAGTTGCAAGATTGCCAGTTTACCCATCTCCTTCTGGAGGCCCCTGTGCCCTAAAGCAGTCACCAGCTGCTTCGTGCCTTCAGCCATCTGTTCTCCCTGTGTGGGTCCAAGCCAAAAGCATGCCTGACTCACTTTGTTTTTAATTTTTTTTCATCAGCTAAATTAATTGCTTTGTCTCTTATGTTTCCTTTAAGCATTTTTCCCAGTGCCCCTGTACAAATTGCTGAGTTGTCCATTCTTTCACATTATGTACTGAAAGATTTCTTAGAATATTTACAGTTCAAAAACCACTTCAGCAAAGACTTAGTGTGACCCCTTCAGGGGTGAGAGAAGCTGAAAAGGGCACTGTGAGCCCAAACAGAAATGAGAGTCAGAAAGGAGATGGATTTGTATGTGGAAAGTCCCTGGGAAACCTTTAGCACAGTAGAGTAAAAAAGATTTGGAATATGTGCATTTTCTCTACTTTAAGCAAAAAAAAAAAAACCAAAACAAAAAAAAAGGCAAAAAAACAAAAAACCAAAACAAAAGCAAAACAAAAAAAAACCCTCAATACTTGGTGAGGCCAACAGGCAGTTCAGTACAGTATATTAGCTCCCCTATAAGCATCTGTGTAGGGACATCTTTAAAAACAAGCAGACAAACACAGAGGGACGCTTCCCCATATGGTCTTCGAGCTCCAGCAGTTTAAGAGTCAAATGTTTTTGAGTTGGAGAGAGTTTCTACTTTTAATAGCCATCAGGGGTTTTTTTCCTCAGGAATTCAGCCTAATTTGATCTCAGTATCTCAAAAGTCCTCGTTGCCACAGTGCGTACAATAAGGTTTGAGGTCTTGTTAAAAGATCTATAGAAATTTCCAGAATTTCTACAAATGATACTCTCAGATTTTTCCAGTCAGGACCCATGGAGCCTATATACATAATTGCACTGCCTTTCTTCCATTTGCTATTACTTTGCTAACAGACATAAGTAGCTGCTCAGAGCTTTACTTACTCTTTGTGGCTCCAGCTGTAGTTTTGTAGCTGTGTATGTTATATGGTTACACACCTAAACAGCTCATTGTGAATGGAAAGCAGAAACTTTAAGGTAATTAGATCACAGATTGACTCTCCTGGGAAAATGATGTTGATGTCAAAGTCAAAAGTTTTATTTCTGTATGAACTGCATGTGGTTGTGGTGTGTCTCCAGGAGCAGCACTTGCATTCGGGATCCTTTCAGTACTGCAGTGTAACATTTATTGATATATTTGGAAATTCACTTTGGTCAGAGTTTAGTAACTGTTGTTTTGTTCTCTAGATAAAAAAGGTTGCAATATATCTGTGTCGCAATAACACTATTCAGACAATGGAAGAGCTTCTTTTTGAGCTGCAGCAAACCGACCCAGTGAACCCCATAGTCCAACATTGCGATAATCCTCCATTTTACCGTTTTGCTGCCAGCAACAAAGCTTCAGCTGCAGCTTCTGGTATGACCTCCATCTGTTTTCCATGATGCTCTCCTGCTCTTTTGAAGTCTTCATCCCTTTGAAAAAAAACAGTCTCTTAGTTTTTCACCCATGCAGATCTGTGTATATAAAGTTTCACGGTCCTGTTGCATGTCTAAATTACAGTTCTTTTTAATTCCTAATGTTGTATCTGCTTTGTTAACATATGCTTAATTATCTTAACTATTTTAATAGTGTATTACCAATATTTGGTGCTGTGCAGAACTCTACCACTCTTCAGAACACTCCACTCTCTAGTGGTTCTTTTATCACTATTTAATCTCAGAACAAGAAATCATGAATGCTGTGATCACAGCAGATACTCCAAGCAGAGTTTCCTTAAAACTGGGAGCCTCAACTGTGTGGCAATTCTGCTTTCAAAGGCCTAATGCTATTTCCAAGCTGCAGTAGTCAAATATACATAAGAACCAACCCCACATTTAACCTTGTTAGTGTTTTGCTAAATACTGGGGGGGAGAAATGGGTTATGTCACTTGAGAATGAGCTTGGTTTAAGGAATGGAAGAGCATTACTGTGTTAATCTGCTTTCTCAAAGCATGTAAGCTTTACACCATTCAGCCGTGCAAGCAGGTCCTGGTTTGTAGAGGTGACAGTGTTCATTCATATGTGCAAGTACTCCCAGGATGATCACTTTGACTGTAGCTGCTAAAAACCCCTCTAAGTTACAGGCTTTTATTGCTTTGCAAATAGTGTCTGCTGCATGTAACAGGTGTTCTTACTGATATCTCATATACAGGAACCACCTCTAGCAGTAACACTGTTGTAGCTGGACAAGATAGTTTTCCTGATGCAGAGGAGAGCAGAATGGTGAAAGAGACTGATGAAAGGTTTGTGGTTTGTTGGGTTTTTTTATCCAAAATGTATGTGTTTTCCTAGGCTAAGGGTGAGATGGACAGAGTTCTGCATTGTATTGTGAGGAACTCTGTTGCTCAAGCTTATCCTAAATGGTGTTATCCCAGTACATATAAGTTTTTAAAAAAGCTCTTCGCAGGATTCTAGTTTCAGACAGTTGTTTAATAATGCTTGAATTCAATGCTGGCATTTATGTTACCAAAGATACTAGAAGTTTTAAGTGCATCTGCGCGTCAAAACCAGTGTGTCAGTCTTAGAATGTCCATTAATATTGACTTCATGTAGCAAGACATATGAAGTAATGAAAGTCATTAGTAGAATAGCATGTATTAAGATGGCTCATGATGCGTTTTTCTCACCCACACAAGGAATTTATTGGGTCATTATGAGACAGATGTGCTTTGGAGACAGTGTAATGTGTCAATGTATAGTGAAATACCTTACACTAAAATGTACGCACATGAGTAAGAAATTGAATTGAATGTTGTCTAGAAAACCTTCAGTTTTGTTTCATTTGATACATGGTTATTAGTAATTAGTTTCCTAGCTGTGCAGAAGCAGTGATGTCTTTAGATGATCACTAGTGTGTGAGCCTTCAGTGTGGCTCCTCTCACTCCACTTCAGGCCTGGTTACCCTGAGAACATAAGGTGGAGGAAGTCAAAGGAGATCACCAGTAAAAGTTAGCTGGGTATGGATCCATGGCAGATTTGAGAATGGCTGTGAGCAGTTTGTTCTGGCTCTCATGTCGGTTAACTTGTCTATTAGGTCTGCTCTGGCAATTGCTGGATTCTCCTGTTGAAGGGGGAACTGCTGCAGCTTTTCCCGCATGATACCTGTGTGGACTTGGCTTTGGACTATCTAGTCAGTTACTGCTTTAGCAAGTTGCAGAATTTTACCCATGAACATGATCTGTGACAAAATACTAATTGTCGACAGTTTATATCTCAGTTCAGCCTTAGCAGTTTCTTGCAAATCACGTTTGCAGCATAGGAATTTCCCTTTGCTAGATTTCAAAAGTTTGTGACGTAGGAGCACACTGTTAGAACTTCTCAGAAATTGTCTGCAAAATCTTTTGTGGAAAGAAACAGCATTGTATTCACGTTGCTATCTACTCTTGTCTAAAAGTGCAGCTGTCAACTCCTGTGTAAAAGTGCATACTTAAGGAAATGCTTTTTCCGGTTTTAGAGTAAGCATATAGTCCAGATGTTTAATGTCAGCCTGTTCTTTTGATGAAGGCTTTTTCTTGTGTTTGAAGGTTCAGTAATGTAATCAGAGCACACACCCGACTAGAGTCAAGGTACAGTAATAGCTCCGGAGGATCTTACGATGATGACAAAAGTAAGTTTTATTACTCAATTCTACGAAATTTCTGCTGTTTTGGTGGGAGAGGAAACATTCTAATGTTTGGAGAAGGCTCTCTGTTGAAGTTCTGTATAAACAGTAATACAGCTTTGCCATGCAGGGAGTGTCCTTATTTTACCTTCATACCTCATTTAATTAGTTTACTTTGTTTAATCTGGGCTCAGTCAAACCTATTTGAAGGCCAGAGAACTTCACAGAAGGCAGCAGCAGAGAATCCTCCAGACAGTAACACATTGAGCCTTTCATGCATGGCCAGGTGAAAGACTTCTAAGAGCATTACAGCAAGTACTTTGAACTGTGCCATTTGCCAGTATATCCCTCCAAATCAAGTGCTGTTATATGAGCATGAAAAGAGATTCAGGAGTTTTCTATATGAGATTTTATCTCCTCTTTAGCTTTCGTCTGCTCTCCGCAGCCAGTTTCTGGCTGTACTGTGTATTAGAGAAGAGAGTTAGATAGGGCTTCTGAGCATGCTGGCTGTTCTTTATGAATTTCTGCAAAATGGACAATAAATGGACACTTGGTGCCCAGCAGATATTCCAAAGAAAACCAGTGTCAACTGTTGAATGACAGTATAAAATTTAGGAGTTAGATGGCTTGACTCCATTTTTGGAGTGAATTGTAAAAAAAAACAATTTAGAAATTTTGGTTAGGCCCTAACCTAAGATAGGCAAGATCTTGTTATTGACTTTCAACTCTGGCTTATTAAAGCCAGGTCAAATAATATGTAGGCCATAATGTTTTGGGTTGGTACTGCAAACACCATTTTGGAACAGTATTTTGACATACAAAGTAAAAATTTTATATATTCTTTAATCCAAGTAATTTTTGGCAATATTCTTCTGCAAAATATGCAAACACTGTCAAATACAAGACAAAAGGATCTTTAAATGTATATCAGCAAACTATTATTCAAAATTATGGAGCACAATATTTACAAAATATTGTGTATGTACAAGCTCCAGTATTTAAATACACAAAAAAGTGTGGAACATCTTAAACTCAGTGGGTTTTAGTACACTTGCCTTGAGTTTTTTTATGTCTTTCTAGTGCTGCAGCTACTAAAAATTTTTCACCAGATGTTAATTGGAGTACTGGTGCTAATCTGATCTGCATGAACAATCTTTCAAAACAGAACAATGTTTATATTATCAGAACAACCTTCACAAGTTGACAAGAGCTCATAGTAATAAAAGGTCAAAAAATACTGAAATTTTCTTTGCTCTTTTGGAATGTCTCCTGAAGCTGGTGCCCAAATTGTTTTTTCCTGTGTGTACCTGCAAGCTTCGTAGTGCTGTGAATATTTATGCAAAGTGTGCTTCTCCCAGGGGTTCCTGTAGCAAAAAAATGAATACTTAGGTGGAAAATAAAATGCTACTGACATTTATATAGAATTTTAATCAGACAAAATAATTCTTATACCATTTGTCATTCTATAAGATGCGTAATGCAACTTCCATTAAGAAAACACAACTTATTCGCTCTGACAGGCAGTCCAGGCTGCAAAAGAGTTGGTTGTATGGCTTCTCTCTTCCCTCCAGTCTACTTGAACATGCATGTATTATTGAGGATATAAACAGGGAACGTGGCTCTGCAGCACAGAAACTCTTTTGTTTGGACAAGGATTGCATGTTAAGCTTCAAAGTGCTCCTTTTTTCTTTTCTCTGTCTGCACATAAAGCTGTGGAAACATGAGTGAGGATCTAGGTCTCACTGTGAACGTCATGAAGCATTATGCTGTGGAACACCAAAATTGCTAGTAATAAGTAGGGCCTGTGCAGTGTTTTTCTGTGAAAGGCATCTGGCAAACATTATCTCGTTAATCCTTAGAAGATGAATATGTAAAAACGCTGTACTTCGCTACATTAGTAGGTCAGTTTATTCTTTATAAGTAACTAATCAATCATCTTCCAGAGGATCTAAGTAGATGTCTAAATCATAAAGATTTAAAATGTTCCTTAGAAGACTAGCACTGAAGAATGAGAATTATGAAGTTGGTATTTTAGAAATAATTGGAGGAGCAGCTACGGCATTGAAGGTTTCCTGAAGATCTGGAAACCTGAAGATGTTTTTTCAAAACTAAGAATTGATGTGCATTAGAAAAAGATACTTTTGTAGACATCAAAACCAGTTATGTTTCCTGTGGGAAAGCTGACAAGCATCAGATACATGCTGTTAAAAAAAAAAAAGAAAGTGCTGAAAGTTTCAAACCTACCTAAAAAACAAAAGTGTAACAAAATAAAAACAAAACAAACAAGCAAACAAAAACCCATTAAAAGAAACCAAACAAAACCAAACAAATGAAACAGAGCAAAAAATAACACTCATTAAAACTTCATAAAAGGCAATGTTTGGATGTATGTCAAGAACAAACCTGGAAAAGCTACTTTCCACAGCAGTGTATTGCAGACTGCCAGACCTCAGAAATAAAAACTGACCAGTGTGAAAATCAAAAGGAATGAGAGGGAACAGAATACAGAAAAGATGAACAAAACCGTGCAGCTCAGAGAAGACAGAAAGTGGTGGAAATAACTTACTTGACCCGCATCATTGCAGATAAACAGGTGGAAGAAAAAACCCTAATGGTCATTAACAAACAGCAGCTGTCATAGTGAAGCAAAGTTAAATATGTCTTTGAGAAATTCAAGAGATAATTCATCCCTGTTGAAAGAAAATTGCCCTGAAGATGTTTTTTGCATTCCTTAAGCCTCCTGGCTAATTCAGGACATTCAGCTTTGCCTTTGTAGCATCGCTCAGCAGGGCGCTGGTGAGGAGGTGCAAGAATGTGTCACTGGTGCTCCACTCCTTGCAGCAGATGGCTTCTGACAGCAGCTTTGTTGGCTGAACTTTTCTCTCATTTTTGAATTGAAAGTCTTTGCTTGGTGCTTTGTGATCTGGATCCAAAGCTACTGAGTGACAGCAGGGATTCAGCTGCCGCTCCTACCATTCAGTGCTGTCTCCTTGGAATCTCTTTAATTTCCAGCAGCATGAAAGAGGGATTAAAAATGCATCACTTGTTATTGAACACAGGAATTTGCAAACCTCATGGCATCTTATCGCATTATTCCAAACAGCTGAACTGATACGTTAGCATAAAATCTATTTTAGTATTTCTCAAAAATGGGTAACCAGGCTTGGTTTTTATGCACTCTTGTTTTAATGCTTTTCCATGCAGATGATCCCGTTTCTCCATACACAAGCTGGTTGTTGAATATTGTTGAAACCAAACAGCCACATCCCTTGCCCATGCCTTACAATGGAGGATGCTGGGCACCACTTGTGGACTACCTCCCGGAAACCATCACACCCCGGGGACCCCTGCATAGGTGAGCGTGTCTGACATTTCAGACAATGGGATGCTTCCTCTTACTGGTT
The DNA here is from genome assembly GCA_013396735.1 of Grallaria varia. Taxonomy (NCBI): domain Eukaryota; kingdom Metazoa; phylum Chordata; class Aves; order Passeriformes; family Formicariidae; genus Grallaria; species Grallaria varia. The sequence goes on from VWZG01009480.1 coordinate 751,899, forward strand.
GACTAACACCAATTCAAATGTCCCACCACTCAGAACATCTGAAAAGTCACACATTCAATTTCTACTGGTTTCCAGTGCAAAAATCAACATGCAGTGAAAGCTTGCAACTCTGCCAGATTTCTACCAGAAAGCCTACTTACAATGTAGGACATTGCTGATAAGAATCAGACTGAAGAAACAACTGAAACAGAAAAGGAAAATCTCTCCTTCCAAAGCCTCTCTGCCTGTTATTCATAGGACTTTGATCTTTTATTCTAACTAGGCTTTGCATATTCTGAAATTCCTCTTTTACATAATTTGTATTGACATAAAGTTTTTTCAGTAATGGGTACTTTTCTGCTTGATACTGTAAATAAGGTGCTTCAGCATTATTATGTTCAGAAGAAGTGCCATAAATTTGAAAATTTAGATATCGTTTATTCCTTCAGAAGTAGGCATCACTGTACTGCTTTCCCATTTCCGAGACATTTGAAACCAATACTGTGATTTAATTTTCAGGTGCAATATTGCTGTCATCTTCATGACTGAGATGGTAGTGGATCACAGTGTGAGAGAAGATTGGGCTCTTCACCTCCCTCTATTGCTACATGCTCTCTTTTTAGGTAAGACCAACAGAACCAGAAACAAAAGTATAAATGTACTCCCATCTTTTTAGTTTAGTTTTGCTGAAGCTGTAGAGCTGTGTTTCTTACATGTTTTGATTATGTGTTCCCCCTCAACCCTAAAAAAAAAACCGTCCAGGGGAATTATAATCTGTAAAGTAGTCTCAAAACGTTGAAGCTTTTGAATATTCTGGCCAATTTCACGCAAATCTGAGAGGTGTGTAGAAATTTGAAGATGACTGACTTCCTAAAATATGTCTGAAAGCACATAGCATTCCCCGCTGTGAGAAAGGCAGGTGAAACTCAAGCCTTTGTACAGTCTGGTTTGCGATGGCAATCTACACATGCCTTAGGCCTGGGCTACACATATGGGTGCTCTCTCCTGCCTTTGCAAAAATACTATGGAAGAGAACCAAGATTACTGACTGTACTGCAGAGGTAGTGGAGGTAGGACACAGAGCACTTGCAAGCAAGCTTCATTAATTGCACTGCTAATTAAATACCTTATCATCAATGTCTTCTCTTATGCACCTCAGCATAGAGGCACTGCTTTTGCCTCGCTGCTGTGTCTGTTCCTGACAGTAACACAGTTCGACTGGAGGGTATTACCTTCCCTGTCCTCCTGTTTTTAACATTATGAAGGGAGTGGCCTGATTTTTTTGCACATGAAAGTATTTTGCATTAAACAGCCATTCCTTAACTTTAATGGTTAATGAAGAATAGTGTTGACAAAAAACCACAGCCAGACAGTTGTGAAATAAATTTATTATAGCTGAAATTGCAGTTCACTTCTCATTCAGTCGCCATAGTTACCACTAAGTCTATTCATGGTCAGTCTGGGGAGAGTCTGCTGTTCAGCAGGCAAAGAAAGATTAAATTGGGAGCTTACTGCACAGTGGTAGAAAATAGTATAAGCTGAAGAAGATACTTCATTCTCCTTTTCTGCTACTCTGTTACCAACTGTTCTGATTGAATTTTTTTTTTGTGAAATAGGGTTTTGTATATCTGTATTTTAATTTCACAAACTTCCAATGAAATGCAGGACTAACAACCATGACTCTGTTGGATGGGCGTTCCAGAGTCAGTTTCAACTACATTTCACGTATATTCTTCACTTAAAATTTAAATTTATTTTGTGATTGACCATAACAATTCTTTCCCTCTTTTTTATATGCCTGTGTACTTTCCAAGTGTAAGAGGCAGCTGAAAGAGAACTGGATAAGTTCATGGGTCAAATCAATAACGATTAACTGATCAAACGTCTTTAGTGTGATTTGTAACAGTATGAGAAAACTGGTGCTTACAGTTAGAAAATCTCACGAGAATAAATGGATAACTTAAAATAGGAGTAGTGCACAACAGCGTGACCACTTCAGTTAAGGCGGCTCTAAGGAGCCATCAGGGAGTCATTCAAACAAACATATGCAGAAATAGTTAAGATACCAGTAATCCATTACAGAAATATCTTTTATTATTTGTTTGTGCAATAGGGTTTCAACATTATATTTTTATTTTTTTTAATAAGAAACAAATAGAAATTTATTGATACCATTTGAGACAATCCTTTGATGAAGAACTCTCAATTCTAAAATGTGAAATTAAATGTAACTGCTTTAGTGGTAACTAAAGTGAGATCATAGCTTTCAGACTCTAAGTTCAGTTCCTCTAGAATTGTTATACCTCCTGTGGAAAATTTCTCTTTGTTTTGTAGTGGAGCTCTTGTGATGTTGTAAGGAAGTTACACTATATGTGACATGCTATATGCTATAAAGGTATGAATGTGATTAAAAATGAAGTATTTCTGTCCTACTGGAATGTGAACAGGCAGATGCATCTGACCGAAAAGGAAACTGGAAACTAGTAGAGTGACTAGCTGGAGAGCCAGTATCCTTTAATTTATTGGAAGGAGTGAGAAAATACTAAAAATGAAAGAATTTTGCTATTTATGTGTGTTTAATAGGCTAATAGATAGTTTGTAGTACTGATAGTGAAGTAGAGAGGCATACTGCTGGAGTGAACATGACTATCTCAGTAGTGCATGAAAATCACTGCTGTTTAAAATCTGTTTTGCAACCAATGTGAAATGAGTTGAGCAGCTAGACTCCTTTCCCATGGAAATGTGTCCTTGTCACAGAAGTTTACCCTCTCAGGAACACTTCCAAATTAAAGAAGAGCCCAGCACTGGACAAGCACAAAGATTGAACTGTCCTTCTCATTTTGCAGTTAGCAGATCTGTGCCAATACTTTCATACAGCCCTTGGGTTTAATAGGATTTCAGTCACAAGTGCTGCCAATGTAGAATTTATTTTCAACTAGAACTTTTTATATGCTTTCATATGTATGTTAGAAGAGGGTAGGATGGGTTCATTATCTCCTGGCAGGTGGGAGGAAATGGAGAAAGGACAATAGGAGCAGAAACTAAAAAAGAGGTGGACGGGATAGCTGCAGTTTTTTTAGAAGAGGTTATGGACAGATGAGTAAGTCCAGGGATCACAGGACCTTCAAAGAACTGCCCTTAGGAGTCAAAAGCACACTGTTCAGACTATGGCAGTAAGAGCAGCTTCATTTTTGCAGGCCAGACGAGAACCAGCGTGACTGGAGTGTATTAGAAAACACCTGACTTGAAAGATCTGTTGGCTGCTGCCTCTTAGAGTAGTGAAGGAACTGCTTTTTAAAGAGGACTATGTCCTGAGAAGAGGGAAGCTGAGGAAGGATAAAAATGACTTTTTCAGCACTGAAACTACTTTTAAACTGATGAAAGTGTTTTTAAATATCTTGGAAGGTACTGAAAGAGAAACAAAAAGAGATCACTGCAACAGAATGCAGTTTATTTTACAAACATCTGTTTCCTTCATATTTGTGATTTGTGAATTATTTAGGCTGTTTTAAAATCTTACAAACAGCAGTAGTGTAAACCAGATCAGAGTCTCTCAGCGCTAACCTTCAGTTTCAGTTTTGCACCCTGAGCTAGGGGTTAATTTCTCATGCTACTCACTTGTGCTGAAATTCTTGTTTAAGTGATTTGTCTGTCAGTTCCTTTCTTAATAAATCAGTGTCTACCTCTTACAGTTTTCACTCATTCTCAAGCTGATGTCTGTGCAAGAAAGCCACATATTGTGGTAAGCAATGTAGTTACAACCACCATCAAGATTTTCTCATCTTTAGAAGGTTGCCAAACCTGTCAAAATAACAGTGCGGTGAGACAGAATGCATAGAATTGTATTGCTAATCATTGTTTGTACCTCCTGTGTGGGACCTCAATCTGGAAAATGATTGTCCACATACATTTAGGTAACAGCACTGGTAGCTGTGTCTGGAAATACTACATCTTTTGTTTGTTTGTACTGTTGTCATGAACTTGCCTTGGAATTTTCGCTATTTCTGGAATGTGAACTTGTTTATTATTACTTTGTGTTCAGGGGTTGCCATAACCTTTTCTTGTAGGCCTTGACCATTACCGCCCAGAGGTCTTTGAACACAGTAAAAAGTTACTGCTTCACCTTTTGATTGCATTATCTTGCAATAACAACTATCAAGCCATTGCAACAGTGCTTCTTCAGACCAGAGAGATGAATGAGACCAAGACACTGACGGTACAGCCAGCATACTTACCTGAGTACCTTTACACAGGTAATGAAGCAAAAGAAGGAAAGAACATGGCATCATAATGTCATGGTTTTGAAAGTAGGATTACTTTCCTAAAATACAACGGTTTTGGTAACTCAAAGTAGTAAAGTGGAAAATATGAACAGTAGCCATTAGTATTATTTCCATGTGAACTGTCCTAAGGATGTATGCAATTTATTACTAGATAACTTTTCATGACAGAGAGAAAGTTATCTAATGTAAGGCAAAATATATAATATAGTATTTTAAAACTAATAGGCCTAATAACTTCCGGACTCCACCCTTCAGGGAGCCAGGACTACTTTAAATGAGGTCAGTCATTCCTCAGCCTTCAAAAGAAGTGAATAAATAATTCCAGCATAGAAAGAGTGGCAAGAATGTGCAGATCAGATTTTCCATTAAGTTAAATTTCACATGATATGCACTCTCCTTTGTATCACAGATACGCTTCATTTCTCTCCTGAAATCTGCTTCTACATTACGAGGCTTGCTTCAGACCTCTGCTGAGATCAATGTTCTATTAACTTTTAGCAATTTACCTATTTTTAAGGGGTTAGTTGGAAATGGTTTGTAGAAAGCTGCTAGCTAGATTTACTGTTGTTGTGTAATACTACCAAAAGGAAGTGTACTGTTGAGATTTGAGGGAATCACAGAACCGATACAGAGTTATTAGTTGTATTAGAGTTATTATTAGTTGCCTGGGAGAGAGTGAGGAACTTTACCATACAGTGAAAAATTAAAAGGAAACCTTATCAAATTAGTGGCATTTCCACGGTTCCATAGAAATATAATCAAAGTAATAAGTAATTTGGCTTTTTAAGATATATTACATGATACTTTTTTTTCCCAGAGACTTAAAATTATTTTAAAGTGAGGAGCAGAAGGGATAGGCATGTCAGATTAACAAATTGGTTTTGCCAAAGAGGTTTCATTCTGAATAGTGTCTGTGCAAAATTACCTCACATGAATTTCCTGTCTTGAGTTGGGTAGATTTCTTTTTCAGTGCATGTCTATGAATTATTAAATACAGACTAAAATTGTTACATTAAAATTATATTAGTACTTTTCTGCCAAAATGAAAAGCTGTTTTTATATGTGTGTCTGAAAAACATAATGGGTACCCTGACTCTGGGCCTCTTAAGTCCAAGAAGTTGTCAAAACTTGGTATTTGGACTCTCTTTTGAGCAACGAATATAAAGAGTGAGAATGTGGGTGAGTAGCTATAGCAAAGAATCCTAACTGAAAATATTTCAGCTCTCGTTTGTTCCACATAGTGTCAGGCAACTAAATTAAGAGTGTCCTGATCTGCAATGGATTTTGTCTTGCTCTCATTCTTCTCACAAGGGCTTTTTTTCTGTTGTAGATACAGCCTAAGATAACTAGCAGCCTTAGCTTAATAAAACAGGTCTTAGTTTCCAATTTCAGCTCTGAAATTGCGTGTCGAGCTTTTGATCTAATAGAACTCTTACTCAGATGTTTAATACTAGTGCTGAAAATATTTAGTATGAGTAGTCCAGTGTTTACAGTTACTAAAGGTGTTGAACAGAAGCCTTAATGAACAGAAGCCTTAAACATCTGTGTCTTGGTTTCCATTACATTTGTAACATTAGGACATCATTGTCCTAAAAATTCCACCCTGCAGAATTTTTTTCCTCATCAGACTAGCCCAAAAAATTGAGCTGAAATTTGCATGCACTTTGCCAACTTCTAAATTCTCTTCACAAAAAGTCACACTTCTGAATGTAAAATGCCCTAAAACATTTGTTTTTCCAATACTTTAGCCCTCGTGCAGTAAAAAAGTCATCTTGACTTTGTAATTTTTCATTTTATATTGGTTTCTACATGTTTAGAAATCCAGCACCGTTTTCACTCCTGTAGCATTTGAGGGTTGTTGGGTTCAGCAGGTTTTTCCCCTGTTTCCCAGCAGAATGTTTCTGTTGCTGGCTCTGGAAGGAGCTGCTTGGCAGACACTTCCATCTGCAACACTGGCCCAACAGTGCATTCCAACTTTATCTCCTCCCTTTTGGCTGGCAGGTGGCTTTGACTTTCTGCGGGAATACCAGTCATCGCCGGTGCCAGACTCCGGCTTGAGCTCCAGCTCCACCTCCTCCAGTATCAGTCTGGGAGGCAGCAGTGGAAATCTCCCACAGATTACACAAGAAGTTGAGGACATGGACACTGCTGCTGAATCAGATGAGAAAGCAAACAAATTAATTGAGTTCCTGACAACCAGGTAATGGAGAAAAGCAGAGGATACGTTTGGACTTGAAATGCGTACTTTCACGTACTTAAAAGACTCAAAGGAAAATGACAGAGCTTATATAGCAATTACAGACTCCCATTTCTCTTTTATTGTTACTGATAGTAGTAAGTAGGTGCTTAAAAACACTACAGTGTCAGGAAAAACAGGAAAGAAATCTTTCCCGAAAGAAATAAAATGCTTAATCGACTAATAGTGTTATGTTCAGCAATGGACTAATGGAAGAAGACAGCTTTATTATTATAAAATCAGATAGAAAATGTACAGGGGATAATAAAAGGCAATAGTGAAATATTAACTACTTACTACAGCCATCAGATTCTAGGCACAGTGTTAGATTGAAAAACAGGGATTTGTTTATTCTGCTCTTTAAATGGTATAGCTTATATTTTAAAAGAAAAGTTTTGTCCACTACAGCATAGGAATATTCATTTACTCACATTTAAAATTTTGTTCAGTTGCATGTTTTCCAGATCACGGCCCTGGAAATATCTGAGTGCCTTTACGGATTATATATTTTAACTGATTACATTTATTTCAGATAACTCAAAGAAATTTTGCACTTTGTTGTGTGTTTCTTTTAAGGGCATTTGGTCCACTCTGGTGCCATGAAGATATCACTCCCAAGAATCAGAACACCAAGAGTGCTGAACAGCTCACTAATTTTCTGCGCCATGTTGTATCTGTATTTAAAGATTCCAAGTCAGGTAGTAAATCTTTTTCCTTTCATAACTAAAAAAATATTCCCTCACGGCCATACTTAATGTTTATGCTGTGATTTAGTATATCTGCTTATGCAGAAGCACAACATATGTGTCTTCACAAGGACGTATGATACATGAAAGAATTGCCTTAAAAAAGTCATGTTAGATTTAACTGTGGCTAAATGTTAAATTGAGTATTTCTTCAAGGCTGTTGGTAGAAAGCCTTTGGGTTGATTCTGCCAGATAAAATCACCTCTATGTCTGTTTACTGTGAAGTGAATGTACTTAGGTAAATTTCTTCTGGCAATAAAAGTTTATTTTTCATTTATTATGTCTTTAGAACTTAGGAAATGTACTGATTGTATTTTGAAAACCAACTCAGTCACTGATTAAATATCTTCAAAGATCAAAGCAGAATGCACCATCAGTATTTATATTAAAGATCTTATCCAAAGCCTTCTGAAGCTAATAGAAAAACTGCTAATTTAACTTGGCTCTTGGTTTGGGAGTCTTCAGAAGTTACTGCATTTCTACCACCAAGATTAGTGGAGGGCTTGAAAGTTTGTCCAGGAATTGTAAAAAAAATTAATCAGATTATTAATTTCAGACTCAGAATTTTGTTTTGCAGTTTATTTTCTTGCGTTCTGTGTGAAATAAATCTAAGAAGTGAGAAATTCTCTAAAACACAGGCATTTCTGCACCTCCATTTCTCACAGGTTTTGCAGGGTACATTAACACAGATACCCTCCTCACAGAGTAGGTTCAGCTGTTTATGACCCACTGTAAAGTCTGTCATTAAAAAAAAAAAATGCCATCCTATTCTTTTGCTTAGGTTTTCATTTGGAGCAGCATCTGAGTGAAGTTGCTTTACAAACGGCTCTTTCGAGCTCTTCCAGGCATTATGCAGGTCGCTCTTTCCAGATATTCAGGGCCCTAAAGCAGCCCCTTTCTGCACATGCGTTGTCTGACCTCCTGTCAAGGTTGGTGGAAGTTATTGGAGAGCATGGAGATGAGATTCAGGTATGTGGGTGTACAGAATGCTTCTTAGTACTGTTGATTCAATGTATACTTAATTTAAAATTACCATTTTACCAAGGTGTTCTGGAGTCGAGTGATGAAGAGTATAATGTGGCCTGAGAAAAGATTACCTCTGAGTTTACTGAATTCTTATGCACCTTATCTAAGCCCTCATCAGGCTATTACAATCTTGCATAGCTCTAAGGAGAACAAATAGAAAATATCTAGCATTTGTCACTCAAAATGAAATCTTCATGATGACCATTTTTCCCTTTCAACATCATTAATTTGAGCTTAAGGAATCCGTCATCTACCTGTTGATGTAATCTGATGAGATGAAGCAGACACCATCTCATTCCTCAAATATCTTTTGAAATAAAGAAATCCACACCATCCATAATAATCCAGAGCTTACACTGACTTAATTAGATACAGACCTTTCACTGCACTATGATGTTCATTCAGTTTAGCTAAATAGACAGAAATTTTACAGTCAGAGACTGTTTATTGCAAGATTCAAGACTTAATGAAGAGAAGTGCTAGCTCTCAATAAGAAACAGACTGACATCACCTCCATATTTTACTTAGGTAATGAAACTGCCACAAGATAACAGTAATATTCTGTCACAATTGCTTGTGTAGAATTTAAATCAGTGACCTGCAAGTCAGAGGTTCAGTGGGCCATTGCCAATCCCCTGATGAGATATGTACCCTTCTTGCCTACCTTCATAGATCATTCAGAGGCAGAAAATAAAACACATTTGTAGTAACATTTTAATGTTCAGAGCAGTGGCTTTGATGTGGATGTTGTTTTCTCAGGAGAAATGACGGGTTTTCAGTAGGTGCCTATTCCTTTTATGAACTGCAGATTTTTAAATGCTGCTTTTTTGAATGTCTTCGTTGTAATGGTTAACCTTGTGCATTGACAGGGGTATGTGATGGAGGCACTACTTACTTTGGAAGCTGCAGTGGATAATCTGTCTGACTGTTTGAAGAACAGTGATCTTTTGACGGTGTTGTCACGGTAAGAGCCTGTTCTCCTAACTATGGTTTTTTTCAATGTCCCATGACAGTTCTGCAGCCTAACAGCGAAAAATAATTTTGATAATGCTGAGTTCGTTTGTAACCTACAGAGAGCTAGACTGTGAGCACACTTCAGCCAAATTTTGCCATAGTTGAAATAATATTGATACAACTAATGGAACTTTACAATGTGTTGTAAATTTTGCCTTGCTGCCATATAAACTAATATATTGCCATATAACCTTGGCTATAATCTACTATAACATCCTTTTAAAATACTGTATTTTTGCACCTTTGTGTTGTATACCTGAAAATATATCTGAGAAGGAACGTGGTTTTTGTAATGCTGGTTTCATGCAATCTGTCATTCTCTGATGAAGTATTCCCCAAGAAATAAATTTTCATGGTTTGTTCTCATCAGTGAAACTAGGGGGAATTTTGTCCCATGTATACATGGATTGTGCCAGATGTGTAGACCATCTTTTCGAAACCTGTGGCCCGAAAGTAGACCTTCGTATATGGAGGGAAATTGCAGGCTCCTTCTATAACCTGGCTGTTGACAGCAGTGAGGGAGATTATTGTCTATCTGACTCCCAACAGTAACAACAGAATAGTTTTGAATGTCCATAAGTTACTGTGCTTTACATGCAGCACAAAAACACAAGGGCTGTTGTTTCTGAAGGTAGTAGACAGGGTGCTGTGCAATGGCAGAGCACAAGCAGCGCCTTGTGGCAGAGTAAAGAGGGGGAAATGTGCTTCTGCTTTCTAAACTAAGAGTGATTTATCTTTCTTTAGTGTACATTTCAGGAAAGAGCAAGATGGAAGAGAGAATATCAAGCACTCCAGAAAACAGTGGGATGCAATATACTTTACACTGACACTTGATTCTATTATTAGATTGTCTTCAATTACTATAGACAGTAGGGGCTCATAGTATATGAGGTAGGAATGGAATCAAAGAGTCAGGAATTAGCTGTTCTGCAAAACAAACTTCCCTTGCGTGTATAAACACAACATGTTCATCTGTACAGATAATGGACAGGTATTGTCTAGATCATCACTTGCTAATCCATGAGGAAGGATTAGTCATTGAAACTGAAACACCTACGCTTTCTGTAGACCGTCTTGAAGAGCTCTTAGGATACAGGCAGGGGAGGATACGATGACAGCAAGGTTTCTGAAGGACCTGTACTGGCAAGAGCGTAGGCAGTCACATGATGGGTTTCTTGAGGATAATGTGGCGTATTTGTTAAGATATGCTGGTTTTTCTGCCCACAGTTCTCACATTAACCAGTAAACAATTGTGCATTTTGCCTACCAGCTGTGCCAAGTTCAGGACTTGCTCCACTGATGAGGGCATTTTAAAGACCAAAGTTGTTTTCGATTCTGCTACTGTCCCATTATATGGACATTTCCACAAGTTACTTAACAACTCTGTATTTCTTATCCCATGTTGTCCTTGCCTATTTAGACTGTAGGCTGTTCTGCTTTGGTTTGGTGCAGTGCCATGTAAACCTCATTTCTGTCATGTCTGTGGGCACTTCTGAAAAAAAAAAAGGCAGGCTGCAATAGACAGTGTGGTGTTTTACTTTTCCTGTTTAAATATTTATTTACAGTTTGATAAATACTTAGCTTGCATCCAATATGAACAAGTTTCAAGCTGTGCATTCACATACTGTAATGTATGCTATATATCTTGGTTTCAGTTCATCGTCACCAGATTTAACATCAAACACTAAACTGACTGCAAACCGGAAGAGCACAGGACAGCTGAATGTGAACCCTGCAAGTGGCAACACAGCCACTGCTGAACGGAGCAGGCACCAGAGGAGCTTCTCTGTACCCAAAAAGTTTGGCGATGTGGACAAGTCCTCGGACCCACCACGCAGTGCCACACTAGACAGGATTCAGGCATGCACCCAACAAGGCCTGTCCTCTAAAACAAGAAGTTCGTCTTCTCTAAAGGACAGTCTCACCGATCCATCCCATATTAACAATCCAACCAACCTACTGGCCACCATCTTCTGGGTTGCCGTAGCTTTGATGGAATCAGATTTTGAGTTTGAGTACCTAATGGCACTGCGGTTACTGAATAAACTTCTGGCTCATTTGCCGCTAGATAAAGCTGAAAACCGGGAGAAGTTAGAGAAGTTGCAAGGGCAGCTGAAGTGGGCAGACTTCTCAGGGCTCCAGCAGCTACTCCTGAAAGGATTTACCTCCCTTACTACCACTGATCTCACACTACAGCTCTTTAGTTTGCTGACACCAGTATCTCGAATATCCATGGTGGATTCCTCTCAAGCCATAGGTAAGACCTGCTTTCCTCTCTTCCAGTTTCTGTTGCATTGACGGTTGGTGACAGGCCTCATTTGGCTGGCTGAACAAAACCAAAAATGGCCATTTTTCTTTCTCTTTTAATATAGCAAAATGTACTTTTGCTTCTTTTGCTTTGAGCTGGGTGGGTTTGTTTTTTTTTTTTTTAATTCCCCTGCAATAATAACATGTTTCTAAATTGCGCAATAAGGTTTTGGAGGAGAGCAATTGTATTATTTAACATTTCATTTCTAGGGCTTAGCAGCATTTAAAGTTTCTGAGTGCTGGCAAAGTAAACATATGTAAGGAGATACTATCAAATTTTCCATAACCTATTTTGGTCACTTTTTCTGTTGAAATATTTTCAGACTATATCAAATTACTTGATTTTAAATTAGTGCTTCATGGAATTTTCCCTAGAAATACAAATATCAAAAACTGTTGTACATTCTCTAGATAAACTAGAATAGCACAATAGTAAGGGGAAAGAGAGGCCTGGTTTATAAGGAAATAAGTTAACATTTTGAAATTCCCAATTATTTAGCTGAGGCGATCACTTCTTAAATATACTTGAAAAGAGTTTCTGCATTGTTCCAGGGTTTTACTCCTCCCTTTCAGTCAGAAACACAGATACTAATACAATTGTCCCAGCCTCACAACTAAGTCATAACAAGCTTAGACACAGAGTAAGGGGATGAATGCCATGAACAGCCTGCTCCTCTCTAAGCACCTCTATGGTGCCTGTGTTTCAGACTTTTGTTGGGCAGGTCACACATGGGCTGTGATGGTACAATCTGGAGGTATCTTTTCTTTTCCCTGAGTACAGAGGAAGACTAGGGAAATTGTGGTCCTAATTTGGGTAACTTGGTTAATTGTATAGAACAAGAAGGAATGAATGGTTAGAAAATTATTTTCATAGATCAGATTCTTCCTTTTGGAAAAAAAACCAATGATGTCCAGATACAACTACTTGACTTCTGAGCTCCCACCTGAACTAGAGAAGCTCCTGCTACAGCTGCTGCCTGTAGTTCATCAACTACCTCGAGCTATCAGTTGGTGCAGAGGAGCTGAATCCACATTCCAACACTTACACCAATGACAGCAGCTGGCACTTGGTGCATAGCCATCACAGAGTTTCAAAAGCACCCATTTGAGTAGTCTTAGCTGACATGTTACATCAGAATTTTGATTCATTATTATTATTATTATTATTGCCTTGAACAGTATAAAACAATGGAAGCTGTTCCTGGCAGCCTGACCAAAACAGTTGTTTATTGATCAAGAATTTCTTTTTTTTGTTTTAGCAGCAATAATGAAAATGCCACCAGTTAAGACTGTCAATAAGCCAGTTAAGTGGAAAAGATAAACATGGTCTCTAACAGGAATGTACAGCAGTGTTTGCAGAAATAGGTTCATGCTTTACAACAGTATTGTTGCCTAAATTATATACTGGATTTTCACATTAAGGCCCCTCTAAGACAACTGTGGTATGGTCAGTGGTGTGAACAGCTTGACAGAGTCTGTGTGAGTTTACAGCTAATGTAGTATTGAAACAGTGACCCCCCACAAAACACCAAACTTAAAGATCACTGTGGCTCTTGCTGTCCAAAATGTACATTTTGTTTTGTATTTTCCTTTTCTAGGATTTCCACTGAACGTTTTGTGTCTCCTGCCCCATTTAATTCAGCATTTTGACAGTCCAAACCAGTTTTGTAAAGATATAGCTGAAAGGATTGCTCAGGTATCAAAATCATTTACTGTTTTATACATCCTCAAATCCTGAAAAGTCAGTTGCCTTAGTTTTCATATGTTTTGGCATTTATATTTACTTAGGTTTGTTTGGAGGAGAAGAACCCCAAGCTGTCAAATCTTGCACATGTCATGACCCTTTATAAAACACACAGCTATACAAGGGACTGTGCTACCTGGGTAAATGTGGTTTGCCGTTACCTTCATGAAGCATTTGCTGATATTACTTTGAGCATGGTTACATATTTGGCTGAGGTAAGTTTTCAAAATCCTTTTACTGTTTTAACTCTTCTGTTGCCTGACAGCTCAAAGAGATGAAGTCTACTGGGTGCTCTCTGATGCTGTTACATATAATTAAAAATAAAAAGCAGAAATTAGTAGAAATAATTGCTATAAAAATCAGTATTGAACATTAAAACAAGAGCAGATGCATCCTAAAGCATCTTCCTTCATCAGGCAGTTGGATTTTCCACTGTGAAATCGAGAGGAAACTGGACATTTATTTAGATCCCACTGAGGATAAGGGAAGGACTAATTTCACAAGTGTTTTAGCAGCATAATAAGATATCATCTGGTATATAGCAGTCTGGTTCTTGATACAAATTTGTATTCATTCCTTGAATACTGAATGGTTTCATCTTGCTGCCGAGGTTTCCCCTGTGTTCATCTCTTACTCCTAACATTTGTCATGCCTGGATTATCAGAGGCAGAGAACAACTGATGCAGTGTGGTTCCTGGGATCCAAAGCTTGGTTCTGCTTTCAACATAAGGCTTCTTGATATTCTGCCTTTTGTGTCAGATCAGTATCAGGACGACATTTTTCTGCAGGGTTCTCAGATTTATCACTTTCCTGCTGAGTGAGATGCCTTCAGTGTACCCTCTAATCCAGGGAGAAGGCAGTTCTGTATTCATAAAATCACAGAACCATTTAGGATGGAAAGAACCTCTAAGATCATCAAGTCTAACCACAGACCTAACACTGCCGAGTCCACCACTAAACTATGTCTCAAAGTGCCACATCTACACGTTTTTGAACACTTCAGGGATGCGATTTCACCACTTCCCTAGCCAGCCTGTTCCAATTCTTGGCAATCCTTTTCAAGAAGGAATTGACTACATAAATTGACTAATTTCTTTAAAGCACCTTTATTTTGGGGAGCAGATTTTCCCCCCCTGTGCCAAAGGATCTACAGAATCTCCTCAGGCATCTCTAATACTGGCTGCTCACAGATTTTTCAAGAGCCTGAAAGGCCAGGCTGTGCTCCCACAATCATTTAAGACTTCAGAGTAAACTAAGCTGTGTTTCCTCAAGCTGCAATTCCTCACCTTGTTTGCACATGAAGGCTCTAAATTAACAATCATATATGATCTTAATTGATAGAGAAAGCCATGACTCTCCTGTAGGAGTCTAAAACAGGGCCTTGAAGTTTTTCAGTCTGTTTTCAAGTTCAAAGACTGAAGAACTATTAGCTCTTTGAATCCTCGAGAGTCAAGTGTCTCCTTCACAGCAGAAGTTTGTATTCCTAGTAAAGAATTGCTATAAAAATTAAAGCGTTTAAATCCTTTCTCCTTTGCTTTCCCAGCCTTAGGAAAGTGTTTGCCCCTCTGTTTTCCTTCAGCGCTCTACATACAATCACTAGTGCTACAACACCTCCACGAGGGCCATTGCTCATTGTCTTGCTCCCCTTAAAATGGGTTTAGGCTTTCATGTGGAGACTCTGTGCAGTTCCCCCTTGCTGTAGATTGGCACAATGCTTGTGTATTAATGAGTCAGGCGGGTTTTTGAGCATGTTTAAGATATTCCTCACATAGCACCATCAGCAGCAGGATGACAGAGTAGGAAGCATGACTTTCTTCCCCTGTATTTACATTGACTGCAGCTCTGTTGAGTCATGTCTGGCAAATATTCATATGGACATAGGGTAACTGTCAGTGTGGTGGAGTAGCAAGAGACAAGAAACCATCTTGTTTGGCCTGTTGTGGCCCTGAAATTTTTTTTTTCCCAGCATTCAGAATGTTTCATCTTTTCTTCTTAGTTAATCCACAAACCAGCATAAACAATGTGCCCCTGACCCTGTAAACCAGCTGTGGGATATACTGTCAATAGCTAAAGCCAAATAGGTTAACAGCCCATCTGGGCAGTCTGCAGTTGAATGTTACAGTCATTGATTACACAAACTCAAGCTTTAATAATCCTGGTTCAGTCCCCAGTGCTTGGCCAGGAGGGAAATTGTGAGGCATGCAGTGCTTAAGAATAACAAAGGAAATGTGTCTTGCAACAGTGACCCCTCTGAACACACAGGTGTACCTTCAGAAGGCAACATGGTATTGCACAACTGGTCTCGGCAGAAGTTAGAAGTTTCAATTATTGCCATTCAGCCAAAAGTTCACATTTAAGCTATTTGATGGCAGGTAATTGCGTGTCATTGAGGGATGTGATTCTAGCATAAAATAAAACATTTCAAATGTATTATTATCCAAATCTTGCAGTGACAAGCAGTCAATTTTTACATATGATCCATTAATGAAAAATTATAATTTATTCTAGAAAAACATGGGGGCATTGTCAATGTACACATGAGGAAAAATCCCTATTTAATAGTGCAGTAGAACTTTGAACCTCCACTACCAAAATCAGCATACCAATGCGTTACTGAAAGCTTACTTTGATTTTGTTAGATTTTTGCATATTAATTTTTTTAAATTCAATCTTTTATCATGAGAGCACACTCATTCTAGGGGCATATCTGAATTGACATGGGTCACTTGCTAAACTAGTGATTCATTATGTGCAGGGCTGTGTTTGGACTTCAATAGCTAATGCTATCAATACAGAAGAAGGGACAGGAAGCCACTGTGCATAATAATATGTTCATGGTAGGTTTTTGTACCTTCTCCGTGTTAGACAGAGGATTGCTTGTGATAGAAGCATGAGCATTCATAACCTCTTCCAAACCAAGGAATCACTAGAGACTAAAACGTCTATATTGCAAAGGGAATCATACCAGGCATTATTCCACTAATGGCTTTGTCTATCAGACATGGCTTGTGAAATGCCTTCTTTATGTCCTCAAAATGTTTGTGTAACTAACATAATTCGAAACAATCAGAGATGAAGTTCCTACAACAGCTTTCTAACCAGCAGTAGAGACAAAATTCCCTTTATTTCCCAAGAATTCCTTTTCCTTTTTCCCAAAGGGATTGTCTGATGCAGAAGCCTGTCAGAGAACAAAAACATTTCTTTCTGTCTGATCCTAATAGAAGGCAAGAAAAACTCTATAACCCTGTTTTGAAGAAGAGTTGCTATACACATTTTATCTCTCAATAAAGGTATATGAAGGGCTGAAAGTATCTGAGGGCTGAAGCTGGTTGCCATGTAGTACCCTTAATTCAAAAATTCATGCTGTCTATTTGTAGAATAGATAAAACATAGTGAATTCCATTTATTATGCTGTTAATGGAATTTGCCCACTTTGTTTCATGAATCACTAATTACTCCTCGCTTTTACTGATGAAAGAAATCAGAAAATACGTAGTGGGATAAGATACGTGTGTCCCACCTGATCATTCCATTTTGTCTGGCATGAAGTGTTCTCATTTAATAAAAGGAGGAGCCTTGTCATTCAGACCAGCAAGGATAGCTAAAAATCTTAAGTCCACTTAGGTAACAGTTGAAATTTTTCTCTGATAGAAGACATAAGGCAGCATAGAGTTTTTATAAGTAATTGTTTTCTATGTCCTAATAACTCTACTAGCCAGTGTTAGAACTTTTTTTTGCCAGCCTGAATGAAGGATGTTATTGAGCATCTGGTAATCTCCAGCAATAACATTTGATTGCCTCTGAAATTTGGGGAGTGGGACAGTGCCTGTCACCAATGAAAGAACATGCTGCCTTCCAGAAAATTTTCAGATGAGATATTTCACACACACATGAATATATCATGGCTGTCTGTATGCGTCCGGAATTACTGTCATATATATATATGAGCAGAGTTGCATTTCCAAGGTTCATTGTGGTATTCCAGGATCTACACATAAGGGTCTCAGAATTCTGGGATTTAGATCAAGCCCTTCTTTGTATTAGTCTCTACAGTAAGAGAGCCCAGGGACTCCATCTCCTCCTTAAAAGAAAATGTTTCTTTAGGAATTACAGCCAGTGAGCACCGGCAGTGAAGTATATTTGGATAAATATTTATTGGTGTCTGAATAGTAGTAGTTTTGTTTCTTCAGCTTGTTTTTTCTCACTGACTTTCAGCAAATGTAGACGTAAAAAGATGCTTTCCTGTTTTTATTGGATGTGCTTCCCCAGCTACAGTGTAAATTTTACCTACCGGTTTACTCAACTGCTGAATTTGTTTTCTGGATAAGTTAGGGCAGGCATATATAAAATTTAACAGGCTAGCATTTTTCCCAACTTAAGCTCTTTTTTCCTTCACACCTGTATCGTTATCAGTTGTGAAATGATTGTAAAATGGTATTCCAAAATCAGTGAGTGAAGAGAGATTAACAGTACAAATAGTATTCATGAAATTAGTAGATTTTTCCATAAGAATAAATGTCTCAAAATTTAGTTATATTCCTTTTTTTTTTTAACAGCTACTAGAAAAGGGCCTTCCTAGTATGCAGCAGTCCCTCTTACAGATGATCTACAGTCTTCTTAGTTACATGGACCTGTCAGCTATTCCTGTGAAACAGTTTAATGTGGAAGTGCTAAAAACCATTGAAAAATACGTACAGGTAAATATCTTTTATTATTATTATTTTATATGGGAACTTAAGTGGTATTTGTTATCCTAAGTTGATTTTATTTGTAAGAATTTAAGACTAGATTAGCAGGGAGGTCTGCAATTGTCCAGTGTGGTACCTAGTTTATAGACATCCTGATGCCTCAGGCTGCATTCCCAGGTAAGATGCCCAGCTGTGTGTTCACTGTGTGGGAAGAGTTAAACTTCAGCTACAGTACCTTGGAGCAAGACTGATACCATGCAGAGCCTGGGTGACCACTCTTTAATTATTAGCATGAGGGAGGTATGGCATAAGCACTTCCCTTCAGGGATCTCTGTTCCCTAAATCTTGACAAAGGAAAAATACATGTTTCTACTAGGAATTCACAGCTGTAAAGAACCTGTATCAAGTCAACTTTTTTTATTAAATGGGGATTCTGCAATGGCCCTTATATTTATTTGCACTGATTAAGGCATTCAGGTAGGAGATTTTAAATCCTTTGCCAGGTTAGCCTTGCCCTCAGGTGTCTCAGGCTGCATGCCAGTTCCCTAACAGTGACACCTTGGTCAAGTTTTGGTGTCTGCTGTTGAAATTATTCTGCAAGTACCATGTCACTGGCCAGGAGAGAGAAAGAATAAGAATATTCCAGTTCTACATTTTTATTATGTGGCAAAAAATATGACTGTAAAATGTAAATAATCTTGAATGTGTGTGAATCTTGTTTTCTGTTTGCTGTTTAAATATACCTATTTCCAGAGCATTCACTGGAGAGAAGCCTTGAATATCCTGAAATTGGTAGTTTCTCGTTCTGCCAGTTTAGTTCTACCTTCCTATCAACATAGTGATCTTTCAAAAGTGGAAATACATCGAGTGTGGAACAGCGCCTCCAAGGAGCTACCAGGGAAGACTTTAGAGTTTCATTTTGATATTTCAGAGGTACTTTTTGTAATTTTGTTACTTAATACCTTAATTCTGTTATTTGATAATCCTAAACCGTGTTGCAAGTCCTTCAGAAAGCTAAAAAACTAGGAAAGGAAAATTACCAAACTGAAAGTCTCTAACTCTTTTTTATTCAAAGCGACATATTTAGTGACCCGTATTGGAGGGCTCTGTCCAGATTTTTTAATAAAATTTTTTTGGTGAAGTTAACTGGTGGAAAAGCTGTGTTGCAGTTATGCCAACTGTAGTATATAAGCACGTTATATGTATAAATTTCCCTTTCAAACATGTTCTCCTTGGATGCCAGTGTTCTCTCTATCTGTTAAACACAGAGTATATCCTTTAAGGGAGTACTGCCTGACTCCTAACTCTGCTTTCTTATCGCAGTCTTTATCCTGCAAACCCTGTGCACCCTGTAACTTTACAGAACTGAATGGCCCTATAGACTTGAATGGGCAACTCACTTTATTGTTACAAAGCTGTAGGATTGTTTGCAGCATTATAGACTTATTTCATATAGATAATAATGAGCTACTGAGGTTAAAAGGAAATATAAAAAGGCATGTGGTACTATTTGCTGTTGATGTAGGTATAGTTCTAGAAAATGCTGAGCCTCCTGTTGTCTATCCAAGAAATCATTTCAATATTTATTGTAAAAGGGCCAAAGTCTTCAGCACTCCTAGGAAAAAAATTATTAAAAAACATGTGCAAGAAATGTGGATTTCTTATATAAGTTTCATATACTTTCTGTTTTTTTTTTTACTGGTTCTCATGTGAGAAACCAGTGTGACAGTTGCTTTGAGTATTATCTATCCATGAACATAAGCACTAGCTACTAAACATGGCAATTGTTACTCAGACATTTGCAGTGGAAAATAACAAACATACCAAGTGACATGAAATTTGGCGCACTCCTTGTTTTATCCCTGTCTATGATTTTTAGAATAATCTTTTCCTCCCACTGAAGCAATATGGCTCTTTTAAGTTCATCCTGAGGCATGGTACTAGCGAACAATAATCTCTGTTTAAGACTCCAATTATTGGGAGACGGTATGATGAGCTGCAGAGTTCTTCTGGACGAGATGGTAAACCCAGGGCGATGGCCGTCACCCGAAGCACTTCTTCAACCTCATCGGGATCTAACTCCAATGTCCTTGTTCCTGTGAGCTGGAAGAGACCTCAGTACTCTCAAGTAGGTAGCCCACTCTTCATTAGCAAGTTGCATTTAGAGCAGCTGAATTAACACACACTTATGTTCTTAAATGCCTGTGCCCTGTGTGGTGCTTCTGGCTGGCTGGGGCAGTGGCAGCACAACATCTGAGTGTGTGTGCTGAATGTCCTTCTTGGACTCAAAAATGGACTGAGTTATGTCCGTCTTCTATCCTGACATTTTTGGTTTTCTTTCAGCTTGCAGGAAATGCATCTCCTTAAGACCTGTTAAGTCTAGGTCAGATTTAACTAAAAATGACACATGAGTTCAGATATTAGCAAGGAGAACAGACAGCTAGCATGTGCAACTTTGAAAGTGTTGTTTACTTGAGAAATTGAGTAAAAAGAACAATTTTCCTAAAAGTGATGTTTGATTACCTTACTGATTATTGTCCAGTTAGAATAAAACCATGAAGAATAAATTTATTTATTGCTCTTTTCTTTTTTTCATATAGCAGGTTACATAGCAGTGACTCAGGTCTAATTCTGCAAAACAAAAAAAAATATTATACATGTGCTTAATTTTAAACTTCTGAAGTGTCTTTTTGAAGTGATACATATGATCCAGTGTTCCCTTATTATGCCCAGTGGAATTCATAGACTAATTTAAATATAATAAACAGCAAAATCATTAACAGCTTTTTATATTTCCTTGATGCATAGTTGCTCTGAGAGCAGTCCTGTGAGCACTTAATGACTACTTCTTTGGTTGGTTCCTCCTAATTAAAAATTGCTAATGTATGTTTCAAGCCACCAGGAGAATGGGTGGCTAATAAAATGCTCACTTGAGAAACTTCTTGTTTTCTAGAAAAGAACAAAGGAAAAGCTGGTGCATGTCCTTTCCCTGTGTGGTCAGGAAGTTGGGCTGAGTAAAAACCCCTCAGTAAGTAGCCTTGAATTGACCATTTCTTTGTTTCATTGTGTCCTAAACTTTAAAAGTTAAGAACTGCATTTCCCAGAGTTGCTGACCAGATTGGCTTAGTTTTCATGTCACATTGCTATCACTGTCCTCTGTACTGGCCCAGGCTGTGTTTCTCAGCACACAGACCGTCTTAAAGTTTTCCTTTCAGAGCTATGTATGGTTTTCCTGTGAGAGATCTGTGATGCTGTAGGTTTTACTTATGCCATCTCAGTGGGTGGAAAGTAATGACCTCTGGTATTACCAATCTAGAACTTTTATAAAGTAAAAAATTAAATTACATTAATAAAATGGGGGGAGGGTGCGTATATCTGATTTTTCCATTAGACAGTAGTTCTGAGGTTACTCTTTAAAATTTAATATTATCTGGTGCCAGGAAATGGGCAATAGGTCATCCATGGTGGGAAGCTTTTAAAATAGTTATTAAATATTTTCTACAGAGAAAGGAAAATTTCTGTATGTTTTTGAACACCATGTAGGTAAGGTGTATTATGGAGAACAGGTCCTCCATTTCTGCAAGACATGAACTGTTTAATTTTTGCAACTAAATTGCAGATATAACTATATTCAGTAGGAAAGAAAAAGTTACAGCTGCTTGTATTTCCTAATCTTGACGTATTTTTGAACACCTTTTTAACTAGAGGGGTTTTTTATCAACTTCCTGTCTCACCCCCTTGACAGCATTTTCTCTGCTAAGTTCTCTGAATTTCGTTCCTATCTCTGTATGCAAACATCCAGGCAACATCAATCTGCAGCCATTAGGAGGTAGCTGTAATGTTCTTGGACGTGTTCCCACAGTATGAAGTTGTTTCTTTGTACAAGTTTAATCTGAAGGCACCTGTCCAACATAAATAATAAAGAGTGTTCTAAAAATACTCAGTGAAGGAATTAGGTGTGTACTGGAAATACAGTCTTGTGAATAACCAATTACAGCTTTTAGGAAGAAACAACCAGAGGGAACAGTTTGTTACAAGAGAAATCCTTTGAATTGTAGGTGATTTTTTCTTCCTGTGGTGATTTGGATCTGATTGAGCACCAGACAAGCTTGGTGTCTTCAGAAGACGGAACGAGGGAGCAGGAGAACATGGATGATTCAAACAGTGAACAACAGTTCAGAGTCTTTAGGGACTTTGATTTCCTAGATGTTGAGCTGGAAGATGGAGAGGTACAGTATGTTTTCTCTGAAACAGCTTTTTTATTGAAATGCTTTATACTTGTAGTAAACACTACTCTTCTTGCAACATAAAACTTTAACTGGTAAACTATAAACTTAGTTTTGAGTTCAGATTATTTATAATGTTCACTTAGTGTTTATTTGAGTAGCATAACAGTAAAAGGCTACCACACCCTTCCTTTCTGAATCTACTTTAGGAAACACTGCAAAACTGTTACTGGAAAATGAAGCCTCTGTTCTAGGACCTTTTCAGTGACTTTACTTTTAAATGAAATTATTTTAAATACAATTTTAAAGGTCTAAAATGGTAACAAAAATATATTTGCTCATTAAAAACCTATCAATTGAAATTGTTCCAAATCTGTTGGTTCATAAGTAACCCTCTGAAACATTAATTCAGGCCTTCAGGCTGCTGTTATTCCTACAACTGCTGATGAAATCACTAATGCTTAGAGAGATGTACCTTCCACTCTGCTTAGGTGTCTGTGATTTCATCATTTCCTGCAGGAGCTAAACCAAATCCCGAGGGCTCAGATCAAGTCTTGACAGGTGAAGATTATCAGCTCACCTTGAGCTGAAACTGCTGAAGGGGACAAGTTAAAGAACTGCTGAATTTTTGGGGGCTACATCCTTTAAACCTTGCTTATATCAAACTTGGAGGATTTCTTCCTATTTGGTTGGGAAAGGGCAAGAATTAATATCCATTGCCAAACAAGTCGTAATAATTTTCATGCTATTTAAAAGTTCGGAAATTGTTAGCTCTTTTGAAGAGCTTAGGGTGCAAATGTTCAGCAAACCTAACAGTTTCATAAATTTTCTTGTCATAACCTGAACTCAGCTTTAACGTGAATTCCTTCAGGCATCACTCAGAGCCCTGAGAAGAACATGTGTAAAAGCAGAAATAATAATTTTTCTGCCCATTTGTATTACAGTAGTAAAATAATTTTAAGGTAAACAGACCCCTCATGTGTGAACTCATGTACATCTGAACTTTTTTTTTCCCCTGATGAAGGGAAAGGATGAGGGAATGAAAAAAAAATGTCACAAAGTCCTTACTTTTCCAAGTCAGGAATTTCTGTATCAAAATACAGTAGTTTTGCCTCACAGCTGCCCATGACTTTGCTAAAAAAAATAAAAGGGTATCTGGCAGCAGTAGTTTAAAATACATTAGACAAATGCAATGAAGGAGATCTAATGCTCCCAAAACCAATAACTGATGAAACAACAGTGCCAGGGTTTTTCTGTCAAAAATATATTGGCTGCAGTAATTTGTGTGTCTTAAATGCTTTCAAGATACTACAAGGATTTGAGACTGCAATTTTGACTGATTATCACTTGATAATTTTTTGTCCACTGAAATTCAGGAATTTCTTCTTTCTCTTCACCAGTTAAAACCATACAGAGAGTATATGTAATTGTGCAGCACAATTCCTATCAAAATGAATTTGCCTTCATGGACTGTGACCCTGCAAAGATTTCTTTTATACATGTGGCTAACTTCAAGACTGAGGCCTAAATTAATTGCTATCCTAATTGTCTTAAGTTGGTCATGAAACAGATATTAAACTTCTCTAGTTTTATGTGAAGTAAAGTGAAAAATGTAGTCTTTTACTTAATACAGTTTTAAATTGCCATGGATCTGAAACCTTGCATTCCAGGGGTCAGTCCAGACTGACTTACTACTGTTTTAAAAATAAATAGATACTTTAGCCAAGTTCAGACCTTGTTTAAGAGGTAACTTCTCTAATGACTAAGTTGAAACTGTTATTTTTTATATCATATCTGGATTTGGTAGATTCATAAACATGAAAAAACAGTGTTATAAAACTTAAGCTAGCAAGAGCAGTCTTTCAAAAAACTCTGTATGATTTAAACAGGCCAGTAATGCTTAAATCATCCCTAGACCACAAGATGTACTAGTTTGAAATTTCATAAAGATGTGAAAGCAATTAGTAGTTATTTTCAAACTTAGAACATAGGCTGAGCAGTTGAAGTTTCTGTGATAATATTTGTTACAATTGTAGGCAAATGTTTGTCTATCATGTCTTTAATACAGTAATTTTACATAGATTCTTTCTATTTGTTTTTCTATCTGTTATATCTGCTACCCAGGAACTTCAGGTAAGAATGCTACTTGAACTCAGATGTGCCAGCATATGTTGTGCCTTCTTGCAAATTTGAATTGTAGAATAACATCATAGTTTTGTTGTTGCCTCTCCTGTTCAGTGTGTATGTGGAGTGGAGGGCGGTGGGTGCTTGGATTTCTGACAGGTGCTTCATTTTTTTGCCTTGTACTGGAAATATTTTTGAAATCTTTTCCAAAATTCTGCTTTATTTTAAGGGGTTTTTTACATGTTCAACAGTCTTCACAAATTTTTAAATATATTAATGCTAGTATCAGTGTTTTTCAAATTGAGCCATTTATCCTTTTGATATCTTTGTGCATGAATATGTGGAAACTTCATAATTTTTAACAGAGTAAAGTTTGGGCCATTTGTTTGTAAGAGCAAATTATATATAATTTGTAGCTTTTCAATTGTGGTATATTGCCTCCTGCTAGCATCTTGTTGAAGCTGATGCCTGAGACCGCTTTAGAAAGTTTTTTACCAGACTGAATTCAATTGAATAAATAAATTAATTCCTACAGCTTAATTTAATTCAGCTGTATGATCCTACCAACTTTGCTGGACTCCTTTAGCCTGTGAAGGAAACTGAAAAGACGCATCACTGGTTGCCAGTTTGGGACCTAAACTTGCAGTTTATCATGTATAAAGGGAACTAAAATGATAGAGGATTCTAGTGAATTGTACAAATGATACAAAAATCAGCAACCACAGCATTTTGCATATTGGTTTCTGATAGTTTGTACATCAGTTATTATGTAAAGACAGCCCCAAAAAAACTTAGTCTCAAAATCCTGTGCTCTAAAAGATACATCTGTATGGAAATACTGCCTTACTGTGCAGTTCCACAACACTTCTGCCTATACCCTACAGTATTTGATCAATTCCACGAACTTTGCAAACTTTCACAACATGGTAAGGATGAAAACTTGTGTGAAAGAGGTTTTGCATGATTCTTACTGGCTCTACCGGGGGAGCTTTACTGCTCTCCCCTACATAGGATTACTTCCCTTTTTACTGCCCTCCTGTCTCTCCTTTCCCCTGGGTTGTCGTAAAGTTTAAAGTAGCTGCAAGGGCACATCTGATCCTTTGCCAGAGGGTGGGGATTGTGGGAAGTTTTGTGTGGTACCTGCTCACTACTGGCCAGACACATTTGTAACATGGTTGTTTTCCTCTGAATTGGTGTTTATCACTGGTGACTTTCCAGATAGGAGAGAGTTTTGCTCCTGCTATAGATAAAAATGAACAGCTTCTCAAATAAATCTTTGCTCTTCTCGTTAACTGTGAAAGAAAGATTGCTTAACTGACTACAAAAACAACTCCATCTTCATAGACCTGTGTTGACCTCTTGTTTAAATTCTGTATGATTATGGGTGGCCCTGTAGCAAACTTACGCTATTCCAAATACTATGGGTGTTTGAGTTATACTGTTCCATCTCTTACCCTTTTCCCTCAGTTTTAATTCACTACCTCTTCTAACTGCATGCCCTGAGAGTGTCTCTTTTCATTTTTCTTCTTTTTGCTGGCTTCCTTCGTTAGGATATTGCAGAATAAAACTGCAACAGGAAATATTCCCATAGATATGGGCTGGCAAGTTTACTGATACCTTTACTAGGCGTCATGAAGACCAGGGTGTGATGACAGTCTTTGCTTGCTTGCTTATTTATGTCATTTTGTCATTTGTTGGTTCAGTAACTGATGTGTTTGTGGAGGATGTCTTATTGCTGCATGTGTCCTCCAGCCATGGTGGGGGAGGACAGACAATCAAACCACTTGTTAAAGTAAATAGCTTGGAACTCAACAGTGATTTTTATATTTTAAAGAGACTTAATTTCTTAAATCTTGGATGTGTACTGTTCTCTTTCCATACAAAACTACTTAATGATACCAGTCCCAGGATGAAAACACATGGTTCTTCCAATAATATGTCAGGCTTCATAGCAATTTCATGTTCATTTGTTGTTTATTACAGTGCATTCCTTAGGTTTAAAAGTTCTTGTGAATTACTGTCCTTTCTTTACTGGGTTGTCTTTTTCCTAAAAAAATACTTTTTTCTATTTTCATCATATTTGTTTACGAACGGTGAGCTTAGTGTCACGAAACTGAGCTTCCCTTCCTTCTATTCAAGTTCCACAGTCCATTGCATTAAAGGGTAATGATGCAAAGATCAATTCATGCAATTTTGTTGATTGTTAAGGAGGTAAGATTGCAGTTTAATTCATTGCACTTTATGCAGTTTGGTCCCCATTCAATAAGTGTCTGAGTAGTCCTGATGGGAATTACTCAAGTGTTTAAAATTACAGCTCTGCTTAAGGGACCTTACTCAACTGAGACCTCTTTCTCTATGATTGCACGTAATTTTGATCTGCGTAAAACCAGGAAATGCTCATAGTCAGTGATTATTTTTTAGGCAGAACTATACTTTTGTCAAATTAATATTTAAAAGATCATTGTCAGCTTGAATTTTCACCAAATGACTTACTTGTTTAAGCGTGTTGCAATTTAGGGTCTTGTTTTAAACAGTCAGCCCTGAACCTTACAAAGTAACATTTTTCACTATAAATTTCCTTTCAATTTTGATGCAAGATTGAAGGCTTTCACCTACCAAAGTACCCAAAACTGCAGCTGGGTACTTCTGGGGAAACCTTCCTTATTGTGTAAGGCCCCTTTTGCCTCTGCAGGTCCCTAGCAGGGGCAGTTGTGGACAGGGTCCTGCATTTGCCAGAGAGAAAATTGGCTAGACATAGGAAAGGAGTGAGAATTAGGGAAAAGGCATAGAGTCCACTGGAAAATACATGAAGTACACAAATGGAAAAACGGTGGAAGACTAATTGTCATTTTTATACATGGAAGAGATCAAGTGATCTTTTCATCCGTTCACCAGCCTTGCGAATGGTTATGCAATTTGCTTAATGCACTCAGCTTTATGTAACTGCATGTGAGATTAGAACTGAAAGGCAGTGTAAAATGGTTGGTCGATTTGACTGTGTCCCTTTTAATACGTGAAATATCAGGCAATGCTTATCAGACTGCTCTTAAAATATAGTTTCAAATAATTCAAATAGATTCAGGTTACAAAAACAAGCAATATGGGCCTAGAATAAAAGTTTAAAAGGTGTGCTGCTTTAGCTGTTACATTTTGTGTGTAAAGGAGAGGTTTGTTCAAATCTACTCACCATTATGGTTACATATATAATGCAAATAATGTAAAATCTTTAACATAAGTTTTGCAATTGAGCCATTGTTATGAACTGTGCTCCTAATACTTTTAAACATCATGGAAAAATCATCTAAAATTGCTTCCGAACTTTTTTTTTTGCCTATCATTGCTCTACTGGTATTGAGGAGTGTATATGTGGACTTAAAAACCCAAATTCTTAAATCAGCAAATGCATGAAAAACATCTAATACTGAAAAGACTGAAAGCTCCTTTAACTTCCATTTAAGCTTCCATGCTTCTGCTCTTATCTCCAGGTGAACAAACAAAATAATGCTTATATCAAGTTTTTCTTATATTTTTGCATAAAAATATTTCTGGAGCTAACTTTGATTAGGTGTTTGTATATGATTAGCTTTCAGTCAAGCAAGCTGAGCCTGTATCTGATTTCAGGGGGAAAGTATGGACAACTTCAACTGGGGAGTGCGCAGACGGTCCCTGGACAGCCTGGACAAGTGTGACATGCAGCTGCTGGAAGAGAGCCAGCTCTCAGGGAGCACGCCCAGCCTGAACAAAATGAACCATGAGGACTCGGATGAGTCATCAGAGGAGGAGGACCTGACCACCAGCCAGATCTTGGAGAACTCGGATCTAGTAAGTTGCAAACTTGAAATTTAAGGGGGAAAAAAGTGTTGTGTTTTTAAATAAGCTGGGCTTTTAGTTTTCTCTGCCCAGGTGCAATCTCATCAGCTGAAATCAGTGGGTGCATTTTCCCTTATTTGCAAAAGAAAACAGGAATTTTAATGCAAAGTTTGAAACACAGGAAACATATCATTATTTGCCCTTTTTACAATGTGACAATTTTGCACAACTGGCCAGTAGTAAATCTTTCTGGTGTATTTAATGCTTAAAGAAATACAACAAGACTCCAGGTTGGTAAACTGTGTCAGCTTTTCTTTGTTCACTTCTGGGATGTTTTTAATACATTTTTTGTGACAGAAACATTGGAAGGGTTGTGTCTGTGTACAAACTAAGAGAGCCATCATCGCTGCTCATTAAGACAAGGTCTGCTTTGCATCTTCCTGAAAGCGGTGTGTGGTAGGGTAGCTGTATACTTAGTTCTTCTCTGCTTTTATTGTCTTTTAAACAGATAATAAATCTTTCCCCATCTGAGGATGCAAATCATATTGACTCACTTTCTACATCATGTGACACAACCTCAGCAGACCCTCATCATTTTAATATAGGAACATCCAGTTTTGATGTGTCTTTGCCTGATATGAATAATCTCCAAGTGTCTGAAGGAGCCAAGGTGAACACATCTTTTTCTTTCTTTTCTTTCTTTCTTTTCCAACTGGACTGTATTTTATGTAACACTTTTACAAATTTTTTTTGCTTACACTTCCATGAAGGATTTGATCTGTGAAGACAAGTACATTCTGGCTTCCTCTGTGTAAATGTCATAGAACAATACATTCAGGCACTTCTGCACTTTCATACTGTTTCCTTTCAACTAATACTTTCTTCATTAAAAGATTTTATTTATTGTTTCGTAAGTATGTGGTGCTACACATGCACCAAAATACTACAAGCCCATTGGAAGTCAAATTCATGAACTAGCTACAAGTTACGGCCCCAAGGGAACACTCTTTTGTACTTCATGCTGATTTAAAAGAATGAGATGCCAACTCATGTGGTGGGTGTATGCGTGTATTCTCTGGCATTTTTTTGTGTGTGGGGACCTATTGTACAGTCACATGCACTGGATTCAGTTCTTGCCTTTTGGCAGACACTCAGAAATTTTAAATTCATGGCCACAATATTAAGCCAGTCCTGGAGGGGTGGGGAGGCAGAATTTGCAAGGATATGACAACCGTGTTCAGCACAGTTTATTTCAGAGATTTGTGTCAGAAGATGAACGTAGAGTAAGGTTGGTAAATTATTATCAACATGGGGATGGTTTCTTTAATTTTCTGTTTGGCAGTACTTGCTTGTGAGAGGGCAGGTGAACCTACTCGTCTCAGTGTCCCTCCAGAAATATAATCGGGGGTGGAGTCTGTGTGAATTAGTGGCTTTATGGTATTGTTGCGTTATGGCAGTAAAGCTTCTCAGTCATGTCTAAATTATGTGACTTCTGCAGAAAGAAAGAGCAGTGTATGAGAGTGGGGCAGGGGAAGAGTATGTCTTGAGTAATCATTGGCTTTGGTTCCACTTCTTGCCCTTGGTCCCCTCCAAATGCCGCCACACACAAAATTGATACAGTACTGCTAGCACTGCAGATAACAGAAGTAATGGAAACTTTACTGAAGAGCGCATAGAAAAGGAGGTTGGAACTGTGCTGAATATTGAAAAAAATTGTTTGTGTCAGAAACCTCTGCAGGAGGAAGAAAGGACGGGAGAAGGGAAGTGCAGGTAAGGATAGGGAAGGAAGGGAACCCCTCCAAATGGAGAAGGTAAACTCATTATTGGTTGTCAAACAACTGTTGGTAGACAAGTAACCACGTAACAACCATAAACAGCAGAAGTTGGAAGCATTTCAGTTCAGGAAGCAGCAGTCAGAACAAATACGTTTGTTTGCAGGTGGTGGCTGTGGCTGATCTCACAAATCCAGCTGCAGTAGCTGTGGTGTGTACATTAAGAATTGCAAATCACAGTTCAGGAGTTTCAGATGTGCCTGGGGGTTTAGAGTCTTTACTGTCAAAATTTCTTTAATGTTCTATGTGCCAGTGTTCATCGAAAAAAACAAAAAGCTTTGGAAGAAGTAAGTGAAGAACATAAAATCGCAGTGGTTTCTTGTGGAGTTGACAGGCAACTTCAGCTAGTCCTGGTACAGGTTCAGTATTGGTGAAAAACATAACCCAGGTTACCAGTGTTACAAAAATTTTTGAATTGATAAGCACAGATTGCCTTCTTAGTGAGTATTTTTGCCTCAAAGATATTTTCTTCTAATTTGCACACTTCTGTGTTTTTACTCAAACCACATTGGAGTAACACATTTTTTAAACAAAGTTAAAATGTCTGGGTTTATATTTCTTTTAAGGAAGAAGTTATCCAGTTTTTAGTCAGAAAACTTGAAACTTGAAACCTAAATAATTTTTACATAATTTGATAACGCAAAATCTGAGCACTTTGATGTTTCTCTTTTTCTCTGAGTTCTTCTTTTCAGAGAGCTAATGGAATGTCAGCAATGCAGAGGAAAATTTTTTTACTTCTTTAGCACTGTAAAAAAATGTTTAGTTGTTTCATCATAAGCAAAACTAAAAGTATCACCTTAACCTGCAGCAAATAAGAGAAACAGACTGATTATATAGGCCTCTTCTCAAACCTTTCAGTACCAGAATCCAAATATTATTGTTAGCAGCATGGAATTAGTTACACTTCTTTTCTATTAAAGGTAGCAATCACAATAATTAATATAGTACTTACAAGGGATTAGAAGGCAGATGGATAATGCTGTGAGGGATACAAAGATTCAGATGATGCTATGTTAATTATTTTTCAAGTAAATCTAAACTCACAGATTCTGGAAGTATACTACAATCCTGCATGAATATTCAGAGTCCACTTTTTTATTTTGCTTTTGGGGCATCATATCGGATTCCTGTGGGTGAGAGGTGTTTGCTTCCTCTTTCTTCCTCCCCTCCCCTATCCTATCAAAATGTGTTTTCCTCATACAAACACTGTCATTGCAATGAAGAAACCAATGGTTCTTTCAAGGTAATATTTAATATTTGAAAGCAGTTAATACTAATTGCTTTTTGAAAAAGCATGAAACATTTACGCTTCTTAGCATCTGCTCTGGTTCCTATCCTGATAATTCGGACATTTAGATTTTATTTATCTTTTCAAGGTGGCGTGTGCTCTGATTTCATTTCATTCACCCTGAACTCAGAACTAGTCCTGTCTCTTTTGCTTAGAAAACAAAGCATTCTTCTACTTAGTTTCTGATCCGGTCCTTTCTGATACAAGTCGTGTTTAATTTTTAGAAGTGCAAATCCCAAAAATGCATCTGTAGGATCCAAGCAGTTTCAGTAAACTGCAGAGGGCTACTTTTCTCCTTTAATTCCTTTAATTGTCCTGACAAGGACAGCCTGACAGTAACAAGAACTCTATTGTTTTCCCTAGAAAATTCCTTCCCTGCTACATTGCGAAATGCATTGAAATCTGAAATTCTTTCCTAGATTAGTTGAAGAAATGCCTTAAAATAATATTTATCCAAGACAGTGAGTTAAGCAAATACAGAACTGTTGAAGAAGTATAATTTGATTCATGTAATTTGTAATCAGTGGCCTTATTTCTGTGCAGTTTAACATATTGTCAGGTGAGGTTTTTCATTAAATGTTTTCTGTTTACTAGTGGAATTAACTTACTAATTTACTGCTTTCTAAGACATCATCATTCACTCCCCTAGGCTGAAGCTGTCCATGAAGAACAAGATATAGCAGTCCATGAGGATGACCTTTCAGCGTCTACAAATGAACTCCCTGGCGCATTTGAATGCAGTGATAGCCTTAGTCTGGATATGACAGAAACTGAAGAGAAAGTTGACAGGCTGGAACAATTTGCTCTTACTAGGTACTTGTATATGCTATTTTTCATACAAGTTCTTTTACACTGTACAACAAAGCAGTAACAAAGTGGTGGTAAATGAAATGACTGTTTTGGCCACAGGAGTTATAAAATTCTCATGAGTTTGGAGCAATGAGAAGACAATGCCCTAATTACCTGCATGCTTATCACACAACTGGAAAAAAAACAAACAAACTAGACTCTTCTTTCTAGGAAAAACAAGATACGATGTTTACATACATCTATGCAGTTAGTCTATGTATGTAATACATTTAGTCAAAATAAAAAGAAGGCTTTTAAAAGATTTGCAGTAATGGAGATGTTACTTAGCTTCCTGTTCAGTGAATCAGACGTATTCATCCTTTTGATTTCTCATGAAAGGAAGTCTCAATATTGTTAAAGACCCCAACTATATACTCTTAATGGTGCTGTTGAGTGTGACTGGGCACCAATATATGTTACAAAAAGGCATTAAGATTTTTTTCCGTGCCATATTTTTTCCATCCAAGCTCTTTTAGATTTTGGATGTTGAGTTAGATTGCAATTGACCTGTATTTAAGGACACGAGAGAGAGAGGTGGAGAGGAGAGTTTTTCCTCGTGGGCTTTATCCTCCTGTGAAGTTTCAGCCGTCTTCCTCCAAATGATGGTACAATAAAACAATTCTGGGATGGAGGAAGAAAGGCCTGAAAACAGGGATTCTGATTTGGAGGTTTTCCTCACTGTTGTCAACATCTTGTCAACCTTCAAAAGTAATTTGAAAGTTCATGAATATTTTTAGAAAGGTGCTGTAATTGATCCTGTGATTATATGTTTCTGTTAGAGCATATTTATCTCCACCTTCTTGGTATTCTCCTTTCATCACCTTTTTTTGTCTCCTCAGTTTTGGAGACGTTGACCGAAATGCCTCCCCTCCTCCCTCACCATTTTTCTCTGCCATCCTGGCTGCATTTCAGCCAGCAGCATGTGATGATGCAGAAGAAGCCTGGCGTAGCCATATCAACCAGCTCATGTGCGACTCTGATGGTTCCTGTGCCGTTTATACATTTCATGTGTTCTCTTCCCTGTTTAAGGTGAGACACAGTTCTAAGATACAGAATCAAAATGTTTATATTGTGCGTGGCAATTAGTGGGTCTTGAAAGTAGTACCAGTAATGAACTACTTGATCTATAACCATTGTAATTTTGCATACTGCAGAACTGGCATACTACATTTTCATGCAGAACTGTCTCCTGTGACCTGTTTTGTCATAAAAATAGTATGGACTTCATACTTTCAAGTTATAAAATATGGATCCACTTGAAAGATTGTTTTCTTCAATACTTTACAAGCAGCCTGAAACAGTAAATGCAAGAGAGAAGGAAATAACCTTTTAAATCTCAAACTATTGTTAATCTGTTCTTTTATCTCCAATTCTTGAAATCTGAGCATGTGCATGTAAAAGTCAACATTATTAAATGTTTTGTATCTACTCATCTGAATAGAAAGATACACCTGCCATAATGTGACATAAATTACAGAGATTGAGTCTGAAGACTAGAAATGCATTTCTCCTTTCTAAAACTGTATGCTCGCAAAGATAAGAATCTTGCAAAAAGATAAGGAAAAAGGAAAGGAATCAAATATACAAGATGTTCTAAAGAATGACTGACTGGTTTTACCTGTAATTAGTTTTAAAGCCTTTTTTAATGGTTTCTCCTGCAGCTGCAGGATGTTGAGCATGCTCCAGCAGTTTACACAGCAGCCAGGTAACTGTGCAGAATTTAAGTACCCATGACCTCAGAGTACACAACTTTTTATTAACAACTAATATAATTATTATACTGGTGATTATTACACAGTTTCAAGATATTTTCATATCTCTAAGATTATCCTTATAGGAAAGAAGCATAATACAATAAGAATCTCTATTGTGTTTCTTCTTTGCTCCACTGGAGTTGAATGTATTCTCTAGCTGCACATTATCCTCCTTTAAACATTAAACCACTGTAAATATGGGTGTCTTCCAAGCATTCTTTTAAACACTGATAAATAACCATTTGGAAGGAATAAAACCCAGTGCTGTCTTGCATGTTAGTCCCGTGTTTCTTCATGATGTCCGCTTTTCTGCCCTTACCTCACTCCTAGAGGTTAATAGCACTGTATAAGTGTTCTGAGAGTTATTTGTTCTTTTTTCTTCTCTTTGAAGAGGTGAAAAGGAACTAGTGTCACACTTCTGAAGGCTAAACAAATAGCGCTGTGTAATGAAAGACCTAAACATTACTTGTAAAGTACCTGTCTAACTCGAAATCCTAGTATGCACACACTACTTCTGCTGTTGTGCTTGCCCTATATTCAGAAGATTCCCTACTCATTTTCTTCAGTTGATATTGGAGGACTAAGAAAAAGGTTTTAACAACATCAACAAGACACATTTTTTTAGCTGAAGTCACAGTGCTGCTGTTTGTTTATAAAAACGGCTTTGTTCTTCAGGGTTAAATCATAGGAGTATTATTTTCCCATATTTTTTTCATAAGATCCCAGCTTGTCTGTAATTGTATTGTGTTTGCACCATCACACTTTGCTACTCATCCACTAGCTTTGACTTTTGACCCTCACCAACAGGAAGTTTCAAAAACAAGCCCAGTGTGTGCTAGACTTGCAAGGCAAAGTACTGCCAAAATATTTAACTGTGAAACAAAATCCTTGTTTGGAGGAGCTTGTCAACTAAATACTTGGTGAAGTGAAACAAGTGCATTTTCCAGGGCAAATACATTTCAGTCTGCATCAAGTTAATGGTGTCTTGGATGTTTGCCCACAACATGCTAAACTTGTTTAAAATTCTTCAAATTATTGAAGTACTTTTCCTGTAAGCAAATCATAGGTCAGAGATCTCTGGATTATTTTTGTGGTTGCCTCTTTGTATTCCCTCAAATTAAATGTATTCCAGCAGACCAGGGAGTTCCAAGACAAGTAGATTTGAGATCTAGCAAGTAGTTTCCACAATCGAGCCCTTTTGTTACACGAAGGTAGTTAATGTCAGTGCATCAGTGCAGGAGCAGTAAGAGGCTTTCTCTGTGTCTACCATCCAGATTAGTATTTGGGAAGTGCTTCTCTCCAGTGTTGCATGCTTATGGTAGTACAGGTCTTAAACTATGTTCCTCAGAGAAATGCCTATGTTAACTTGAAATTAATCAAATAAAAATGTTGCATACTTTTATTTTTAAAAATAGTTTCATGTCACTCCCACCTGCTGAGCACTAGGCATTAGTGAGATCTATTTGGGCAAAGAAACCTTCTGTGTATTTATCAGTATCATTATTTCAGTTCCTGTAAGGTTAATATATTTTCTTAATTTATTTTCCACTTTATATATTAGTCAGTGTAAAGCACTAGAATGTTTCTGGAAGAGTAGACTGATTTAGGACTCAAAATACCAAAAAAATCTACTGAGAAGAATAATTCCCGGATGCAATGCCGTATTTCTGGACTCATGCCAAGCAGCAGTAAAGTTTTAGTAAGAAGTTTTTTCCCACAGGGGAAAACAAAAGGTTTTTTTCTGATTCTTCCATGCTGCTGTTTGGGATTAGGTTGTTCATTATTTTATGTGATTAGCCACTTGACATGGAATATTAACAAAACAATACCTGGAATGGACTGATAAAGTAATGTGCTGATCAACTCTGTTAACTCTGCACGGACAAGAAAAAAAAGCTACCTGTGGGCAAAAGGCTTTATAAAGATTGATTCATCTTTACAAGAAAGAGTGTATTTCAGTAGTAGGTGAACTCTGTAATTAGTTTCACAGCTGCCCGGCTGCACACTGTCTCCAACACAGTAACTATTATTCAGTATCCTAGGGCAGACATTCAGTTCTCCACAGGGAGATGGTCTCTTTTGTACATCACGGTGCAAAGAAAAACAACAGAGCCATTTGTTTACAGAGGAAAGAAGCTCATACTTGAGTAAATAATGTAATAATCTGTGTTTTGCTTTCCAGAATATTCAGAAAAGATTCTGCTTCCTAACCTGTGATGCAGCTAGTTACTTGGGAGACAACTTGCGAGGAATAGGCTCCAAGTTTGTGAGGTCTTCTCAGATGTTAACATCATGTTCAGAATGTCCCACTCTTTTTGTAGATGCAGAAACAGTGAGTATATTCCTTTCAAAAGGCATATGCTTCATTTTTTTACTGGCTGTTTCATTTTTGAGCAACTCCTGAACAGATATGTCAAAAGGAACTCACCTCCTACTATATTTTTTATCTCCTGTTCTGAACCATATTTCCATTCCTCTTCTGTATTATTTTATTAGGTAAGTACTGACAGATGGGCAATATAGAATCATAGAATAGTTATGATGGGTTGAGCGTGTGTGCCAAAACCCAATATAAAACAGGTGCCTATCAGACCCAATTGGCTCTCCAAATGAAAAAGGAGAAGATATCTTTTATACAGGTTAGCATGAAAGATAATATGTGTAGTGGTTTCATTTGAGTCAGCTGTGATTTGAGCTGGATAATGCTGGCTGAACATGAGCCAGCAGTGT
Source organism: Grallaria varia (assembly GCA_013396735.1). NCBI lineage: Eukaryota > Metazoa > Chordata > Aves > Passeriformes > Formicariidae > Grallaria > Grallaria varia. The sequence goes on from VWZG01009480.1 coordinate 788,535, forward strand.
GCCCAGGTGACCAAGAAGGCCAGTGGCATCCTGGCCTGTATCAGCAATAGTGTGGCCAGCAGGACCAGGGCAGTGATTGTCCCCCTGTACTCAGCAGTGGTGAGGACACACCTCAAATCCTGCTTTCAGTTCTAGGCCCCTCACTGCAAGAAGGACACTGAGGTGCTGGAGCAGTTTCAGAGAAGAGCAGTGGATCTGGTGAAGGGTCTGGAGCACAAATCTTATAAGGAACTGCTGAGGATGCTGGGGGTGTTTAGTCTGGAGAGGATAAACCTTATTGCTCTCTACAACTACGTGAAAGGAGATTGTAGCCAGGAGGGGGTTGGCCTCTTCTTCCAGGCAATAGGACAAGGGGACACAGACTCAAGTTGTCCCAGTGAAGGTTCAGGTGGGATATTAGGAAAAATTTCTTCACTGAAAGAATGTTTAAGTATTGGAACAGGCTGCCCAGGGAAGCAGTGGAGTCACCATTTCTGGAAGTGTTCAAGAAACAAGCAGATGAGGCACTTCCTGATACAGTTTAGTTGCCATGGGTGGTATTAGGTCGAAGATTGGACCTGATGATCTTGGAGGTCTTTTCCAACTTAATGATTCTGTGATCCTATATAAATACATATTAGGGATTGAATGAGATGGCCTTTCCCTTTGTCGTCATTCTGGCTCATGTTTATCCAACAACATCAGGACAGTGTGACCTCCCACACAAGTCTAGAGGTAGGAAATGGCAAAGTGTAATCTTGGGCCTATTCCTGTGACCATGGAAGAGCTGTGCCTTACATCATCAGAGGGTTGTAGAGAGTAACTGGTTAAGCTTTTTGTACTGATTTATTTTAGGGAAGTCCTCTGCAAATCCTTTAAACACAGAACACAATTTCAATTCCACAATATCACAGGTGCAACTTTTGCCATTGACTTTTCAGTATAGTATTCTATTTATGTAGATTTTTGCACAAATATAAATATTTTTCAGTATTAGTGTCTGTAAATCTAAGTATTCTTTTGAATCATCTTTATTGCACTTTCTACTGTGCTAATATTTGTATTCTTTTATAGTGACATTTACTAGACCTTTTGATTTCATTTCTCTAGCTGCTCTCTTGTGGCCTTCTTGAAAAGCTGAAGTTCAGTGTTTTAGAGCTGCAGGAGTACCTGGACACCTACAACAACAGGAAAGAGGCTACACTCTCGGTATGCTGAATGTTATGTTCTTGGTTTTGTATGTTTGTATACTTATGCTATGTCAGGAAACTGCACATCCACTCGCATCTGTTTAAAATAACATTCAGTACAAAAACTTGTTTCAGATACTGGATTCATTGAATGTTTCTTCCTGAACATATGAACCAGAACTAAAAAAATAACTATTGTATCCCTTCATATTAGAAACATTGATGTCTTTATTATCCTTGGTCTCTCTCCTGTTCATTCATTAATTAATTTTCTTAGTTTATGCAATTGAAATACTAATAGAAATCACAACTACACTTTTTAAGTTACAGTCAAGGCAAATTGTTGCAGTCTGTGGTAACAAAAAGTGCAACTGCAGATTTTTGTTTACATGCTGTGCTGTGAAACTAAAATACTGCTTACCTTTCTTCGAATCAAACAGTAGGTCTTAATTCATATCTTCTTTAATTTCTCTCTGAAAACAGTGGCTTGCAAACTGCAAAGCAACATTTGCTGGAGGCTCCCGAGATGGAGTTATTACTTGCCAGCCAGGGGACTCAGAGGAGAAGGTAATGAATGGCCAGGATTATTTCTGTCCTGAAATGTGACATGTGTGATATATCTTATTCTCAAACCCACAAGAGCCTGCTGTACTTCCTCTTTGACTCTTTTCTGGGCTAGGGCATAATCCAGTTTTCACACTTTAGGCTCGAAGTTATTGTTGTTGCCTCAGTCCTAGCCACAGGAAATGGGAAATATTCAGAGGAGGTACTTCTGCCTTCCTAGTCTAGACAAGGAAGCCAAGCTAACCCTGCCTGGATTGGGTGTGCCCTCCCTTTTAGAAAGATGTTGCAGCAGCAGCTTTCCACAGTGCAAAGTCTCTGAAAATCATTCTGGTGTACTGTCGTTCCGTATTATCCCTATTTTATCTGCAGCTGTTACAGCCTTGGTCTGCCCAACAGCAGGACTTGCCTGGTTGAAATACACTTAGATTAGTAGTTATGAAACAATGACTGTAAAATGGGCAGTGAAATTATTTATGCTGTAGATAACTATTTAGAGATAATGCAAAATAGCTCTTTATCAATTTTTAACAAAAAATTCATATGCATATGTATGTGTATGTTTGTTTGTTTGTATTTGTTGATTCCAGTTAAGAAAAATATATTTTCAGAAATCAGCACCATCAGCAGACATTACTATTATTTGATATACTAAGTATAGGAAACAGATAATATATTGGGGATGTATAATGAATTGAGAAATGTTATTTTGGTGTTGTTTTTTTTTTTTCCTTTTGGAGGAAAAAGAATGGAGGGATGGGAAAAAGAGGGGGCTGGAGAAAATCCTCTGAGATTGGGAAGCAGGAAGAGCATATAGAAAAAAGTGACATTTCATCTTTCTGTGTATTTTAACTTATAAAACCTAATTATTACATTTTCGGAATACAAACTTGCCTGTTATAACCATTTTTTTCAAATACCTTGTTTTTTTCTTATGTTGGTTTCAGTTTGTCTGTCTTCTTCCCCAATACACTTTATTTTCTTCTGTCTTTATCTTAACCTCTCTTTCCCATCTCTGTGTATTTGTTTTCCTGTCTTTGAACTCCCTTGATTTTTATTTTTTTTATGCCATTTCCCAAGAATCCCAAATCCTTGCCATGCCTGCATTTTGGCTTCCTTGACCTTATTAGCAAATCTAATTTGCTAATAAATCCTCTGGCTGCAATCACAGGCAGTGCTAAAACTGTTCAATCTTCCCCACCTAGCATTGGCACCAGCAAAAGTTAAGACACCTTCCAATGCATTTAAAGAAGATACTGTCTCCTCTGTAATTGTAATGGTGTACAGGGAAGGTACAAGTGAACTATTCTCAAATCTGAAAAAGAGGGACCTGGAATACATGCCACTACCTCTCCTGCCAACACATCAGGAGAGGGAGACAGAGTATACAATGCTATTGGAATGTGCACAGGCATTCTTTTCCCTCTGATGCACAATACCCTGAGCAGTGACTTCAGACTCTAATCTTACATATCTTGCTGTAGATAGCTTAATTTATCCTCTTCATCCCTCTTTTGGAAACCCATAGAACGGGATAGAGGATCACACATATTGCTGATCACCCACTTTTTTTTTTTCTTTTTAAAGTAGAGGAGAAAGAATGCTGAGGAGAAGGAATAAACTGTGAACTGAGCTCATATAGCTGGCCTAAACACATCTAAGTCAGTAAATGTCATGTTCCGCTTGTGTGGGTTTTTCTAAGTAGGTGTTCTCTGTTTCAGAATTAAGTGTGTGTTTTGTGAAGCCAGGGTTAGTATTTATGCTGCTGATCAGACAGACTAAAAAAAACGGTTTTTCATTCCTTCAGGAGTCCCTGGTTTCTTCTCCCCAGCGTTATTCCTTCAGCCCAAAATGCATTATTCCTTGGAAGTTGACAGGATGGTAGGTCTTTGATCAACAGGCATATTTCTTTTCTTCCCCTACTCATTAACATGTCATTTGAGGCAGCTTTTCCCAGAGGAACAATCTCTTTATTCAACAAAAGTGTAATGGGAGGAAGAGGCCAGAGAAACTGAGGAAATGTGATTAGGAAGGGACAAGGAAAGATTAATCCTCGACTGGCAAGTATTTGTTTTCTTATCTTTCCTCTCCACTTCTCCCTCAACATGAAAGGCTAATTTTTAGTTGTAGTCACAAGGGAACCTGCCTAAACTCTTAAACTCATTGAGGTTTAGTCTAGGGCCTGAAATCCTGCTGCAAACTCCGGGCCTAAAAAAAAATTGCATAGCTACGAACAAAAGCAGGCTACTTCTGGAAAAGGTGCAGAAATAATTGTAAGGAAGAAAAAGTAACACATTACTCTACAGAAGGTAGAAAGCTTCAGTTGAAAATAGTTCCCTTGACAGATGAGACAGATATGAGAGCAAATTCAGCATTATCACAAGCAGTTGCATCACAAATGCCTGCTGATGCTGGTAACTTATTTGGCATCAGTTTCTCTAATCAGACCTTATTTCAAAATAATTGCACGTCATTTGTTGACCTTTGTTACTGTTACTGAAAATGGGCAAAGGCAAACATTGCTTATTCTGACATTAAAGAAGTTTGAAATACAAGTTCTCTAGGTCAGCTGCTAGAGCTAGCAACTTCCCTGAAATTTGGGTAAAAGTTTTATGTCCCAGAATGTCTTTCTCCTGCTTATTATTGCAACAGATTATATGATTTGGATGTGTGTGATTTTTAAGCTTTAATGCTACTCTGAGCAACAGAGTCCCAGTGACACAGGAGTCAATTATGGAGAAAGGTAACTGCATATGCTGTTGTGCTATCTGTCCAAGTGTAACAGTCCTAGTAAGTACAGCTGTCAGTGCATTCTTCAGCCTTACTAAGCAGGGATTTTTGTAATCTAGTCAAAGACTGGGTTGGTTTGTTTCTTTGTTTGCTTTCTTGGAAAAGAGATACTGGAGGATCTTCTTTTGCTTGTAAATTAACACTGCTAATTCAAATATGTATTTATCTCCTAATGAGACATTCTGTTTACTCTGTAAGTCCAAAGTCAGTATACACCTTTTTCAAACCTTCCTCATCCCGAAGTTCACCACAATATAATGGATGTGAGCTTTGTGAACTCCACCTGTAATGGATATTTAAAATATGTTGTACCCTATAAAAATTTGCCCCCAAAAATAAGAATGTGCCTGCTGTTATGAGTTTCCCTGTGGCTAAAGGTTCAGTCCCTCTAAGCCACCAATAAGACTGGAGGTGTACCTTTTGGGACCATAGTCATCCAGAGTTGTTAGACACAGTACAGCTCAAGACACAGTGAGTCCATTGTTAAGATAGAAATAATCAATAATCAATGACCTGACTGCTTTTTGACGGATCTGTGGACTGACAATGAGGTAAAAATGGCCCAGGTAGGTAGTTTTTCCAAAGGAGACACACAGCTGTGTATAGATTTCCCCAGACAGAAGAGTTTCTATTGTCTTTCAAGTCCAGTGGATATCGGCATATGCTGTTCTATCTCTGATATATATACATCAGTTTCCTACATCGTGGGAAAAGGTTCTGTCTGCTGACATCTCAAGTCAAATAGAATAACTTCATAAAATGCACTTGCAGTTAATAAACTCTTGCACGCAGTAGTCATCCTGTTATGCTGGGACTCTCCTGTACCAATAAATGACTGAAGACTCTGTTGCCAGCAAAATGTTAATGTCTTAAGGAATAATTATGTAACTGTCAGTATGTACAAATGATTCTTTGAAAAGGCAGGAAGATCTGTGATCTAAAAATTAGTGTTTAGCTGTCTTCCTGGTCTGCTAACAGTACAAAACAGTAATTCTAGGAATAAAAGACTAAATCACTGTTGCTACTAGGGAGTGTGTCCTTAGATGCTGCATTTACCAGCTGCATAAAGAGCTGTACAGAAGATCCAAATACTCTAAACATTTGATATTTTCAGCTGCCAACCACTATTTGTGTAGTTTCTGTCAACTAATCTAAAACACTTCCCTTACTATAGGAATTAAACTAGAAATTGAAAAGTGAGGAATGATCATTCCTTCTGAGCCCTTGCTGCTGGGGAATATGAGAAATATCATTTAGGCCAGTAATTTATGTCTTTTAAACTTCCAAGTAATACTTCATTTTGTGCAAAGAGAGAGGAAAACAAGTTACAGTCATGATATTGTAGAGCAATATGGAGTTGAGCATCAGTAGCTCAGGGGAATTCTGTATCCAGTATATTTTCTTTCAGTGAAGAAGAGGTTTTTCATGTAATGAGAAACCTCTTCTTAACGCCTTTTTTTTGGCTTGCCCTGGTTTTGGAAACACTACAGAGGAGACAGTGTTTTCTGGCAAAAAAAGACCATGGAATTCACTTACCTGCTGCTTCCGGCCCCCTCCCACTATCTTTAAAGTAAATTCCATGGCACATTAGATATTGTATGTGGATTCCCATATTTTTGAAAGTCCAAGTAAGACTTGGTGGCATGTTAAACTTCAGAGGAGCTCAAGACAGAGACAAACAAGATTTGAAAAACACAAACTAGCACACCTGTGGATTTACTGGAACACAGTGATCTGTCTGCTCTTGTTATCTTCTTATATTGAATTTAGCTTTATAAAGGTTCATTTACATGAACTGCATGGAAGCCAAGATATGAAGGGTTTTTTTGAAGAGTACTAAATAGAAGAAAAAACTATTCAAGCAATGTTAAAGGCATAAAATTAAAATCACAGGAGCTTAAAGCTTAGTTTGTCATGGTTTTATAGAAAAGTGTAGGATTTGGGACAGTATCTTTCATGTATTTTTAACAGTAAGGCCAACAGAAAGAAGACAGGCTGAAATACTTTGTTAGGCTCATCAAAGTTAGCATTATTTCACATTTTTGTTTTCTGCCTTTGGACTGATGGTAAGGTAAATAATTTTAATAAGAATTCCAAATGTTTATTAACACTGTGCATATGCACTGACATCAGATTGTAACTGGGCAGATATTGTGTTTGTTACTTACAGCATTTACATGATGACTGTTCATATAAAATATAATGAGACTGAAATATTTATAAAATAAGGCAAACTGCATTAGATGTACACAGAGTGCAAATGTTAGCTCTTGGCAGAGAGCAGTTAGTCCCCTAATCTTTGAAATGCTAATGTAGGTCCATTAGAGTTTTCATTACTCTTGCAACAGGAATTACACTGCCATTTTAGTAGCTCCAGAATTACAAACCAGTGGTTCATTGCTGGTGAGAGGAAGAAAGACAAAACTATCTTAACTTGTGGCATGGCATTGCCATGTAGGTAAACAAAACTGGCACTTTCCATGAAATGGTTTTTTTTCCTTACAATAGTCATAACTTAAAAGTTAATATGCAAAATGTTTCCATTGTAATGTGCCTAGTAATAGGCTCAGCAGTCACAAAGCTTACCCTGGAAATTTTATTAGATCTATTAAGTCCAAAAAATATAAATATTTATAAACAAGAAAATATTTAGAAATAGCAAAGTTCAGTTTTGTTCATGACTTGAAAACACTTCCTAATTTTTTTAATACTTTTGTAATATGAGCTCTTTTTAATAGCAAAGAAAGCAAATTAAAATAAAAGCATTATTTCAAGAGTTTTGTAGCACAATTTCACTGTAAGTTCCTGAGCTACTAAGTGGGATAAATCAAACTTTACACATCTGAAGATCTAACTGAGGATATTTAGACTGGAATTTACCATTAGAATTAAAGCTTGATTTTATTAAGAATCCTGTGCATGTTGTATGTGATATTTCCAACCAATTATCAGGTTGAGGCAAGCATTGCTAATACTGCTGACAAGTTATGCTGTTACAGATGGGCTGTGCTTCCTATTGCATGCATTACACTGACACTATACTTTCTTTCCTTTCCTTTTCTCCTGTGCCATGCTTGCTGTGTAGCAAATGGAATCTCTTGCAGTAAGTTGACGTTCTTTCATATTTTTTGTCCATCTGTAGATGGACTAATACACCCCAGTTTTACTGTTTTACTTCTAAGCATGTTTTCCTTTTTCGTTATAATTTTCCTATAGAATACCTGTTCTAAATGCAGTGACTAAAACAATTTACTAACATGTGTTCTGTGAAATCTAAAAATACTGTGCCAAAATTCTGACACCTTCATAATGCTGTTTCAAGTGGTCATTTACACACATTTTTAACAATCAAGCCTTTGAATGGATATAATATGCTGGAGTGGAAAATAACCTTTCTTGTTATTTTAAAATTAATAATTTTCATTTTGTCTTAATGGAAAACTACAATTTATAGTTGGCAGTTATGTTTCAAATGGGTTTTGTTTATATATTGATGAACAGTTTCACCACTATTGGTTTCTAATACTTGTTCAGGAAGAGCAAAAATTGAGTTGCTTGATATGGTAACTAAATACTGAGTGAGTCAAACTACAATCATCAATTTGACCTTAGTTTGTCTTCATTCAGGTTAGCAGCCAGAACAGTAAAACTGAATTATTGTTCTCAAAGGACTAAAAAAAATCAGGTGTTACATGCCAAGCCTATCATGAGATTTTTAGTTGTTTTCATGATGTTATGCTGTGTCCTGGTTTTCAATTAATTTTTAACTCCCTGACAGCTTCAAGGGTACGTGTGTGCAACTGCTATGCAGTGTTGCCAGGTTTCCAAAATTTGAATAGAGTGAATTTGATCCCTGCTGGAGAGCCTCAGGCTGTGTCCGTACTTGTGAGCTGAGCTGGATGATGGAGGAGGTGTGTTTCCCTGGGCTGGTGCTCAGGGTGAGTGGTTAGCGCTTCCCTGGCTGGGCCACCAGCCAGCCCACTGACATGTCCAACCACAGTTCAAGAGAAGACAGAAGCCAGGAGGTTGTATCTAAACAGTCAGCCTTTGTTTTGGGAGGAGAATGGTTAGCCATGCGAATGCAAACTTGGCAGTCTTTGTGCCCTCAGTTACAGAGAATGGCCTCTGAGCAGGTTTATTTCACTGGCAGTGTCCCTCATGCCTTCCCGCTTTGTTCTCTTGGGCACTGATACGTTTTGTCCCTGTCCGCAAGCCAGTTCTATCCTAGCACATCTGTTCCACCCTGCTTTTTTTTCCCCCACCACAGACCTGCTGGGCCATCTTTCAGCTCCTGTGGGTCTTTGTGGTAACAGGTCTGGTGGGATCATAGAGTGGTTTGAGTTGGAAGACACCTTAAAGATCACATAATTCCAATCCCTCTGCCATGGACAAGGACATCTTCCACTAGCTTAGGTTGCTCAAAGCCCCATTCAACCTGGCTTTGAACACTTCCAGGGATGGAGTATCCACAGCTTCTCTGGGCAACCTGTTCCAGTACCTCACTACTCCCTGAGTAAAGAATTTCTTCCTAATAATCTAATCTAAATCTGTCCTCTTTTAGTTCAATGCCATTGGCCCTTGTCCTCTCACTATCTGCCCATGTGAAAAGTCTCTCTCCATCTTTTTTATAAGCCCCTCTTACTGCTGGAAGGCTATTATAAGGTCAGAACTTCCAGAATTTTCACTTCTTACTTATTTGCCAAAGATTAAATTTTCCTCCCTTCTTCACCATGATCCAGCTGTGAAACTGTAAGATTCCCACTCTTAATACACAAAAGAATGCCAGGACTGCAACCATGTTAACTTGACCTCTTTGTTGTGTCTGACACCCTTTGTGTCGTGCTGCACATTACACTGGAAGAAACAAGTGAATATTCATAGAGCAGTGTCTATGTAATACATCATAGAAGCCAAATATCCTCTCACACATTACACTCCATCCATCTGTTGTATCATTAAGATGGAGGGAAATCCATGAGCAGAGTTTTAAGTGCCAGAGTTGTCATTTCCTCCTTCTCCCTCCTAGCCAGATTTAGTACTGCTCTTAGTCTCTCCTCAGAGAAGCAGGCAGGAGCTTTGACCCTCTTGGACAACTCTTTCATAGCCTCTTTCTTGGATTTCCATCCCTCAGAAGAGGTATTTGACCATGTCGGAAGTTTTAGAGTTTCATGTTCTATGCAGCAAAGTCACTTCCCCCATATTCTGTCTCTGCTTTCCAGCTGCAAACTGGAGACAGTGGAGCTAACAAATATAAAAAGTTTTAAAACTGATGCTGACGTGTGCTACCTGAGAGCTAGCCATCATAACTTTGATTTTCAACATCATACATGACTTACCTGCAGAAGAGCGGGTCCAGAGAAGAGCAACAAGGCTGGTGAAGGGACTAGAACACAAGTCCTATGGGGAGAGGCTGAGGGAGCTGGGGTTGTTTAGTCTGGAGAAGAGGAGGCTCAGAGGTGACCTCATCACTCTCTATAACCACCTGAAGGGAGGGTATAGCCAGGTGGGGGTTGGTCTCTTCTCCCAGGCAGTCAGCAATAGGACAAGGGGGCACGGGCTTAAGCTCTGCCAGGGAAATTTAAGTTGGATATTAGAAAAAAGTTCTTTACAGAGACAGTAATCAGGCATTGGAATGGCCTGCCCAGAGAGGTGGTAGATTCACCGTCCCTGGACGTTTTTAAACTGAGACTGGACGTGGCACTGAGTGCCATGATCTAGTAAACTGACTAGAGTTGGACCAAGGGTTGGACTTGATGATCTCTGAGGTCTTTTCCAACCCAATCAATTCTATGATTCTATGATTCTAAGAAAAAGCATTACTTACTTTCTGAAATAGTATATGATCATACTTCAGTAAAATGTTATTTTAAGAATGGAATTATCTCGATGTGTTTTGTTAGTTATCAAAAATAATCTAAACTCACTAATATTTATTAATTATTTCTTCTCCTACAAATCTTTCCTTAGCAATTGGAACTCTGTCAGAGATTATATAAACTGCACTTCCAGCTGCTGCTGCTTTTTCAGTCCTACTGTAAACTTATTGGACAGGTGCACGAAGTGAGTTCCATGCCAGAGGTACGCAACAAATGACAAAGTCTTATACTGCAAATTCCATTTTATTTTCATGTTCTTATTTTTCTCTCTATGGATTTAACACCAAAGATTACACTCTTTCACCCTGAATATAAGTCTGCAAGCATACATAATCAACTAAATACCTTAATGTCATATGTTTTTAATCTGTAATGTTTACAAGCTTTTTTCATTAAATATTTTTGACACAGCACATTCTCACTTTTGACCCAAATAGCCTTTTGTTTTTAGATAAATCTATATACCTTACTTTAAAAAACACCTCACGAGAACAATTCTGTTAGGTTTATTTTCAGCAATTGCTTAAAATATGTAATACTTTGAAATATCTTTGAGGTGATCGCTTTAAGTTGAATGATCATTTAAGGAAAGATTCAACGTGCCATTCCATATGTATTTTTCTCTTGGTAATGTGTATCTATTTTAAACTATTGAGGAGAATAAGTTATTGTACTTTGCTTTGTAAAATAAAATTTGAAGGTATGACATGTATTTATGACAGATTCTAGTAGTTCAGAGACGGTCTGTAAGTGGAAATGGTTTGTTTTGTCAGATGTGCTGTAGCAGTACAAAGAGTGTGAATACTTACTGTATCTTAAGGAACTGTTATGAAGGCTGGCTCAGAACGTGACTGGGCTGTTCACTTTTAAGAGAAGACAGGACAGGAGGCATCTAGTCCACTGCTACTAGAATAGTCTTAAGTTCTAGAAATATTTTGTGTTCTTGTAATTGATTTCCTCAACTGTATTTCATGGTTATGACTGTGTTAGATGGTTGGAAATAATGCAGCCTGTGAAACAACTGTATGAGGAATAGCTGTTTCACCATGACATTTGCATATTTTGCTGGAGCCATAAGCTATTATTTAAAGGAAGTTCATTGTTCATGTGACTGGTTATTTATATATATGCTCATATATATATGAGCATGAAAAAGTAGATCCTTAGAAATTAATTAATTTATTATTTCTTAATTTTGTGCCATATTAACTTTTCAGCCTGACACAGGGTTATACAATTTCTGCTTATCTGTTAATCATATCAGATTCTGCATATGTTTTGTAAATAAATAACATCTTGGTAGGAGAATTACGTTTTCTTAAACTTTTCCACTTTGATATGAAAAAAAGTAGCAGGAATGAAGAATAAAAGCTTGTTTAGATGTGCTCTTGCACTTTAGCAAGCCAGAACTACAGCATAAGGTTGAAGGAAGCACAAAGCTAAAAGATCTGGTTTTCCTATATTGTACAGAGATTAAGAAATGTCCTTGTATTAAATTGGGGTCTTTTCCATAATGTATACATCCAGTGTAGTAGTAAGAACAGACTTGAAATACCTACTCCTTTTGGGGCCTATGGATAATGAAAATACCCATCTCCAATCTTTCTCCTTGGAATAGCTGTTAAATATGTCAAGAGAACTGAGTGAGCTGAAGAAAAATCTGAAGGATGCTACTGCTGCAATCACAGCTGAGCCACTGACAACAGAATCTGAGCCCTCATTCAATTCTACCGAAGCAGCTATTCAGTCCATGCTGGAGTGTTTGAAAAACAATGAACTTGTTAAAGCTGTCCGACAAATAAGAGAATGCAGGCAAGTTTTGCTACATGGTTCATATTAGACTTTCATGTTATTAGAAAAGTATGCATTTATTACCTTCTTAACTTTATACTAAATGTAATGCACTGAATCAGCATAATTACTTAATATGTTTCAACAAGGTACATGGGGGTGTTGATGTTATTAACTTCTGCAGGGATGTGCCACAATTAACTATCAAACATCTGCATTTACATGGTGTAGATCAAAAGTCCTGTGAGGCTTTTAAGAGTCTTTTTATAGAGGTAATTCCTTCCCAGTGCATGTCACTGGCATCAGCTAATGTTCAGCCCAGTTTCACTTCCACTTATTTGAATGAATTCTCTTAAGCATTTTTTTAAGATAATAGGAATTGTGCTTATATGTGATTTCAGTGCCTGATACCAGTTTCTGACTAACAGATGAGTAGTATAAAACAGAGAGTTCCTTTGGCCTTTTTAAGCATGTGTGAGTCCATTCTCATTTTAGAGATCTCTATCACATAGCTTCTGTCTGTGCTAATAAACCTATAGTGATACACATGTTCTTTTCCTGTTTGACTGCAGGATTTTGTGGCCCAATGATATCTTTGGAAGTACCTCTGACGACGAAGTCCAGACACTATTGAACATTTACTTCCGCCACCAAACTTTGGGTCAGACAGGCACCTATGCACTGGTGGGCTCCAACCAGAGCCTGACTGAAATCTGTACCAAATTAATGGAACTGAACATAGAGATCCGCGACATGATTCGCAGAGCTCAGAGTTACCGGGTCATCAATACTTTTCTTCCAGACTCCAGCGTTTCCGGCACAAGTCTCTGACAGGACTCTTGGGTCCTCTTTCAAGCTGGAAGTGCTGCCCTGTGGGAGTGAGGTGGCTCAATGTCTTCTCAGCCTTACAAAGGTTTGGTCAAACTGTACTCACTCTTGTTACATTTAGGATTTCTTCTAAAAAGCGATGGGCTGAACTTCAAATGTGTAGCAATACTGTAAGGACAGAGGTAGCGTAGAGCACCTGGGACAACATCCTTTATTCTGTGTTGCACAAAAATCGGTTAGCATTTCACTGAGCAACTGCAACTCACTACTGAAGAAAGTGACTTCCATTGCATACCAAAGCCTACTACACTGAACAATACTTCCTTTATAGCAAATTAATTTTAGGTTGGCAAAAGTGCAATGTTTCCTTCACAAAATAGTATTTTTTGTTAAAAAAAACAACAAACCTTGTACATTTTTTCCTTTTTTCTCTTATTTAGTTGAGTGAAAGATGGGCAGAATGAAGCTGGCCACGGAATCTCGCAAACTTGTTGGTCAAAAGCTGAGAGCCTGTGTATATGGAACAAATTGTAAATGGACTACAGTTTAATGTACACTGTAATTTGAATATGATTACTGTATCTTAAAACAACGAGCTGCTATGAAGTACATTTCCTAATGTTACTAGGCTACTGTCTCTGAAGGTACTGGATCATATTGCAGAGGTCTGTTCTTAGGCCCCCCAAGGATCATGAATGGTCTTGGTAGATTTTCTTTTGTTTGTTTTTTATTTTAAGGACCTTGGCTGCTTTTTACTAGAGGGTTGCTTTTATGAATATATTTATACTATTAAAGGATGGTTGATCTAATTTAACTTGCCATTTTGTAGGAAAGAGTCCCATCACAGAGTCAAATCTTTTGAGCTGTTAAGCATGCATATTTTTATTTAATATAAATTTTGAGTATAAAAAGTAAAAATATTAATGTGAAATGCAAGTTCTCCTGTTAAGTTTCTTTAAAGAGATGTCTTATTTTATTTGTAATGTACATATAAAAGTCATACTTTTTTTCTTACATTTAAAACTGCTGTCCAGTGTTAAATGTATGCATGTAAATCTGTTGCACATCTGAGACACTTTTATTCTGACTCTATGTAACTTATTCATGCTGTAAATACACTTACCGTTTTTGTGAAGTAACTTTGAAATTTGGATTAGTACATCCATTTAACTAAAATATAAAAGTCATATATAATCACAGCAGAGTATATGCTTGTGAAAATTGTTTTCTTTCTGAATCCATACCATTGTGGATGGTATCAATGATCAGCAGCTCCCAAAAGACACCTTTCTCACCATTTATGCTGAAACCATTTATTACATCAACAGAAAACAGTCAGAAATACAAGGATCTTTTTTCTTAGGCTGTAGTTATAACTCAGCTTGGAAGAATACAGTGACAAAAGCAGTTTCTGACTGTGAAAACCTCCAGAAGTTTCTTCCTCCCTAAAGTATCCTATGATTCTTCACAGATACAAAACCCATGATGTAACTACCTATTTAGTGGTCATTTCTAAAACTTCACATATAGGAGAAATCAGAATATTCCCAATGCTGTCTTAGGACATTAGCAAAGAACTGCAGTGATACTCCACTGTGCTTCTACCATACTAGTATAGTCACTTTAAGTAGGAATCCCCTGGTTTGCTGTATTTTCTCTCCCATGAAAGCACATTCAAGTATTCTCTACACTTAAAGCTACCTATCTGGGAGATACCTTATGGGGGTAGAAAGCTTCTGAGGCATGAGCCTGTGTTTAAATCAGGGGCACAGGGACTTGTTCTATCTCTTGGGGGACACATCAAGTCCAGAGAATTTGTTACATTCCCTAACAGATACTCCCATGGAAAAGGTTTTCCACTCCTATCTTACAGCCTCAGTCTATCTTAAAGCCATAGTCTTTCAGCAGATAGTCTTTGACTATCAACCTGGAGTGATTTTTTTTTTTATTGTACATTTGACAGAGGCAGTGGGAAGACACACAACTGCAGTTTGAGTGACTGATGGAAAAACTTGCTATTGCAACTTTATTCTTAACATGCCTTCAAGGCAGAGGGAAAACAAAGCCTGCTTTTTTTTTTTTTTTAAGGAAATCAAATAAGTTGTTTGCTTCCAGATATATTTGCCTCTTTCATCCAAGCAAGGTGGAACTAAAGGATATCAAAATTAGTGCAAACTTGTACTGAACTTTATTTACAGCATATATACAATGAAGTCATATACTTTATAAATAATACAAGTGTCTTTGTCCATTATCCAATGCCAGGTCAAAAGCCTTAAGTCAAAACATTGCAGAAGACTGACAAAGTACAAAACAGAAGAAGGCACACAGATCAGACAATGTATTTGAAGCTGTAAGTGTTATCACAGGACAGCCTCTTCCCTTTGCAACGGCCACAAAGTTCTTGGCGATGTGGTCTCTTGAGATCAATGTGTCTTTTCTTCTGAGGGCAGGAGCAACGAGTCTTTGAACAGATCTAAAAGAAGACATGCTATTAGATGTGGATCAAAGGTGCTTGTTTCACATTAGGCTGACATTTAGTTTTCCTTAATCATAGCAACACATTTGGGCTGATACATTTAAGAGCTCTTGTGGTAAAAACCCTGCAGAGTTAAGTTGTAAGAGCCTTCTCATCTAGAAGAACAGAACCAAACCCTATCTGTAGCAAGCCATAATGCTGTATGAACAGAAAATTGTTCATGTAAGCCATCTGCAGGAGGAGGGAGGCCTACCCCATCACACCTTTCCCAAGTGACATTTCCTAGTATTTTGATGAAATCAAGGGGTTTTTTCCCAGATAAAGTCATATCAAATTGAACAACTGGAAACCATTAGAGTATATGATAACTGTATCCTGCTAACTTACCTGGCACTGGATTGCTTCCACTCGATAGGGATTGAAACCCTTTTGGCATTTGCGACACAGCTGCTTGAAGTACACCTTTAAAGGAGGCAAGTTCTCCATTACTATAGCAATTTATTCAAGGTGTTAAGTACAGGTACATAAATTTGTGCCAAAAGATCTGATTTATCACAGCTTTGGTGCCATTCTGACAAGTTTCAGGAGCAAAAAATTACTTTGTCAACTACCTTGTTGCTTCCAGAAATGCACCACACATAAGCACTCTCCCATCTGGTCTTGCAGTCTTTGCAGTGGAAATAGCCATACTTCTGCTCCAAGAACTGCAGAGACAGAGTTTACTGAGCATCCTCCAGCACCCCAAGAACACCCTACCCAGCTCCCTTGTTACCGCTCCTTAAGGTTGGTGAATCACTGAAACAGGTTGCCCAGAAAAGTCATGGGCACCCCACTCCTGGATGTGTTCAAAGCCACGTTGGACAGGACTCTGACCAACATGATCTAGTGGGTGCCAAGGGAACTGGGCGATCTTTAAGGTCCCTTACAACTCAAACCATCTTGTGATGCTGTGATACACCCGTGGGCGTTTTCAGGGGCCGGAGGCTCTGCCGCTGCAGGGGAGACAGGGGTGCTAGGCTGGGGATCACCCCGCTGCCCAAGAGGGGATTTCCGTCCGCCCTGCTCAGGGTTCCCCCACCGCGCCCCCGCCCACCCCGCTCACCTGGAAGGTAGTTCTCTGCCCGGGAGCCACGCTCTCCTTCCGCCGCATCCCCAGCGGCGCAGCCCCCGCCGGGCCCTTCTGCTTCTCGCCGCCGTCCGCCCCCGTCGGTGCCTCCCGGGCCAGGGCTTCTGGCGGCGGTGCCTTGTGCGGGGGCGCCGCGGGCTCGAGCAGCACGAAGGGGCTGCGGTCGGGCGCGGGCGAGTAGAGGGCGAGGCGGGCCGGGGCGCGCAGCGCGGCGGTGCCCCCGGGGCGGGCGGGCGGCAGCGTGCGCGGCCCCAGCGAGCACTGCACCGCCTTGTCGGCCCGCAGGCTCACCTGCACCGCCGCCTCCTTCGTGCTCGCCCGGCGCGGCCACGAAGCCAGGCCGGGGCTCACCTGCGACAGCAGCGCCTGGAGGTGCGCCCGCCGGTAGCCGTCCAGGTACTCGGGGGGCAGCGGCGTCAGGGACCCCCCGAGGAAGGGGCTGATGCCGCCGCTCTTGCTCTGCTTCCAGCTGGGCTGCTTGGCCGCCGCCTCCCGGCTGCGGTCGGGCGTGGGGCTGCCCCGGTACGGGCTAAAGGGGGGACAGAAAAAGCCCTCCATGATCGGCGCCCTAGAAGAGTCACCCCTACTCGCCGCCCGGTCCTGCCTTTATCTTATCTGGGGAGCTAATGGTCGCTAATTGATGGAGAGATTGGGACCAGCTGGGCGAGGGAGGGCTGATGGCGAGGAGAGGCCGGCCTGCCTCTCTCCCTTCTCTACAAGACCCTGTAATGATCATAGAATCACAGAATCAGCTGGGTTGGAAGAGACCTCCGAGATCATCAAGTCCAACCCTTGATCCAACACCACTGTGGTTATTAGATCGTGGCACTGAGTGTCACGTCCAGTCTCATCTTGAAAACCTCATGATGAAGAGGTGTAATTCAGCCGTGGTCTTCGTAGTGAGGGGAAGCCTGCTTGCTCCCAACTCGTTCTGATCATGGTCTTTCAGAAGAAGAAAAGCGGGGCTTGGGGTAGTGACAGAAACCAGATTAACTGGGTGTCCCACGGAGACCTGAGCAGAGGATGCAAAAAAGTACATCTCTGAGAAGACTTTACCAAGATGAAAAGGTCTGAGCATCCCCATTACTCAGGAATTATCTACCTGGAGTTTTTCTATTAACTGAACTGCTTTGGGAAAAGATGGAATATACCTGTGTATGAAAATTGAAGTATACAGTTATACCAGGAAAAGTGGCTTAATGCCTGTATAATTAAATAAGCGTTAGTAATACAAGCACTTACATATTAGACTTACAGTCCTTCTTCCACAATTACATCAATTTAGTTCAATTCTAAGGTAATAAAGTCATATAATTAAATCATCCAAACTGTGTATGCGAGCCTTTAGAGACTGGAGAATCCTCAAATCCCTGGAACTGCTGTAATGTGAAATACTTTCTTTGTATGACTCCTCACCATCTTTGTAAGTACATTGCTTTATAAAATTCAGTGGGCCAGCAAGAGAGGAGCTGTAGAAGAGCTGGTAGAGATGATGTCTTTAAATGTTCACAGCATATCTGAGAAAGACCTTTCAAGTGTCTGAAATAAATCAGTAAGTAACAGTGCTTTTATAGGAGACAAAGATGTTAAGATTCAGGTAACACATTCATCATAATTAAAAGAAAGGTATCTCAAGACTCCACATGTGCTTGGGTTTTCAAAGCACTGTTGGTATCAACTCGTAGCAAAAAGAGGGTATCAGGATGGCCAAATTAAAACTTAATGACTGCAGTGTGGCTGCAAAAGGAGTTAGTTGTTAGGATGCATTGGGAAGGGGGACGGAGATTAAATTGGAAACTACGTGCCATCATTCAAAGCAATGCTTTGGCTTCCTCTAAAATGCTTTGTGAAGAACCGGTTCCTGCAGCTCCCCAGAACACTGCAAGGTTAGAAGGTAAAACAGGTTTGTCGGAAGGAGAGGGACATGGAAAATTATTGTATGACAAGAGCCTGATGAAAGTGACAGATGAGAAGCAGGTGATGTGATAACACAGCAAAATAAGGACTGGTGTAGACAGGTGGGGGAAACACTTTCATGACTCGAGAGCATGTGAAATGAAGGTGAGAATGAAGATGGCTAACTCAAAGTTGGCAATGAGAAGAATGTTACACACAACTTTTAAGTTGGTTCACGGACTCACTGACAAAGCCAAGAATTTATTAAGAGGCAAAATGGGAATAGACTTGTATGTGGAGGATAACAACATTCCCTTTATTGTACTACCAACAACCACGGCGATTATTTCACGTGCCAAGGCCTACAAAACCATCCGAAGAGCCGAGGCCAAGGCTTGCACAGGCCACGACCCCCCGCGGTGGCACTGCTGCCCGCCCGGAGCCTTTTCCAGGGAAATCCCTGTTGGCCGCTGTTGCGCAGCACCATGCGCCCCCTCAGCCTGAGGCGCCCTGCTTCGCTTCACTTCCCACGTCTCCAGGACGCCCTGTGGGGACAACCCTGTCCCTGAATGTGCTGCCAGAGGCCACCACGGCCCGGCGCCGGTCCTGCGGGGCGGGAGAGGCGGGGCGGCCCCTCCCCGAGAGGAGGAGAAGGAGGAGGTGGCGGAAGCCAAGGCTCCCGGTGCGCAGGCGCGGGGGGTGTGTTGGCGCCAAGCTTCGAACGAGGTGGCTGGGCCGGGGGGTTGCGTCCATCCCCTCCTTCCCTGCCT
Source organism: Grallaria varia (assembly GCA_013396735.1). Lineage (NCBI taxonomy): Eukaryota > Metazoa > Chordata > Aves > Passeriformes > Formicariidae > Grallaria > Grallaria varia. Next base: position 807,821 of record VWZG01009480.1, read on the forward strand.
TTTCCTCCTTCCTTGCCCAGCCCGTCCCCTGCGTGAGGCGACGCTGCGGCCGCCGCCCCGCCAGCAGGTAACGGCCCCGCGCGTAGCCCGGCTCCGCCTCTTCCCTTCCCGGGGTGTCCCTGCTGCTGCTCCGCGGGGCTCCCTCCCCTCCTCTCCTCTCCTCCCACAGCCCACTGGGAGTCTGCGGTCAGCGGGGCTGGGTGTCCGGACTGGTCCCCCGAGCCCCGCGGAGAGCTGGGGGGCTGCACAGGCCGCGCTCCCTGCGCAGTTGTGGGCCCGGCAGTAGCCTGCCCTCAGGGGAAGCGGCGTGCGCGGCGCACATCACCTTTAAAACCTACTTCTGAGGCAGCCTTAAAGTCCTTGGCTCTCTGTCTCTTGCCCTGTTCTAAGACGCCCGCCGCCTTTCCCGAGGTTTTGGTAAGGCAGCTCCTGTGGCACGGTCATCGCCACGCAAACTGGTTTTACTGTGGAAACAAGAAACGCGTTAAACGGTGAAATTCTGTGCCGGCCTTACTTATACCTGGTTTTTAAGAGAAGCGTGGGCTGGCAATGTCTCCTCCACTTGAAAGCAACTTTGAATCGAATTCTTGACACATAAGTTATAGTGGTTGCAAGAGTACGTATGTGACAGTATATATTCCACCCAAGCATATAGTAGTGAGTGCGGGGTTTTGATTGGTGTCTAAAATACCTCAAAAGTGTTCTGCCATCTTGGTTTTCTGCAGCAATTGCTGAGCATTTTTATTGTCTCTTGCATAATTCCTTCTGCTTCTCTTGTTTGTTGTTTCCACGCCATGTTAATCATATCACAGTCTTAAAGCTAAACAAGTTGGGTTATGACACATCAAGAAATACAGGAAAGCAGGCTTAGGACTTAGCACCACAACACTGGAACAGCAGTTTATGGAAGTGTTTTCTTATTTCTTCTCAGGCTTTTCAACAGCTCTTCAAGTAATGTTACAGATAAGAAAATGGCTTGCAAACCTGTGGAAAGACCAACTTTCTTTGAAATATTTAAGGCACATTGCAGTGAATCAGGTACAGCTTCTCTGAAGTAAATAATTTTTGTTAGATTTGCGTTCTGTGCATCAATATTTTTTACACATGTGCTGTATGTTCCATAGGAGAGCATCATGCAATTTGTTACCTGATGCTCTTGCCCCTAATCTGTATTTGCTAGTATCTACTTGTAGATTTCTTTAAATTTTTATTTGTAGTTTTTTTCATGATGTGTTCTTAGCTACTTTTTGTACTTGATTTTTAGCTGCCACCTCCATATGTACCCACACGCAGACCAGGTTTAGTCTTTTGCCAAATACACCTGTTATAGTGAGCCCCTAATGTTAAAAGGAACCCATTTAATTTACCAGTCTGAGCAGAATGGACACTAAAAGCCAGAGAATACTTTTAATTTCAAACAAACTGGATATTTTGGTGCTCTTTGGTTGGTTTTGGTAATGGTCTGAGAAATTGTTTAGGCAGTCTTTTATGTTTTGTGAGTATCAGAGTTCAAAGAGGTCTAAAACCAAACAGAAGTATGGCAATGGAAGGAGCCATGTGTTTTGCCTAATGTATTTTCACATCCTGCAGGGAGGATCTTTTTTCCTTTTCGTGTGGTTTTCTGTATGTTTTTCTTATAGATTTAGGGCCTATCAGTCTCAACTGGTTTGAAGAACTCAGCGCAGAAGCACCTCCATATGAGTCTAAATTGTTTGGAGAGCTTGATGCTCCCTCTGGCTGGCTTGATCAAGCATCTTTTAAAACTCCAAGGACAAAACCCCCTACATACAGTCAGCTGGCATCAACTCCAATGATCTTTAAAGAACAAAATGCAGTATTGCCACCTTGTTCTCCTGAAAAAGATCTGGATCAGAAAAAAATAGGAACAAGTGAGTATTTTTTTTTCAAAGTGATACTTAAAGGTTGCTCGCACCCTTCAGGAACAAGATACCTTTTTTCTTTACTTTTTGTTGTTGTAGCTGATGATTGCGACCGTAACAGATAATGCTACTGTAGGAATTGTGTGGCTAAAAAGCTTATTTTGTAGTCTTCTGAAGACCATCTATAAAAATACAGAATTAATCTTAGTGAATTCAACCTTGTGATGAACTAGTAATATATATGCAAAATTCCCTATATAAAACATACTATTGTATGTACATACTATTGTAAATACTGTTAATATAAGGAGAGATGAGCTTATTAGTGTAACCTTTTGACTGAGAATGAGGGTGAATTGGTTTTTTGTTTGTTTTATGCAAAATCTCTGGAAATCTCTTCAAGAGAGAATTTTCCTTACCATGCTGAAGTATGATGTGATCTTAGGGCACTCTGTAACTTTTCTTGGAAAGATTGAGAAGCACTTTGAGTTCCTAAAACTGTCATGGAAAGAAGTGACATTTTTGCATTTGTGAAAAAAGGAATTTCATTATGTGCTTCTCATTACATTATTTCCAAATCCCAAGGATGTCACGCAAGTACATGTCACTCTGCTTCCTTTTGATATACACATCCTCCTTGGACAGAGAGAAGTATTTTTTCTTTAAGGAATATATGTAGCTATTTGGATTTTACAATGTTAAGTCCCCAGGGAGTTCTTGGTAGCGTTTCATAAATGGCAAACAAAAGAACCTTATGATTCTTCTGTTTCAAAATGACTAGTTTGGAACCTGTGACTGGCCTGAGATCTTCCAGTTTTGTTGGTCAGAGCCAAACGGCTCATGTAGCCCAGGTTTTTCCTCTTGTGAAAATAACAGCATGGGTTGAAGCTGATGGATTTCACCTTGGTATGGTACTGTGATGAAGCTGTGCTGTGCCTGTGGGCTCGGGAACCCAAAACCAGAGAGAAATGCAGAAACCAAAGTGTAATTCCTGATATTGTTTGGAAATTTCTGAGTAGGAATTCCTTTGAGCAGGTGCTTGTTCATGTGAGTGGCTCACTGTTCTGAGGATTCTGCTGCTTTGGTGGGCACCATCTTTCTCTTTTGCCTGGAGATGCTTCACATATAAATAGCTGCTGCAGCCAGTGTCAGTGACTGCCAACAGTTCAAGAAATAGTGTTTGCATTATGCTGCTTAAGAATCAAGGAGTGTATGACTTAGTAAATTTGAGGGAAAGCTGGTACAATCCTATGTTTTCATGTATTGTGTCTTCTAAGAATAACTTGCAATGACAAGGAAGGCACAATACAGTACATTAAAACTGAAATGGAATATATTACTTGAATAGTATCAAGTGAATAGGGTTACATAATGCGGGGTTTTTTTGGCTTTACAGTTGAAACATATTTAGCATTGTTTGGATTTAAAATTTGAGCATATTTAAAATACCAGAGGAGGAAGTAGAATTGTGGTTTTTGTTTTCTGGGGGTTTTTGGGGGGTTTGGGGTAGTTTTTTCTAACTTTCACGTTGCATCATTTTTTTAAAAGTTTGTCTTTAAACTTCAGAATTGGAACTGTTACTTGTAGTTTTGCAAAGTCACGTTGATTATTATATTCTATGTTGTAGATAGAGAGAATTTGATAAGCCCAAGTAACACAAGAAGAAAAGTAGACCAAGAAAACGAAATGCTTGCTTCTCCTCCTGGTACCTACTGCAACTGCCTTGCTGCTAGGTATGGTAATAAAAAATAAACGGGATTTTAAGCAAAAAGCAACAATAAAACCACCATTTTCGACTGTTAAACTTTTTCATAGCAGGGAATAATCTTGTATGTCTGGTACGTTTATGATACTTGTAGGTTGCCAAGTGAGTTAAAATAAAATGCTAGATAATTTTGAAAATTTCCGTGATTTCAAGTGATCTTCCTTTCTATTTTTCTACTCTTTCACAGCTGGAATATGTCATTAGTTGACATTATTTCAGCTTTCCAAATCCTCAACATCCAGAGAAAGAGTAGTAGTGATGTATCATGTGCTTCGCAGGTAGTAAAGCTATTCATAATATCTACTGAAATTTTTTTTTAGTAATAGCCTTGATTTTGACATTTAAATGTCTATATTTCAGATAAATTTGATCAAAGTACTCATGTTGCTTATAGAAACAGTTAAACTCATTTTTTTAATTAAAATCAGTTAAGGCAATTTCCTAGTTTCATGCAGCATATTACAAAATGCATGATTATATTGAAATTTGTTAATTGTCAGAAAAAAGCATAACTAAAAATGAACATGTTTCACAAAAGAAGCTTTTTACAGTTTGTAATAGCCTTACGGTAAGGTTTAAGATACTGACTTGGAGTCAGTACTGGCTTAAGATACTGGCTTGGAGAAATCTGAATTTTATCTAGTCAGGAAAACAGTCATTGTTGCAAAGAAAGAAAATCATGAAGATGGCATTCTATTGGTGATATATGCAATATATTGAAATATTGAACTATTTTCAGAAATTCAGAAGTAAAATTAATATTTTGGGTTTTATTTTATTTTGCAGTCCAGCTATTTTAAGGAATACTTACAGAACACCTCAGAGAAATAATATCCCTGGTTTGTATTTTCACTTTTTGGTGCTACAAAATATTTTCTATATCTAGNTGGAAGCTTGTTTTGCACACCAAAACTTTTGGAGGTACATATTTTATTTATGCGTTTTGTTTCCTTTTCCTGAGTAGTACTTTTAGAATTCTGCATAGAAATTATATATAATTGTTAAATGTATTTCTAGGTCAGAACTCCAAAACGTATTTCTGAAAGTCTGGGAGCAGAAATGGATCCAGATATGTCCTGGTCAAGTTCTTTAGCCACACCTCCTACACTTGGTGAAACAGTTCTAATAGGTATTTCTGAAAATTAATAATTGCTAAGCGTTGAAAAAAATCTAGTTTTGACACTGGAAATTGATTCAGTGTGAGCTGTTTGCCTTTTTAATTAAAAAAGACAGAACTCTTACTGTGATGCGTAGTGGGTGACTTCAAATATTGCAGCCCTAACCAGAAAACTTTTCCAAAGTTTTCTTCTTTATATGAGGCATTAGGGAATATAAATTCAGAAATAACATAGCAAAGCATAGAAAGGGGGTTAGGTAATGTTTGCTTTTCACTATCACAAAACTGGATACTATTGGGTTAAGTCATTTGAGTATGTTTATGAAGTCTAAGGAGGTAGCCTGTGGAGTAAATTTCTCAGCAGCAGTGTTGGCTTCAGCATTTTAAACCACTCTCACTGTGCCTGCCATCATATTGATGAAGGGACACAGACTGGGATACTGATCCAATTCAAGACCATATTTCCTGGGTTGTTTGGACAGGGCAATTCCTGGACCTCATTTACTGCAAAACTGCACAGATGAATGGGTGATTACTGTTTCAGTGGTAACTAACAATGATGCTAAACATCAAGCCTCAACCTTAAGCTGTTGCTGAAAGAGGCATTTCACTAGCATATGATAAGCAAACTGAAATTTGACTGTGATTTGTTGATGAAAACTCTTGAGAAAATGGGAGGACCTGGGTGTCTACGTATCGCCTGACATTGCTCTTTTTCATGGTGTTAAACTATCACTGTATAAAGCGTATAAAGCATATGGAGAATGAATGCTAGAATTGGGAATCTCTTTTGGAAAGGAGGGAGGGAGTGGTACTATTCACAAGGCTGTTGAGTTATGCTGTTTTGGGTGTTCATTGGTCCAGAAGGAAGTGAGCTGAAAAGAAAGGCTGGAGAAAGTACTCCACCTTAATGATCATGTTCTGCACTGTGGTTTGAGCTCTCATTCTCCCACTTCTTGGATGAGCCTTGGAATTTATAATAGTGGTGGCCAATAGTGGTGGCCACTCTTGCATCAGACACGTGAAAAGAAAGAGCTGATACATAGAACCTAGATGCCATGTCTATGAAACGTGTTATTGTAATATTCTACTCTTTTGGCATTTTGAAAGTAGGGTTCACTTTCTCCTTTTGCAACATAGGTGAAGACAGTTCTGCTGTTTTGGGAGGAAATGGGGGAAAAGAACCAAATACCTGACAGAGGTTTGACAATCTCATCCAGATCTTTAAACAGAAAAAAGTAGGGAGTACTGCCATGAATAACTGCTTGAAAGGGAATGGCAGTCATGCCCTCAAGGTGGTAACTGATCAACCTACATAGCAGAAACCACAACATATGATTTGGACTTTTTTGTGCTGTTATGAAACTGCGCTTGCATGCTCTCCCTCAGCCTCACCTGCAGGACTTTTTAGTTAGAACTTTTAGTTAGTTTTTAGTAGTTTTTTGTTTACAGATTTGATTGGCATTTAAAACAATCCAGTGAAAACTCTCCCAAAACACAACTGTATTTGAACACACTCAGCACATCACTTGGGAGAAAATAAATTGACTTGTCTGTCTTTCTCCTAAAGCTAGAGAGAATTATTCTGTTTCTGAAGCAAAGCAACAGGATGGAAGAACTGATACAGTAAGTAGTTTTAAGAGCTATGTTCTTTTTTAATTTCAGTTAAGCTATTTGGTTACATGTTTACGTTCCTTGAGCCAAGAGTAAAACATTTTGTCATTTTCATTTCAAGCTCTTCTCTCTGGTTGTTTTTTAAAAGTTACTGCTGACAAAACAAAATTTTCAAAACATGGCTGTAGACTATTCTCACAAATAACCCTCTCTGAGAAATATTTTTGCTGTGTTTGTAAAATACCAACCAAACAAAACCAAAACAAAAACAGGAAAAAAAACCACCAAAAAGCCCCACCAAAAACGCCCCACCAAAACCACTTGGATTCAGCAACAGTAGGTGTCATTCAGAGATAAATCAAACCTAGGAATTGCAATATGCCACTTATCTGAGGGTTGTTTTACTTGTTTTCCTCCCACTTCTGCCAAACTTTTGGAAGTTATTCTTTGGGAATAACTTCTTGGGCTCAACCACTACACCAAGAGTTGAAATTGAGTTTTAATTTCAGTCCTTTATTAGTGTTGGGGAGAGTTCTTGTGTATATGAAAGCTAAATGAGTATTCAGACTGAAAACTGAGGATGGCAACTAAAAGAATTCAGTTACAAGTTTGTTTGATTTTTAGCGACCTGAAACTGCACAGTTAACAAACCGTTACAAGTTTAAATAAGCAAAACAGTCTTTGCCCTTCCTTATATCTACTTTGTTCCCTTTTGAGAGCCTTACAGGGAACTGCTAAACCCATTCACCCTTAAGTTGACTATAGAATAGAACCTGATTTGCATTTGAAATAGGTATTCTCTGCTTATTTGTTTTTCAAATGTACCTGTGAAAAGGTTACTTTTCGTTTTAAGAGGTGCAGCATTATTCAGATACTGCAGTAAATGTTTAGAGTTGCATGTTTTACTGTTAAAGTGACACTCACTGATACAAAATAGAAGAGCTTTTGTCTTTGTTTTACAGATTTTGCACAACTCTTTTCCCTGCCATGATAAATGTCCTGAGATAAGTGATGCGAGTATGCTGTCAGTACCAGAGACAGTCAAACTAAATGCTGAAGATGACATCAAAGATTTGGGTATGCATTGTATACTGTGAAGCAAAACTGAGGATAAAGCTACATTGTATGTAATGTGTACTGCTGTTACTGCTCATTTCTTCTGTCAGCTGTGTACTCTTACTTTGGGAATTGACTCAAATTTGTAGAACTAATCTAGCTGTAAAAAAGGGAATGTCTGCTGAGTCAGTGAATTAAATCACTGTCCTCGTTAAGATGGATGACAGCCAGATAAGTACTGTGAAGTGTTTTAGATTAGTACTGTGAAGTGTGTTCACTGTAGCTGAAGATGCGAGACTCCGTGAGAGAGCTGAGAGAAAAGTGGTACAGGCTCAAGGGGGAGCAAGACTACTGCTTCTAGCTATTGAGCAAGTTTAGTTTTATCATGAAATTTCACCCCAATGCTCATTATTCTGTGGTGAGCTTGTTTTTTGACCTTGTATCCTTTTTTTCATTTACTTCACCTATTCAAAACAAGTAGTTCAAAATGTGACAAATCCTTCAGGGAAAAAAATATGGTTTGGGTTTTTTAAATGAATGCAGAAAATATGCAAACAAGGGAAAAAATGTTTTCCTTCTGTGTTTTTAGATTGTGTTAGTGAACAGGTGAAAATGTGCACTTCAGTGGGAGCTGTAGGGGTTCACACAGGTTAGACAAGACAATGTATCCTTAGGATTGTGTGTCTCCTCATCTGAATTGAATGGACTGCCCTAAAAAAATGTTTGGTGGTACGGGTAAGAATTGGAAAAGAATCAGTTTAGAATTTGACAAGGAGGGATGAAAATTCTGGGATCAGGAAGCATTGTTGCTTGCAGAGCAATACATGGTGCTAATTTTAGATTGTATGTTCAAGTGTCCTGAGAAAAATGTATTTGGTAGTAAACCTATTCAAGTAAACCCTTTAGAAATTAAGGACAAATTAGTGTCTTGCTGTTCCCGTATGGCTTATTACATTGCATACTACAGTAGAGAAAGCCAGTTAAAACAAGGTCTGAGTAAAAATAAGAGGGAGAAGAAAACCATTTCTCTAAAAGTACAAAATAACTAGCAAAGGTTTATTTTTTTTTCATATGTCTTCCCTTTTTGATAATAGTTAGCTTGGTATTTGAAGATGCAATGTAAAATGAAGGACAGCTCAAACCTCCACATTTGTGCGTTTTAAATGTTTGTTTTCTTTGGAATGGTGTTGTATGATCATGAAATGCAATCATTTTTATTAGGTATACATTTTGTTTCTGTTAAAGAAAATAAGAGAGATCATAATATATCAAATCATCAAATGATATCACCTTCCAGTGAGTTCAGAAGTCAAAATGAGCTTCCCTGTATTTTTTTTTTTTTCCCCTGGTGTGAGGCATTTGAGTGTACAGACAGTATCTGTACAGTCTTTCAGATAATCCTGGTTTTCTTTAATCCAAAAAAGTAATGTTTTTTGTTTAAGTAAAAAGAAATAAGCTGTGTCTTTTTAGAAACTCTATTGACAAATTATTACAAGATAAAAGAATATGGACACAGAAGTTACTTCAGAGAAACACGCTTTAGTAAGGGAAAAGGACCAGAACACTCAATCTGAAGTGTTAAGGCTTCTTTTTTGAGATTTCCTTTAGCAATACCTTCTGCTACTCACGCAAAAGTAGAAAGTAAAGAGAATGAGTAACTGTTCTGTGCCTACAGGCATCAGCATGAACCCATAATGGATGTGTTACAAATAATTGGATGTGTGTGATGGGAAACATTCTATGGACTTCCAGATGGAAAATCCGTTGGATGTTAGGCTATCTAAAAGTTCTAATAGAGAAAGTAATAAAGTTTTAAATTACAGAAATTGTACCTAAAAAAAGGCTTATGGAAAAAGTTAGGCCATTGCTTATGTGCCCAAGTTAAACAGAGGACAGTGATGTTTTCAAGCTACTTCATTATGACTTCTTGGATATGAAGAAGCCTTAAAAAGTGATCTCCAAATAAAATCTAGCTATATTCTTGAACATGGAGTGTTTTGATAGGTGGGTCTCTTTTCATACATTTGAGAAAGTAATATTTTTATTTGGTATGTGTAAGCTTTTAAGACTGTCTACAAAGTGGAGTTTGGGTTATTTTTACCCCTACTGCATATGATACCTAGGCACAAACAAAAGAATACTTATTATTTTTCCAATATTTGTGCCAATTGTGGAACTACTTAAAAGCCTTATAATCAATTAAGAGATTGAGAATATTTATTTAATTTTTTCCAGGTACTATACTATTGTATATCTCAGCAGAAGACAGTTTAATAAATTAATCCGTATAAACCACTTTCCTTAGCTGCCAGTTATAGATAATAATAAGCAGCTTCTTAACGTGTCTGATAGCTACCATCAAGTATAAATTTTGGAAGAAAAGCATCGAGACATTTATCTTGTCAAGTTTACCACTCATTCTCCTGTCCTGTCCATTGGGGGAAAAACAAACTCTTTTGAGAAGCTAGGTTTCATCTTGGAAACCTTAACCACTGTGGTCCTCAGCAGGCCAGGGAATCTACATCTATGTCCTTTGCCTTCTGTTTCCTCTGACACCTGCTTAGATTGATCTTTACAAACTTGCTCCTCAATAAAGGTAATGACTATAAAATTGAAAGCTGTATTTACCTATAAAACCCCAGTGCTGTTCCTAAGTTATTTCCTAAAACTTAATGTTTTTACTTCTTTCCCTCCCCATCTTTAGAGTCGGAGATGTTAGATGGCTTTCTTGGTGAGATGGATAGCTTTGAGGACACATTCAACATGCCTGCTAAGTCCAATGGAACTTTTCTGCTGATGCCACATGATCTGGATGCAGTAGAGAAACATGAGGTAAACACAGATAAAGCACAAGGAAAGGAGGATGTTCCCTCTGACCAGCCTAATAGAAGAAAGACTGACATTTCACAGGAAGTGAAAACAAATAAGTGGACTGAAAAAAGCCACTCTACTGACATGAGTGGTTCTTTACTCCAAAACACCAATGAAGATCCAGGAGATGGTAAAGATGGCTGTTTAATAGGACACGAAAAGGAATTGGAGTCACTTAGAGTCACAGGAGATGTGCAAGATTATGGGATAGACAAGTCATTTGCAAATGAGAAGCCTGTGAAAGAAGCTGTGCAACCTTCAAGCCAGTGGTCTCAGCTGAACTTATCTGACCTTGACGTAACTCACTTGGAGATGTCTATCTGTAACTCTCCACCCCCCGACTTACATAGAGAGGAAAATTTAGGAGAGAAGTCAGTCCCAGTGACCAAGGATAATGCTGTTGAAACATCTTCACTGAATACTTCAGGCTTTATAACAGCACAAAAGCTGTGGAGTGTCAATTTGTCTGAAAAGTGCTATGAAATGGAAAATGATGAGAACAACCCAACATCAGAAATAACTCCAGTAAAATCTGTGTCTCTGAGTCTTCAAGATCCAAAGTTAGTAAAAGGATGTGTGGCTGAGGTTTCCAAAATGAGCTTCTTAAACTGTAATTCTTTTTTAATTGAACGTAAAAATGTCACAGAATATTCTGTAGTCTACAATGGCAGCTTTTCCAAGCATTTAAAAACAACTTCTAAATCCGTCGTAACTGATGTCCTGTCTCACCCACTTATGTGTAGTGCCATATCTCCAGATGATTGTGATGACCTACATTTAATAAACAGTGAAAATACTCTTACAAAGTCTGGCTTTGAAAGCCTGAATATGTTATCAAGCTTGAGAAAGAGATCCAGGAGATTTATTTATACAATAAATAATACTTTAATGTATCAAGAAGAAAAAATACAGAAAGAAGTAACCTCTGAATCACCTATTCATCCTGTATTACCGCTTTCAGAATCTGATTCATACAAATTTAGAGGCTGTCAAGTGGCCAGTGGTGTTGAGCAAGGTATGTTATTAAGCTTTTCATTATTTGTGGACTATTCATAATTTGTTAAGAACCTTATATGTAAATGTTTCAGGTAAAGTCCTGTACATTCTTTTGTTTGTGGTAAAGTAGCTCTGCAACTGGGTATCAGCATATGGAATTGGTTTGTTACATAGGGATAAGAATAGCATTATTTTCAAGTAATGTTCTGCTTACTTTTCTCAGATTAGTTATTGCAATAGAAACTTTCACCTTGAAGCTTTATTCTAATTGACAAGCTTAATTATCTTTGTCATTGTTGGTTATACATCTCTAGTGTCAAGGGCCATTTTGTCTGAGTTGATAACTTCCAAAAGATCATTAAAAATGTTAAAGTTGTATTGTTATTTTTCTAAAATTAAGGGCTTTAATACTATAAATCTCTTTCCTCAAAAAGTACACAACATTTTAAAAAACAACATAATGAAACAAACACATGCTCCTATTTTTAGAAGCTGTTGTTCTTGCTGGAAGAGTTACTTTAATATTAGGAGCTGAAGTACTTTAAGTTTGAAACAAATCCTTATGTTGAGACACAAGGAATGGAAGCCCATCTTCAAATTTCATTACAGCTAAAAACTGATTTATTGTTTATAACCTGATAGCATTAATGGCAGCCCAACTCACTTGTTTCTGGCTATTAGAACATGATTAGTTTAAACAGATCTCCAATCTTGTCAAGGCATTTTCATTTGAAAACAAAAGTGATACTTATGGCTTCAGTGTTAAGCATGTGTAGAAATGATATTAAGGCCCAAAATTTTATGGAACTCTGAATTTACATTTGTTTGAATAAATGTATTAACCTTTTTCTTCTCTGTAACATCTTCTCTAGTAGACCACTTTCTTCTTGCTGAGAGAAGGCGTTGGCAATCAAATACCAGGACAAAGAATTTCAGCACTTGTACTCTAAAAATGGATATAATGGATAATTCGTCCAATAATTCCTTCAGCAATAGGCTGAAGCAACAAGACCTGAGAGACTTGGGGGAAAACACAAGAGAGGATCAACCTCCTACATCAATAAAATGCTTAGAAGTATCTAATACACAGAAAGAAGGCACAAAAAATTCTTTAAATAGTGAGATTATTTCTAATATAAAACGTAAAGTTCTAACTTCAGGATGCCTAATGCCAAGAAAGCGTTCCAGATTTCTCCCTAAAAGCTATTGCTTAGGGAATGGTGAGGAAGATAAGGAAGTGAGTGCTAATGCAAACAATGGAGCTACTACACCTCAGAACCTGAAAGAAGAACTTGGGTCTTCTGCTAAGGATAAGGAGCACTTGATTGGTGTGCACTGTGACTCTAAATGTGTAACAAACAGCAGTTCCAGTAACACCTTGAGTCAGATCAACTTTGGCATAACTGGAGTCAGTGGTGATTGTTGCAATAAATTATCACCTGATAAAAGGCATGCTACAGACCAGAGGTCAGGATTTGACTGTAGAGAAGTACACAGACTTTTGGGAATAAACTCCCCAGAAAATGATAGTACTGGATTAAAACAAGGGGAGCAAACAGATGCAGCTGCCTCTTCAGAAGTTGTAGCCAACACGGGAGAGCCAAAGTCAGCTGAAAGCAGTGAAAGCCCTCCAGCAGCTGCTCTCAGTGATGTAGCTGTAGAGATTGCTAAAGAATTATTAGATTGTATAGATAATAGTTCTTTAAATGAAGGGATTTCTGAAGAAGATAAACAAGTAGCACCAAACAAGAACCTAAAGCATAAAGAGAAGTCATCAGCAAATCTTAATGCATGCAGTTGGAATCCAGGCTTTGGTGGCTTTCAGACTGCTTCCAATAAGCAGATTAAATTCTCTGCAGCCAGTATAGCAAAAGGCAGAATGCTGTTCAAGGATATTGAAAATGAATGCTTTGAAGCTTCTTCTGTGGAAAAAGCCAGAAACTTTTCAAGCCAAGTTAAAAAGGAGAACATGTTTCTCTCGGATTCAGAAAGCAAGTTGGGCAGTAATTTATCTGATTCTTCAGGTTCACAGACAAGTTTTCTTGAGCCCAGGCACACACAGTTTATTCCACATAAAGCTGGCTTGTGTATAAGCTTTCCTAGAATTCCACAAGCCTTGCAAGAAGCAAATCAAACCTTGACAGCAAGCCAAGAAGCCGAAATTGCTGAAATTTCTAGTATCCTGGAAGAAACAGGTAGTCAGTTTGAATTTACACAGTTTAGACAGCAAAGTAACGCAATGAAAAGTCATGCCTTTCAACAGTTTGGAACTGTAGAAACATGTGGAACAAAGAGTGTAGAAAATATTTTTGAAACAAGGAAGGATGCTGGATTTTGTAGCACTTTTAGATCTGAATATCAAGTGAAAAATGACAAGTATTGTACTCAGCAGGAATATACAAGTGAAGACTCTAAAATGGTGGAATATGAAAATGAAAATGCAGTGGGTTTCCATAAAAATAACAAACAGGTTACTTTTGCTGACTTAGACATAAATGAAAGTAGAAGATCTGATGAGAGCTTTCCCACAGTTAAGCAGGACAGCTTTTCTAATTTCTTAGGCTTTACTTCAGCTGGAGGTAAAAAAATAAATATTTCTAAGGCAGCTTTGAGTAGATCTGCAGAGCTTTTCAGAGACTTGGATGATGATAACTATTTGTTTAAATCTTGTGAAACTAGTACTAGATGCCACAATTCAAATGGGCACATGTCTTCTAACTGTAAGTTTTTCAGCTGCCTGGCAAAAGAAAACAAAGAAAAAACATTTTGTGTTTCAGATTTCAAAAGCGTAAATGGTGTTTCCCACAAAGGTTCGGTTTCCTATGATGCAGAGAATAAAAGTGAGGAAAATACTGGTACAGCATTTAAGGAAAATATAGAAAATAAGACAAAAATAACAACAAATGATACTGAAAATGTTCATTTCAATAGTATTAACAACAGTTTATCATCCATTAAAAATCATAAGCCGAGTTGTAAAGCTTCCAAACAATTATTAAATCAAGGAGATGATCAAGCAATTGAAAGCAATTTCCAAGACAAGTCATTAGATGTAACATGTCTTGAGGATGCTATTATGACTTCAGAAGAACATAGTTTAAATATATCAGATGGAATGGAAAACAGGTCTCCTAATCAGACAGAAGACAGAAAGGAAGATGAATGCTTGTCACCGACATTTCAAGCTCCAGCTGGTGGCAATGCACCCTTTTCTGATTCAGTTTTGGATCCTTCTCTACTCTTGCTCAGTGTACAGTGTGGAGAAAGAGACGTAAACATTTTGGAGAACTCTAATAAAGCAAATTGTAAAAATATGGAAGAAGACACCAACGATGGTAAGAACCTGTTAGTGAGTGAAGACAGAATAAAAATAGGTTCTTGCCGTCATCATCATCAAATACCTTTTGAACAAGAGGTAGATGTGGAAAAAAATGAAATGAAAGGGAGTTATCTGACTGGTTTTCATACTGCTAGTGGTAAGAAAATAGCAATTGCTGATGGATTTTTGGCTAAAGCAGAACAGTTCTTTGCAGAAGATATTGATGTAGGAAGTGAACATAATGACAGTTTTGAGAACCTCATCAAGAAGAGGAAATGTGGTAAAAACTGTGTTAAAGACTGTGATTTATGTATTGAAAGCATTCCTCAATATAATAAAAAACCCCTTAATTTTAATGAAAAGCTTGTTCCTGAAGAACCTGAAGATCAGTTTAAGCAGGCAGTAGAGAACAGTCCCATTAAAAATGCTGTGATTCTTGATCCTGTTAAAGTAGATACATTTGTTAATCTAGGTGAAGGTTGTGAAAAAAGTTTGGTAACTTTACATGTGCATAAAAAAGCTGATGTCAGACCTGGAAAGTCAGAATTGGAACATCTTGCAGGGCAGAAGAGTGATACTTTAAGTAGAACTAGTTTGTCTGAAGATGGGAAACTTCCAGAGGCAAAGGTGGAATACTCACCGAGAAAGAGGGATGATTCAGAAACAGATGATTTTCCTGTGTACTCTGGTGCATCTCTCTATTTAATGAAGACACCAAATGACCTTGAAGATAACCCTGTACCTGGAGATGCTGAAAATACTTTATTTGTTGAGGATAACAATAAATCTAATCAATCTCTCCTCTTAACTTCAAAAAGTAGCTCCTCTCATTTGGAAGGTGACAGCACGGAACTGGACTTGGAACATTTAAATGACCCTTGTGCTGATACAAACTGTTTCACAGACACTATAGTTAATGCTTGCCAAAACCAGTTACTAGTCAGTCTTCCTGATGATGAAACCAACTTGACCAGGTTAAAAGAGACAACACTTACTGTTGAAAAGCAAAGGGGTGATCTGAAACAAACTGTGTTTAGTACAGCAAAAGGTAAAGCAGTTTCTGTTTCAGAAAGTGCATTAGCAAGAGTCAGACAAATGTTTCAAGAAGACTACAGTGAAGCTGTAAAATGTGAAATTAGGCCTAACTTAAGAACTAATCAAAAAGAAATTAGTAGAAATTCATCTTCAGTCATTCATGCTGAGTGTCCTAATTCTGCTAATTCTTTTAATGCTACAGCAAGTGAAGAGGCTAATTTAGCAACATCCCAATTTATTAAAGTGAATGCAAGTGCTAGTGAAAATGGTCACCCAGAAACAAACACGTCTGCAGATACAAAGTCTGTTTCACATTCTCAGAAGCAATGCTTTGAACAGAATATTAAGCTTAAAGGGTACTTGTCTGTTCCAGATAAGCAGATAAACCCATCAGATGCTTCTACAAGTAATTTTGGATTTTTTAGTACAGCAAGTGGTAAGCCTGTACAACTATCAGAAGAGTCACTCAGGAAAGCTAGACAGCTCTTTTCTGAAATGGAAGATAATCATTCATCACATGTACAAGAAGCATGTTTAGCTGAGGAAGATGTTGAAAAGTCTAAAATGAAAACTGAAGTACTTCCTAGGAAAATCCAGATAGTGTTACCAAAAGGGGAAGAAAATGCCAACACTGAATTGGTTTCAGATTCTACTTTCGGGTTCAGCACTGCAAATGGAAAGCGGGTAACAATCTCTAAAGATTCCTATCAAAAAGCAAAGGCAATTTTAAAAGAATCTGATGATTTTTTGAGTAGTGGGCTTTGTATTACAGATCAGCTTAGTTCAATTAAAGAGAATGGTCAACATGCAAAATGTTTAACTGATAAGGTGATCTCAGAGTCCAAAACTGAAAAAAACTGCATTGAAGACTCTGACTTTAAAAGCATCTGCCCTGAAGAAATGAAGTATTTTCCAAGCACTCACCATGTCAAAATGCCTGAGTACGTACCACATAGTAATAAAAACAAGCAGTCAACCTCATTTAAAAATAGCTTTCAGCAAGAGGAGACTAGGTCTTTCAGTAAAGGGCAGCTGAATCTGGGGTTGAAAACAGAGTCTGAAGCAATTTCATGCAGTGCTACTGCTAAAGCAGAAATTAATCTTCTTCAAACTCCAAAAAATTACTTGGAAGTAGAGGCTGTAGAAAGTGCAAGAGCTTTTATGGAAGACAGTTTTTCCAGTTCTGGAGTACAAATCAATGCTGCGCAGTCCTTCAGTAGCAGACTGGATAAAAAGTTTCAAAACAAGACCTTTGGGAAGAGGCAATTTGAAGAAAACAACTTATTTGGTATGTCTTCTATATATGTTCAGCTTCATATTTCTGCACAGTGAATTATTTGACGTGGGTTTTTTTGCTTGTTGCATTGATTTTTGGGTCACAGAGAAACTTAGATTCTTTCTCTAGGTGTCAATGACAAAATTTCTTGCTGCAGGAACTATTCTTGCACTCTTTCCAGCCTTAAATGCACAGTATAAGCTAAATTTGTGGGTAGTAATTTTGAAAGTGTAAAACTTTGGGGTTTTATCATAAAATTACAGAAGAAAGATACTGCTCCTTTTCTCCCTGAGCAGATGTCCTTTTTTTTCCTCTCCACAAATCTAGTGGTTTTTTTAATTGAAAAATGAGTAGCAGTATTTTCATTTCCCTTTTTTGTGCCTTGTAGGTGAGGACAGTGTTTCACTTTTATTGAGATTGCTGTCTGATACGAAAAATAGTTGTTGGTCTAAGTGTGCAGTTTCTTGCCATCTAAAACTGAGCTGTCTAGAGCTGAAGTGTTGATAGTTGATGCTTGCACGGTCACCCAGATCTGTTCAGAGATCTAGCTGAAAACTACTTACGCAGGGATATATTGCAACAGAATCCCTGCCTAGCTGCACAGGTTCGGGTACAAAGGTCAGGCAGACTAGTGCTGGAAAGTTTGGGTGGGTATCAAAAGGCAGGTAGGACTCCATCAATCCAACCTGAAACAGCTGTGCCACAGCTGAACCCTGTCCTTACTTACAGCTTCTCTAAAAGATAGGTTACACACCTTTCTAACATTCTGGAGGAACTCTTTGGTTATTGAGTGTACAAAGAAAGTTCCAGGTGAGCTGTTTGTGGTGAGTTAGCTCTGTGTTTGAAAAGGCTGTTTAATAGACATGTGTGATCTAAAAATTTGCTAATTCTGCTTGCTCTGACTAATGCTTTATTTAGAAATTACAGTTAAGTTGTGCAGATTCATAAGAAACTGAACATAAAAGGAACATCACTTTTTAAATTCTGTGTTTTTTATCCTAGGAGAACCTCCAATTAAAAGACAGCTACTGCTTGAATTTAACAGAACAGAGAATCCCCCCAGATCTTTGAAAGCTTCAAAAAGCACCCCTGATGGTAATTTTAGGCATCTTGTGTTCTGAGCAGTAATTTGCTATCAGTTGTCATCTTTAGAATTCTTCAGTTTTCAATGAACTAACATATAATAAGGTTGCTTAACTGCTGCATTTATCAATATAGTCATGGAAATTCAGGGAAGCTGCAGTGGTAATGTCTGTGCTGGCTTCAAATCAGATGATTAATGGTCTGCCCTATTGTGTATAATCTAAATATATTACAATATATGACTTCTGTAAGAACTCTGGTTTAATTTCCAGTACAGTAGGAATTTATCCAGTTTCTCATAATCCTAAATCTCACAAATTCCAGTCTCAGTACAAAGAATATATTTTATTGGTTAATTATATATGGGGAAACGAAAAGCTACCAGTAATATACTGTACTGCTGATATTTTGAGTGAGTAATATGGAGGCCTATGAAAGTGAAATCAAGATTTTAAAGTTTGAATTGATGTTTTTTGTGTAGCTAGTTAGTGATTGGCATATTAGGATAGTGTGATTTTGGCTATGGCTTTTGGTTATGGCATAAGCTGTGTTCTTTAAGAAATATGTTCTTTTTAAGCACTACATGCTCTCACCTAAATTCAATAGCAGGATTCATCAAATATATTGATTTAACCAGTATATTGGTTCCCGAGTGCTGTACTAAATCTGTTCTAGGCATAAAAGCTATGATTTAAAATTTCAAATGGAATTTGTAAGCTGCTGCCAGAGAATCATTTTATTCCCTTCATATGTCAATATTATCCTACCCTGCAGAAGGACCTGAACAGTGTTTTTCTTTGGTGGACAACTGAAAACAGTTCTATCTCCAATACAGTCTTGCCTCTGACTTCTGGAACATGTGGCATCTTGTATATACAACTTCTCATATGAAACCTCCCCTTTGCAGCCTGAGGGCACAGATGAGTTTACATTCCAGGCAGATATGATTTAATTACGTTGATAATTCCAAGATAAGCCTGTCCTTCAATGAGGGAAGGAGCAGTTTGTGCAAATGTGCCCTTTTCTGTTTTAACTTCATATAAAAAAAATAAAGTTGCTAAAGGAGTTCTAAATGAAATGGTGAGCCTATCTGGAATTAAATATATGATAAATAATTCCCTTTCAGGAGCCTAAAAATATCTTGCCAAGTCACAAATAGAAACTCTTGAGAGTTCAGTTTTGTGATCACTTATCCTTTAGATCTGTCTACAATTAGCATGAAGGTGTTTTTGGGGGCAGGAAAGAGTAAAGCTGTTTAATCCACTCTGGAAACTTTTCTATATATTTGTATCATTAATATAGATAAAACATGCTGTAAATATCTATCCATGTAATGCCCCTTTTCAAATATTTTTACCTAATTATCTTACAGGCATTTTCAAAGACAGAAGAAAATTTATGTACCATGTGCCTTTAAAACCCGTAACTTGTCAACCTTTTGGGTGAGAAATGTATTATATATTTTAGAGCTCTTCTAATGCAATTTCTTTGAACCTCACAAGCCCTTGTGACTTTCTGAAAATATATGGTAATAATTTACTAGCCAACTTTATAAAAGACTGAAAATTTTATTTCAAAATTAATGTACTAAATTACCATATAACACACGTTGCTGCAGTAGACCAGTAAGATGCTAAACAAACTACACTCTTTTACACTCTATCTCTTCTCTCTATAGATAGAAATTAAGTTTTTAAAATATCAAAGACTGATATTTTGTCTTTTTATTGATGTAATATTGAAAGTTATATTACTAAATTAAGAATGCAGAATTCCTGAAAAAGATTTTTCTCAGGAAGCTGAAACCTGTATGCTTAAATGTTTTCCTCTCTGTAGGTCAACAAAAGAACGACAAGAAGTCAAGAATCCTACCCTTACTCTACCAGATCAAGACTTCAAAGGATTCCGATCTAAACCTGCCATTTTTCAACACTGTGCACTAAGGCAGTCTTTAAATGGTACTTCAGGGGTTTCTACTCCATGTAATGCCTCAGCAACAGAGAGTGAAGAAACAAGAAGTTTGTATAAATATGACAAAACGGCTAAAACTTTTATTCCACCCTTCAAAACAAAGCTGACATTTTCTACATGCGAACAAGGCAGCAGCAAAAGATGTGGCTCACCAATCAACAAAAATATTACTGAAGAGATGGAATTAAATCAGATCACAACTGAACGAAATACTGCTGAACCTCAAGACCACCAGTCTTGCATTGAGCATGCAGCAAACACAGACCTAGAAAATAGCAATTTAGGTATTTTCAGATTTTGCTCACTTAACTATTTTGAATACTAATGGTCAGAATTAAACCTTTAGGAGTTTTTTTGCATATTCTATCAGCCTTCTTTTTTTTAAGCTTTATATTTTTGTGAGAAAATTAGGAAATAGTTACTAATATTTTATATTGCAGTTTTAACAAAGCAAATGCGACTCATCTTCAGAGTTAATTAGGAAGATGAAAAATATTTCACACAGTCCTTCAGGAACAAGATAGCTTATGTTTTATTTGACATTTGATTTTTTTATATACCTCTTAGGTAAAATTATCTAGGAACCTTAGACTAGCCTTGCTGTACTTCATTCACTTTTCCAGAAGCTTGTTTTCATTCTGTTCTCTAATTAAAATGTAGGGTTAGCCATATAAATAGTTGATTGTGTCACTTCCAAGAGTTTGAATGCTCAGCTGTTTGACTTTAGCATGTGGGTTTATGTCTTCTAAGCTCTCTTGAATGTTCTAGTGTGTGATTTCTGTAACTATCACAAATAATCTGGATTTTCTTCAGAGGGACTTGTGTGTATTTGAACAGGTGTATGAACATTTGCAGAATCAGATCCTGTATTTAGGTCAAAATCTCAGGATTACAGGCTCTGTAATTAGTCATCAACTAATTTCTCTTCATTTGGAGTTTTCTGTGAAGACGGAGTTCAGTCTGATGAGAAAAATATGTGGCTTGAAATTTAGTTCAGGGACTTATACAAAATTATTATAAATATATAATTTGTTTCATATAATATTCAAATGCTTTCAGTAATCACTGCTTTGTACATACATTAAACTTTGAATATTTAGGCTTGCAGTTTCTAAAAATCTGCAGAGTGTCATAGTAAATATGCTTCTCTGGATCTGCTTTTGTAGTATGACTGTATACCTATATTTGATAAATACTTTAAAAATATTTTGGGTCTTTTTTTCTTTGCAGCTGTGGTCAGGATGGTGACAAATCTCCGCTGTGCCAGAGATCTGCAGGAAATGAGAATTAAAAAGAAATGCAGGCAAAATATTCGCTCACAGCCAGGCAGTCTTTATGTCATTAAAACATCTGCAAGCAATAGAATCTCCCTGAAAACTGCAGTAGAAGAGAAATCTCCTAGTTTTTATTCCATGGAAGAGGTATATTGGTATCTTTTTATTGTCTGTCTTTGGCATCTGTTTCTCAAGACAAATAAAAACTCGGTAGCTTTTGAATAGATACGTTCTTCAATTTTTAGATAAGTATTTAAAGTAGCTCTTATACCAGTTGCTACAGTATTTAAGTAGCTTTGGATATCTACATTTTTTAAAGAATATTCTAAGTAACAGAGGTATTAAATGTCTCTAGTGTGAAAACAGAGAAGCGTCAAAAAAGGAAAAAATCCACAAATTATAGTTGCCATTGACTTTTAACCCATATGAAGAGCTGATTTAAGAGAACAGTTAAAATTTAAGCTTAGGTAAATCTCTATGAAAAGCCTGTTGCTTTTGGTTCAATGAAGGTAAAAAACCTCTTGAATTTTTTTAACACTTTTAAAGCATACTTTGATGCTATTCTACTAAAATAATTGCTGGGAATTCATCCGTTCTTCATGGATTACGTACGAAATTACAAGATCAGACAAGCCATCCAACCTTAAGGATATATTTAATTTGAATTTAAGAAATTAGATATTAAAACTCTTAGCTGAATTCTTACTGTATTGTCATTATTTTGTCTTTTTCATTTAATTTTTTTCAGCTATACACATACGGTGTTTCAAAACATTGCATACAGGTTAACAGCACAAATGCAGAATCTTTCCAGTTTTTTGTCAAAGACTTTTTCAGTAAGGAGTATTTGTTAGCTGGAAATGGAATGCAGCTTGCTGATGGAGGATGGCTAATACCTACAGATGAGGGAAAAGCTGGAAAAAAGGAGTTTTACAGGTACTGTTACTTACAAACTTGAGGCAGCTATGCTATTTTTCAGTTAGTGATTCTTTTATCCCGAAGAATCATCCTTTAAAGCCTCTGACTTTTTTTTTTTTTTACTGTGCATTTTTAGTACACCTCTGTTAATGTAAATAAAGATATTGTAGGATTGTAAATTTGCTTTGTAGATTAATTTTGTTAGTGATTAGTCTTCACTGACAATTAAAGAAAGCATACAAAGTCAATTTAGAAAATTCCTGGGAATTCTTCAACAATGTAAAGAGTCTAAAAAAAAATTACTTGTTTTTGTTAATTCTGTGCTTTGCAGTTTTGTTTAATTAGCCCTAGTAGTTTTGTTCGTTTATTTTCAAGTAGAAAATAATTTCTTTCTGTTGTGCTTTAGAGTGTCTTAATGGGAATGAAGGTTGATTGGGGAGATCCTTAAGGCTTCTTGGACAGGACAGGGATGAAAATGCTTTTATCAATATAACTTTTTTAAGATGATATATGATTGGAAGGAAGCCAAAACTACAGTAGTAAAGCACTGATTCATTCCAGCCTTCTTTTGAGTATATGTAAGGACCCAAAAAAGGTGCAGAAACAAGCCTTACTCTTGCATTCTTTCTGGTTCTTCTGTTTCTCCTTTTGCAGGTCCTTTAAAATGAGCTGTAAAAAAAAAAAAGTGTTGAGTGCACCTCTCCTAAACACTTCCATGAAAATTATGTTTTATTTACTGTAAGAAGTCTGTACATTTTATCTTCATCAGCACGTGCAACAGGACAAGGAACTACCAGTGTATTGTTTTTGTAGCAAAACTTCAGAAAGTACTTAACTGTTATTTTCTGATTTTCTCTGTAAATTTGAATTGTAGAATATCCTGAGTTGTAAGGGACCCACAAGGATCATCAAAGTCCAAGTCCTGGCCCTGCAGCTTTGAGATGCAGCATTTGAGATGCTCTATTTTCAAATCAGTATCACTGTTGATATGCTTTCACAAAACACTCAAGGCAGGCACCTGTACTGGAGCAGTTTGTATAGTCAAGCATGCATTGCCAATCTAAGTAATGTCAGAATTCAGGAGTTTTGCAATACTTGCTTGGCAGTATCAAAGTGTGACAGAGATAGGTCTGTTCCAAGCTCAAGAACTGTTTTTATTTGTGAGTTTGATTTAATGAAATTGTTACCAGTAATCCAAAATGAGAAAATTGACTAGTATGAGACATGTGCTTTTATGCTGTGATCTGTACTTTCTCACAAAGAATTGCTTTCCACTCATGCTACTGAGCCAGAATCATTATTAGCTGCTCCCACATGACTCTGGGCAATGCTTTTGATGTCAACGATATTTGTTCATCATGGGAGAGCTGGAGATGTTCTGTGTCCATACCCAGCACCTACTCAGTGAAGATCAGTCGAGTGCTGGAGTTCACAGAATCATAGAACAGTTTGGGTTGGAAGGGACTGCTGGCAGTCATCCAGTCCAAGCCCCTGTTCAATACAATTTGAATTAGATTAATTTCTCAGGGACTTGCCTAGTGGCGGTTTGAACACCTCCAAGGACAGAGATTCTGCAACCTCTCTGGACAGCCTGTGCCATTTGACAACTCCTGTCGTTTAAAAAACAAAACAACAACCTTTATTTCTCATTGGAATTTTCCATGTTCCAACTTGATCTGTTACCTCTCATCCTATTGCTGTGTACTTCTGGAGAGAATATGTCTCTGTCTTCTCTGAACCCTCCAGTCAAGTAGTCACAAGGTCTTTTTGACTTGTTTTAAATTTGTTTTAAATTCAAACATGTGCTTAGCCCTCAAGATCACCTTAGTGGCCCTCTGTGAGCTTTGTTCCAGTATACCAACAACTTTGTCCTGACAAATCCAAAGCTGGACAGAAACTTTAGATTTAGTCTCCCAAGTGCTGAAGAGAGGGGAAGGATCACTGCCTTCCCCGCTTTGCTCATAATACAGCCAAGGGTGCCTTTGTGCTTCTTTGCAAGGACATATTGCTGTTGTGTGGTCATCTTATTGTTCACCAGGTCCTTGGATCCTTTTCTCCAAAGCTGCTTTCCAGTCAGTCCCAGCCTGTTTACTGTTACGTGGGAAGGTTTTATCACAGGTGCAAGACTTTGGTTTTGTTGAATTTCATGAGATTCCTACAAGCTGCTTTCTCGTGCCTGTTTGGGTCCCACTAAATAAGGAACCCCAGTTTATCAGTCCCTTCCCCAGTTTTGGTGTTATCTGTAAACTTGCTGCAAGTGTCTTCCAGGCCATCATTTGGGCTGCAATGAACCCATCGTGAAAGCAGAGGAAATTCCAGGGCTGAAGGGGAATAGAGCACACCTCAGTCCCTCTGTGCTATGTGCATAACTGCATGAAGCAGACAGAGCATGTCCCTGGAGCCACTGCTAGGGTGAAGGATACATGCATGTATGCACATGCATGCTGCCAAAGCGTATAAGGACAAAACTTGAGAGAATAACCAGATTGGGTTATGGAAGGAATGTAACCTTTGTGTTTTCAATGTAATAAATATTCTTTTGTTAATGTTGCCTATGTGCATACACTGAATACAGTGCTAGGGCAAAACAGACGAGTTAAAACTTACGGTGGATTTCAGGTTAATTTATTGACCATTTATCTGCAGAGCCCTCTGTGACACTCCTGGTGTGGATCCCAAACTAATAACTGAGGCCTGGGTTTACAATCACTACAGATGGATTGTATGGAAATTGGCAGCCATGGAAGTGTCTTTCCCACATGAATTTGCTAACAGATGTTTGACACCAGAAATGGTGCTGTTGCAGTTGAAATATAGGTACGTGTATAGCAATGTATCTGGTGCTGTAATTTGTGATACCGCGTACTTTCTAAATTACAGAATTAACACCTCTACCTTGCATTTACCATTTAGCAGAATGCTTATATTGTTAAACTTATGCATAGCAGTATTAAAAACATAGTGCTTGTTATTTGCAAAAATTTAGATAACATTTGCTTTGCTACAGTGGTGCTTGATCGTAGATTGAGTAAGCAGTAGTTTGCTACAATTGTGTTTAAAAAAAAAACAGTGTGATGGATTTTGTTTGCTTTAACAAAGTCTAAATTCTGTTTTGTAGGTATGATTTGGAAGTTGATAAAAGTAAACGATCAGCAATCAAAAAAATAACAGAAAAAGATGATGCAGCAGGTAAAACACTTGTACTGTGTGTTTCCAAAATCATATCTCTAAACACCGTTGTATCTCCTACCAGTAGCAATAAGAATGTGGAAAATAAAAAAGCAGCAATAATTGAAGTTACTGATGGCTGGTATGGGATTAGAGCTCTTCTGGATCCACCTCTCAAAGCTTTCTTAGATAGAAGGAGGCTGACTGTTGGTCAGAAGATCATAGTGCATGGAGCAGAACTTCTTGGCTCTCAAAATGGATGTACACCACTGGAAGCCCCAGATTCCCTTATGTTAAAGGTAAAAGAAAGTATTAGTTCAGCTTGATTGGATGTGACCAAGAGATGTGATAAATGCTATATAGTTGAGCCATATTTTGTAAAATAAAGTTATCAGGGCTTTACAAACAGATGGCTGGTTGTTGAAATTTAGTAACACTATTCAATAGGGTTGGAAGGGAAGTTTGTAATATAAAATGCTGCCAAGTTTTGCTGTGTATTTTGACAGTTCCAGCTCCTTAATTTGGTTAAGTACCAAGTTACAAAAAGTATTTATCCATCACAGACAATATGGAAGTTGGAGGAAGAGTGGGGGGAAAAAACAGGTCATGAGAGGGTGGACTGGCAGGGGAGGACTTTGACTCAGCTGAGGATGGTTAAAGAGCTGGGTGAAGTTTCAGCATAACACTTGCTCCTCAGGTATAGAGCAATGGCTTGTCTCATAGCTACTGATTTCCTAGAAAATTTTAACTCATCACATTTTTAGTTTCTGTTTAAAACACGTTTCTTGAATGTGAAAGGAAACCTTTAAATTAAAATGTGATATGTTCAGGTGCAAAAGTGATATATTCTTAGTGAGGTCAGTATGAAAATGGTCTTTCCTGTAGATATGATAAGTTGGATATAGTTTTGACCTACCAGTGACAGTTTATCATTCATCATTTAACTCATTCAGATTTCAGCGAACAGCACTCGATGTGCACGATGGCATGCAAAACTAGGATTTCATCGGGACCCCAGACCTTTTCCTTTGCCTTTGTCATCGCTTTACAGTGAGGGTGGTGCAGTGGGGTGTATTGATGTAGTTATTCAAAGAACTTATCCTATTCAGGTATGGTATAAGTATTTTTATGAATCTAACAGGTTCTGTGAGATCTAAATTATATCCCTTAATTGCTGAATCATTCCTCAAATCAGAGATAATACAGAGAGATAAAATATTTAAGACAAGGTACCATTATGTCTAAAATGAACAAGAGTGGTTTTTGCAGTGTGCATGTATTTAATATTTCAGGAGTGGAGTACACTGCTGTAAGAAGAATTTGGGTTTGCACTTAGTATCTTCTGGTTCACTTTGCTTTCAGCTTCAAAAAGCTAGAAAGAATTGAATTTCAGTTCTGGAATCTAAAAAGCACAGTACTTGTTTTAAAGGAGGAAAAATACATTGACACTTTTAACTCCAAATGAAACCCATTTTTTTATTATTAATGTACATATTAACATAGAAGTTATGTATTTCTAGCCATTAGTAAGATTATTTTTTCTTACATGTAGCTGACTGTATTGTGTAAGTTCTATTATTTAAAAATATGAATGAAAATGCAGTGTGTGATTATGGTATAAAATAGAATTAAGAACTTTCAATACCACTTGATAGCCAGACATTTTAAATACGGTCAGACTTCACTGCAACTACTTGGTTTTATAGCAATACCAGCCTCAAAAAGAAACAGTATTTCTGTTAGCAATCAATCCTTTTAATGTTAACAGTTTAACCAGGATACAACTTTCAGGTTTTATTAACTCTTCTCATAGTATGTTATACTTGGCATGTACATATGGGATTCTTTTTTCATTGCTTTCTTTCTAAGGTGTTGTAACACTGTTGGTTGATGTAGAATGAATTCTGCAAAGGTGCTAGCAATGTTTGGTTTGGATCATTGCTTTGATATTTAGATCATTGCTTTAATGGAGGAAATTGCAGCACTTACTATGTGAGCTGTCTGGTAGAACTAACATTTATTTAGGACTCAGAAGGGGAACTGTGTAATCTGTAACCACATCACAGCAAATGGTTTCCAGGCTGGGGAGGAAAGTGGTGCTTTGTATCTCACTATATCAAGAGATTGATGTACTGAGGTCCTTTTTTTCTTTTCTGAACACTGAGACTCTTGCTCAATTGTACCAAAATTATTAGGAAGATTTGGGCCATCTCTCTCCTTTTACCTCAAGAGTCAAAGAGTGTAGGAATCACAGTAAGTTTAATTAAAGGTGTCAAACTGTGAATAGCACAGGAAATACATGTCATGCAATGAATGAGGCAGGTAGAGTCTATTTCAGCAATTCACTGCCTCATAAGGATTAGTCCTGCAACCCTTCCTCATCCTGCTTTCACTATTCTCTCCTGCTGCTTCTCTGTGCTAAATCTGGACCTCACCTGATCCTGTTGCTTAGTTAATTTATTAAACCAGGAGTAAGTAACTAATAATAATTTTTTTAAAATCCACAATGAACTGCTGTCTGTTGAATTGTCAAACTGATATGGTCTGCTGAGGTCAGATATGTACTAGAGCCAGTGCAAGGGAGAAGACAGAACTGTACAGCAAGGCACCACTTTCATCCGCAGTGACTTTGTTTCGCTCGCCCATCTCCACCAAGCCAGTTCTGGTAGGGTTGTGGGCAAGGCTGTAGTCCTGTGCAACCATTGCAGGCAGAAAAAGTTTAAGAGCAGAACATGTTAAAACAGGCAGTACAGTTGATGTAGAAAGACAAAATGGTTTAATGCAGTCTGGTATATTTTTAAGCATTGAGTTTGATGGTTTTTATCTTAATGTATCTACTCTTGGGATCCAGCTATCTTTGAAATTACATCACTGATACTTATTACTTTGTTATGATTTCTTCAGCTGTTAAGTGATCCAGCTTTAGATACTGCTGCATTCTGTCTGTATCTTTAAAGTGAAGATTTACCAACCAATGCTGTGGGTTTTTTGCTTTTTATCTATTATACTGAAAGAACTCACAATCTGCTGCCTATTCATTTTTAAAGCATTTTTGCTTGAGAGTATTAAAAGGAGACTAGATAATGTTAAAAATAATTTTTAAGTCTGGGTTTTGCTTGAATCTTTTTATTTCAGTGGATGGAAAAGACATCAGCTGGTTCATATGTTTTTCGTAACAGCCGGGCTGAAGAAAGGGAAGCTGTCAGGCACGCAGAGGATCAACAAAAGAAACTGGAAGCTCTGTTTGCAAAAATCCAAGCAGAATATGAAAAGAAAGAAGGTAAAGCTTTCATTCTTTCAGAACAAGTATTAAGAACATAAAAACATTTTTGATGTTTACAGAAGAGGCTAAAAAAGCTGTCAAAATACTTCTCTGGGGATAGACAAGCAGAGATGGGATTTTGGGTTGTTTTCTCTGTTGTTGTTGTTTTATATTATTCTAGATTTTTGCTTATTGTGTATCTAGATCTGTCAGTATGAAACAGCTACATGCTTATTTGCTTGGCTTTGCAGCTATCTAGAAAACCCTTCCTGAACTTGTTGGTAGCCAGGCTACTCAGGGAAGCCTGGATGCTCTGGGAAGTGCTATGGAATTGTACAACTCTTAATTTCATTCTCTTCAAGGACCTGACACTGTAATAATTCACCCAGAGGTGGGCACTGCTGGGATGTATCTCAGTAGACTTGAAGACCAAGATTAAGCACTGAGCATCTTTCCTCACAAACATAGCAAGACTGTGGAAATACTGAGGTCAGTGGAGCTGCTAAATGAGACATGGACCCTGGTCACACAGGACATGGAGAAGGCTGAGTTATTAAATGCCTGTTTCACCTCATCCTTGACTAGCAATCCCAGCCTTCAGCAATCCCATGCCCTGAAGACCATGGGAAATTCTGAAACAAGGAAGACATATTCTTGGTGGAAGAGGATCAAGTTACGTGAACACTCAGGCAAACTCAGGACATACATAAGTCCATGGCTGATGGTGGGATGAACTCACAAGTGCTGGAGGAGCTGAGTGATGTCTGCGAGGCTGCTTCTGATCCTCTTTGAATGATCACTGGTTGATTGATGGAGGTGCCTGGAAGACTGGAGGAAAGCAAATGTGTCTCCTGTCTTCAGAAAGGACAGGAGGGAGGACCTAGCTAACTACAAGCCAGTTAGCCTCACCTTGATCCCTGAGAAGGTCATGGAACAAATAATGCTGGAAACAATTTCCAGGCACACAAAGGACAAGAAGGTGATTCGGAGTATTTGGCAGGGATTCACCAAGGGGAAGTCATGTTTGACCTGCCTGACAACTTCCTGTGTTGAAATTATTGACCTGGATAGATGAGGTGAGATCAGTGCCTATTGTCTACCTGGACTTCAGTAAGGTTTTGACACTGTCTCCTTTGAGATCCTCATAGAGAAGCTGATGAAGCATGGACTAGATGAGCAGGCAGTCAGGTGGATTGAAAAGGGCCTGAACAGTAGGGCCCAGATGGTGATTAGTGGCATGAAGTCTGTTTGGAGGCCAGTAACTAGTGGTGTATGCCAGGGATCAATACTGAGTCTAGCCCTGTTTTAACATCTTCGTTAAAGATCTGGAGAATGGGGCAGTGTACTTTCAACAGCTTTGATGATACAAAATTTAGATGAGTGATGGAAATACTTGAGGATTATGGTGCCATCCCGAGGGATTTTAGCAGCTGGAGAAACGGGCTGAAAAGAACCTCATGAAGTTCAATAAAACAAAGTGCAAATCTTGCACCTGGGGAGGAACAGTCCCATGCACCAGTACGTGCTGGGGGACACCCAGCTGGAAAGCAGCTTGGCAGAACAGGCCCTGGGAGTCCTGGTGGACAAGTTGAGGAGTGTTGCCAGGGCAGAGGTGATCCTTCCTCTCTGTTTAGCAGTAGTAAGGTCATATGTGGAGTGCTGTGTC
This sequence comes from Grallaria varia, assembly GCA_013396735.1. Taxonomy (NCBI): domain Eukaryota; kingdom Metazoa; phylum Chordata; class Aves; order Passeriformes; family Formicariidae; genus Grallaria; species Grallaria varia. Next base: position 838,092 of record VWZG01009480.1, read on the forward strand.
CAGTTCTAGGCTCCTCAGTACAAGAGATGAACACACTGAAGAGATTACAAGAAAGGGTCATGAACATAGGTAAGGAATTGGAGCATCTGACTTAGGAAAAGCTGAGAGAGCTGGGACAGTTGAACTTGGAGAAGAGAAGGCTCAGGGGGATCTTGATTAATGTAAATAAATACCTGAAGGGACAATGCAGAGAAGATGGAGCCAGGCTTCTGTCAGTGATGCCCAGTGACGGGTCCATACCAGTGGCTACAAACTGGAACACAGGAGGTTCCCTTTGGACATCAGGAAACACTTTTCTCTGTGAGGATGACCAACAGTGTTGCCTAGAGATGCCATGAAATCTCCATCCTTGGGGATAATCAAAAGCTCACTGGACTTGGTCTTGATCAGCTCACTGAAGGTGACCCTGACTGAGCAGGGGGGTTGCACTAGATGCCCTCCAGAGGTCCCTGCCACTTCAACCATTTTCTGATTCTGTAATGAGATGACACTGTACACCTCTGCCAATGATTTCTAGCAGTAGTTCTAACATTGAATTCTCTGTTGAAATCAGAGATGGGTTTCACTGATATGAACTTCCGCCTGTCAGTCTCCTCATGGTCTTGTTTAATGTTTGGTAAACTTGTCTATACTGGAGTCTCCTATGCTGAAGGAATTCAGCCAAATGCTGGCAGCAAAATGACTTACCTAAGGAGATGGGTAATAGTTTAATGTAACAAAATTAACTTGGCTTTTAGCTGATGTCCTAAGGAGGCTTCATGTGCAGATCTGTTGTCCCACATCTTGCTATCTTTGAGACATTTCTACTGTGTAAGAGGAAGAGGAAGCGACAGACATAGAGAAAATACAGTCAAGTATTGATGAAGTTTCTTGCCAGCCCATAACCACCCACTTCCAAGTGCAGACACTGATACTGATTTCCCCAAAATTTGTATAATATTCTGATCTATACTGAGATTTTTTTTTCTGCTTGTATTTTCCTTATATATATCAGTTCCTGTATATGTGGTTTGTATTTTTATTCTTGCAAGGCCTAAATACTACCATGCTTCTTACATAATTATTTCTTCTTTCACTTTCAAGTGTATTGGTTGCACTCCGCATAATGGCTTTTTTTTTTTTCAACAGAGGGAACTACCAGAAGAACAGCAAGGTCACATATAGTCACAAGACAGCAAATCCATAGTTTGCAAGACGGTGCGGAACTTTATGAAGCAATTCAGAATGCATCTGATCCTGGTTATATGGAGGTAACTGTAGATCCTACTGGGCTAATTTTGAAATGCTTGTGCAATAATTTACAATTTAATACCTCCTACTAAAATCAACCATTAAATTACTCTTTATTTTTTCTGCCTTTTGAGATTTCCTATAGCGTGTTTATTGCTAACTAAATTAACATTAAAAATTTTGAAAAGAAATTTAATGAAGGCTTGTTGAAATAGATTAATAATGTTTTGGATGGCAATTTTGTCTTAGTATAAAAATCCAGGATATAGCACAATTAAAAGTTAATGTTACTTGTAATTTTATTACGTTGCTTTGTCTTGCATTTATGAAAACTAAATCTCGTAAGACTAGAGTTGTGTACACATATTCTTGCATGCTGTTCACTGAAGTATTTGAATATTTGTATTGTCATTGTTCTCTTCATTTCCTCTTCCAGTTAAATCACAACTTTTAAGTGTTTATACCTTTATTAATAGAGATGCAGGTGATTAGTCCCTGCAAGTTGTGAAAAATAACTGTTAAAAATTAAATACAAGCCTTCCCTTTTTCAAGTCAGGATCCTTGATGGTCATGAAGCCATACAATTTATGGTATGCAAATCTCTGGTGCCACATGTAAAAGCATCTGGGTTTTGAAGGCTTGGTCAGAAAAGTAACCTTTCTGATTCCTTTTAGTGTAAATCACTGTGCCAGCTCAGGGACAGCAGTCTGAGGAGAAATACAACTCTCTTCCTTTATTCTTTCAGAAATTTCTCCTAATATGTCTGCATGTGAAAAAGGCAAGCATGCCTGTTATATTAAATATTTACCTCAGTTATGCACTCTTAAGCAGGCTTTTCACTAATTGTCGTGTGAGAACATTGTGTAGTGTAATGCTCTGTGGAGACCACAAAGCACCAGCTGAGTGCCAGTCAAGACTTGATGCTTCCTGTTGTTTTAACATACATCATTTCAAGTCCTTGTAGTGTGTCAGTTGAACAATATATTGCTTGTAACAGATGAATGCTTAAGAAAGAGGCTAATAATCTTGACAGTATTCTTTTAATTAATAAGAAGGATACTGAGTACATTTTCTCCTGGTTACAGGGATATCTCAGTGAAGACCAGTTAAAAGCTTTGAGTGCTTACAGGCAGTTGATGAATGACAAAAAGCAAACTCAGATGCAGGAAGAATTCAAGAAGGCTTTACAGTCAGCAGAACAGGAAGAAAATGGTTGTTCTAAAAGAGATGTGTCTGCTGTATGGAAATTATGCGTAGTAGACTACAGAAAACAAGAAAAACATACAGGTTAGTACTTGAGAAATAATAACTTTTAACTAAACTTGGTAACTGGCCAACAGTATTCTAGCTTGCGCGTTAATGTTTCCAGTTTGTTTTAGGGTTTTTGGGTGGAGGGAGAGTTGTGTATTTATTTTGTTTAGAAGCCTTCAAGTGCAAAAGTGATGCACAGCTAATATATCTTACTCTGATACTGGTAGGAGTGATACTGAGTATCTGGCGTCCAGTGCTGGATGTTTGTTCATTGCTAAAGGAAGGCAGTCGGTACAGAATCTACCAGCTGTCAGCATCACAGTCCAAAGGGAGGTCAGAGTCAACTAAAATACAATTAACAACAACGAAGAAAACTCAGTATCTTCAACTATCAGTAAGTGCTTTAAGTGCATAAATATGTGTCATTAAAACATATCATAGTCCACATGTGTGGTAAACACTGAAGTTTTATGTTTCTTCAGGTATCACAGGAGATGCTGGTACAGATTTTCTTTCCAAGAAAAGCTCTAAAATTCACCAGTTTGTTGGATCCTTCTTTTCAGCCACCATGTGCTGAAGTTGATTTAGTTGGAGTTATAGTTTCTGTTAGCAGAACAGGTACGTTGTGACCACATTCATGTTCTCCCATTGAATAAGCACTGAACTCTTTATTTCAAAAGTCAGTTACCTTGGTGTTGTACCTGCATATGAGGCCTGTGAAAACCTGATAATACAGCCCATCATTGTGACCTGCTGGCAGATAATTCTGTTTTCCTAAAGCAAAACTGCCTCAGGAAGCTCAAGTGAAGTTTGTTGGTTTGTTGGGGTTTTTTTTCCTATAAATAGTGGATGTGAGTTCTCACATCTGTGTTCAGTATCTTCAGAAGTGCCACTGTGCATGTACGTGAGCTCCCTCTTTTCTGTGCAGTGTCACTGAATGAGTGGAATGCAGGCACTGGAACTCATGGTTATGGACATGTGGATAATCTTCTGAATAAAAAGCACCATAGGAATGTTGTTTTTTAGGCGCTAGAACACGGACTTTGAGTTGTTTTCTGTAATCAGGAGGGAGCTGGTGTAGAGTATGGATGAAGCATGAAACATCAGTTATCATGCAGATAGGCAGCCATGTAACATTTATAATTTCTCTTTCAAGGTGTGTGACTTTTTTTACAGCTATGAATCAGAGTAATCAACCTTTGCTTAAGGATGCAAAGGTTTAATTCAAACGTTTTTCTTGCTTTTAGGTTTTACTACTCTGGTGTACTTATCTGATGAGAGCTCTAATTTAGTGGCAGTAAAGATCCGGACAGATCTCAGACACTTTGCTATTGAAGATATAGTTGTCCGATGCTCACTCATTTCTGCAAGCAACCTTCAGTGGCAGTCTGAATTCAGATCAGAAATTCCTGTGCTGTTGGCTGGAGATCTTTCTGTATTCTCAGCCAGTCCAAAGGAAAGCTACCTTCAAGAGAAGCTTAATGAACTGAGAAGTGTGATAGAGGTAAATCTATATATGTTTAGTTTGATGATTAGTTTTAGTTACTGCTGTGTTGCATTCTTCACCAAAGCTCTGTTAGTACTAATACGTCTTTAAAACAAGTAATACATATAATGCTGAATTTGAGGGGATTTTCTGGGAAACAGAGTAAGGTGTTGATGCAGTTTTCCCAGAGGACTCTACATATGGCCTGTTGAATGTCTTGGGGGGGTTTTTGGGGTTTTTTTTGTTTTTTTTAATTCAGCTCAACATCTTTAGGATGTGCCACAAAATCTCTGGCTGGCAAAGCATCTTATACCCATCAATAGTGAATCTGTCACGGACAGTTTTGCTCTAGCCTTTTAAAAGTTGAAATTTGCTCTCTTGCTCAGTGAAGTATATTCGGTATTGGGTTGTTGAATTCATTTATTTATTTTTTATTTCAATTTTCTTGCAGTGCTAAATAGCATGCCTTGGTCATGCATTCCCACTTCTTACCGAAAAATAAGTTTAAACGCAAAATAATTTTTTTTCTTGTTCACAAAAGAAGATAGTTATATTTCCTACCACAGAAAGTGCAGTAGTCTTTTAAGTTGTTGTTTTGACATAAAGTTATAGTGGGATTATGATGAGAAAAGAAAGTCCTAAATACTTTATAAGCGTATAGTGCTTTTACAGTTTGAAAAACAGCTATTCTGCATTGCAAACTGTTCTCCTTTGCAGAATGTGGCCTCCTTTTGCTCTGATGCAGAAACTAAATTGACGAATTTGCTACGAAGAAATCTCTTGCTTACACCCAGTTTAACTAAAAGATGTGGCTTGGAATGGCCCTCGCCATCCTGCAACTTGGAAGAGGATAAAAATTTGGTAAGTTTCTGGTAATTAATACTGTGTTTGTACTGGCAGTGTGTGCAGTAAGGATATGAGTTCTATACTGATAGCAGTGGTGAATGATCTCACTTCTCAGTCCACTCCATCCATACTCTTCAGGGCAATGCAAGCTGATTAGAAGCTTTCTCTGTGGGGTTTGATTGATCCCCAGGAGGAACTGAGAGACTATTCTTCCTCCACCCGTACATGGAAACTTCCCCTTGTGGCCTGTGTTTCCACAGCATACTTTAAATATTCTAAATGTTATGTGAGTAAAATGAATAATCATTTCTCTATAGATGGCTTTTCACTTTCTTGGTCACACTGTGAAGGTTACCTGATGTAAACATCACTGAAAGGAAAAATCTTGATCTGTACTTTTTTTTTTTTATGGCATTGTGCAGTTCCTACCTTTGTTGAGACAATTTACCTCCCAGTTTCACTGATACTGTTTACTATTTCCAGGATTTAAATGGGAATAGGTATCACCTAGTAAATCTTTAGATTTTATAGAAGTCTTGACAAAAATTGTTTTAAATAGTACTCAAGCTTCCCTTGAAAGCTGCTGGTGGCAAGTTGTTTCTGATGTAGAGCACTGAACACAGTCAGAACTAAAATTTTTCCTGCCGCTCCTTGTGACAGAGAGAGAAACACCCTGATGTGATTTCAGTTCCTGGGGGCTAAATTTGAGCTTATAAAGCATCCTTTTCCATTTCAGAGGAAGTGCTAATTCTGAAGGCTTAATTTATATTTGTTCATCAAATATATTGACCAATTTAAAACAAATGAGACATTACAAGTATTCTCAAGTTAAACATGTGTTTGAATGATCTGCTGTGCACCGTTGGTCTTGTGTGTATTGTTATCTTCAAGGTTTTTTATATCAGGATTTTTTTATCATTTTGTGGAATGAATTGAGGAACATCAAACTTCTCTTTTTAACTAGATCTCTTCTAGAATTGAAATGAAGCATCCAAGCCCTTTATCAACTAGCACACCGAATATGAAACTTGTCATACCAGGGTCATCAAAAACACCTTCATCTGCTGCAGTTAGTGAAGACTATCTCAAAAACAGCAAAAAGAGAAAAGCTATGGACTTGCTCAGTTGCATACCTGCCCCTCCACCACTGACACCGGTATGTTCAGTAATTTCTCCATCTGTTACGAAAGCATTCCAGCCTCCACGAAGTTTGGGCTTACAGCATATCAAGTCATCAAAAGAGACAGCTCAGAATATTGGTCATGTCACCCCCTGTAGAAAATTGAGAGAAACTGTCCATCTTTCTGAGAATGACCTGGTTGCTGATGAAGAACTGGCAATGATTAATACACAAGCGCTCATGAATAATTTACCAGAAGAAAAGAAGATTAATTATGTAAATGAAAACAGCAATACAGTAGCTACTAATTTATCTGATGCTCTTTCATCCAGAAATAGTTCCAGGTCCACTGGGGAAGCAAATAACTCATCAAAAAGCAGTTCTGAAGTAGCTGAAGCTCTTCAGAAGGAACCTGTGGACTCGTTACCAGCCCGCAGAGTGATACAAAGACAAAAATCCCGGAAACGCTACTGAATGCACCTGTACAGTATTGTATATATTTCAAATTCAGATTATTTTTACACTTTGTACATCAACTTTTTATTGTATTTAATAAAGCTATGTTACAAAAACAGACTCATTAAATGACATTTCATCTGCAAAATAGTCTGAAGTTTAGTAGTTATACGATTCTCACAAGTGTGTATTGTACAACAGCATCAGCGTGGGTGAGGGTTTGATGACATTTTATAAGTAACTGCTTTGATTCTGATTTATTCTTAAATTACAGCAGGATCTTTGTTTCAATCTAAGGCAATCAGTTTTGTTACTCTGCAGCATTAGAGTAGTTGTTTGGCTATCAGAAAAAAAGGGTAAAATAAACAGTTCTCTTATTTTTATCAGACAAAACACTGTAATTCTGAAATATTGCTCTGTGTAATTAGAGACTGTTCTTCTCTGCTCAGACTTTCCATATAGCACTAGAAGAGATTTAGAGAACAGCTATGATTATTTGATTCACAACAAAATGCCACACAAAGGTATTTGTGATAGATCTTTGGTCAGTGTTTCTGAGCTACTCCTTAAAGAAGCACTTGAGGCCACAGCATTATGAAAGATAATCAGATCTTTGATTTTATCACAAGATCTTTCTGCTGGGGGTGAGATAGTGCTTGAATTCTTTACTTTGTTCTTATTAGTTTCAGCAAGTGAAGCTTCCCAGAACTGGAGTTTGTCTACTGAAGAGGGAAACAGTCCTGCCCGACTGGCTGCCACCTCCACATTTCAGTTCACTGTTTGCCAGGCTGCTCCTTGCCCTGCTGCTTCCCACCAGCACGGACCAAAGGAGGAGGGAAGATGTTTCAGAGCTGAGACCACCAGCTCCCACTCAGCAACCCTTCAGAGGTTCTGTGCTGTTCACTTGGCTCAAATGCTGAACGGGAGGTGGCTCCTATCACCAAACTGCACATTGTGGCAGGACTGGAGAACTGTAAAGGGCTGACATGAGCTTGCTGGTAGGTCTGTAAAATTCCATGCAACACCAGAGACAGATTCCCTGGGCCCCCAGTTCAGAGTTGTTAGTAACGATGACGATACTTAAATTGCATTTTCTACTCACACTGTACGTAAAGCTCTATCTTGTACATCTGTTGAGTCCTGAAGACAGCTTGGCTTTTGCATAGAAACAGCATAATTCTTTATACCTCTTAAACTTCTCTGCTAAATTGCTAGATGAATCACAATTATACCCATATTTCTTAATGTCCAGTGTGAGATGTTCGTTTCCTACTGTAAAATAACTCACCACTGTCCTCTTTCATAGGCACTGCCTAATAATCCACACCTACTTGAAAAAATTGATATCACAAATGGAGTTTTAAAAATGTCTCACAAGGCTTCTTGATGAGAACGTAATCATCAGAATTTAACAGTATGGATAAAACCACAGTTATCACGGGATAGTTTCTTTTCCCACTCATCCATCATCAGTCAGTGGCTTCTCAGCACTCAGTGGTGGAAGAGGATGATTTCTCCCCTTAGCAGGAACGCCTTTTTTCCTCCTTTCTTAATTCATTATGAGTCCATTTGCATATTTGGTAGCCTTGTGCTTCAGCTGTGCGGAGCTGCTCCTGTAGCCCATTTCTGCTTAGGCGTTAACAAGCACAAGCCTACCAGTGGTGGTTCATTTTAGGAGTCTCTCGGTCTCAGGATCAATTGAACTCCTACGTCTTAGCGAGATGAAGGGCTCGGTTTGGTGTGTTAAAGTGTTTTGCTTCCAGGCTGGAGAAGCTGCTTGGCCGTGAGGTAAGACCAGCATGAATCCAGTCAACGGAGAAAGGGAACAGCATCAAATCTTGCTACACTGGTAGAGCTACCTTTGCCACCATTCAGGTTGCCTCTCTGAAAGTTAGAAAAATGCTCTAGGCAAGATACTAGTAGATACAAAAAGTTTATACAGCCAGATACAAACTATTAAAATGGCAAGAAATGCCAATCACATGGAGAAGGAATTGGTCACGTGGCCTTTGAGAAAGAAATAATTTAGGAGTGTTAGTGAGTGTGATGCAGAAAAAAATAATCCAAAATGCATGTGGCAGAGCCAGTAAATTTCACCATATGCTTGGATGGTTTTTTGTGGAGGAAGAGGGATGAGAGGGAGTACAGTTTCTACTGGGGACAGTGTTCTTAGATTGGTCATGTACAGCTGTGAGAGTCATGTACAGCTGTGAGATCACAGTCCAATGCCATTTAAAGATTTGTAAGAAAGAAAAGTAATTTAGAAACACAGTAGAAAAACAGAAGAATAAAAAAGTGTAGAAAAAAGTGTAAAACTAGAGACTTTGATAATTAAAACACACCAAGGAATGCACTTCTTCAGTTACATGCCATGTTGCTTGTGTGGGCCAAGTGAAGTCTTCTCCTTGAGAAGGCTGAAAGGGGGTTGGAATGGATACCCATGCCATAAGCTGCATTTGGTCTGCTGTAGCTTCCCTAATCTCTGCTTGGTTTTTCAGACCGAAGAACACTGTGGAAGGTAACATTGTGCTCATATTGTTCTTTCATCCGTTGTATCTTTTCCCGAGGGACATGATGAATATTTCTTCTGTAGAGTTAACATTAACAGAAAATACAAGTATTTAGCTGCCCATGTATTAGAAGTTATCTTCAGCTTGCTAAGGTTCCTGATAGGTTCAGGACAATGGTTCAGGTCTCCACTGATCTATTCCTAGCCTGTTTTTGACAAATTATTATATACTTCCACCTATTTCTTAAGAATATTATTGTGACTGCTGGAAAATGTAACACCAGTATTTTTTTTTGGGTAGCCAGGACATAAGAAGTTGACAAATATTTTGAAATGAAAGACTTATGTAGATGTTATGTAGAAGACCTGTGTAGTATTCTATATGAGTATTGCACGGGTTTAGTCCTAACAGCTTGTCAGCCTCTGGGTAAGCTTTTGTACACCTGGAGAAATGCAGCCAAGGGCTGTAGCAGCCCCAACACTGACTTATCAGCAAGTAATGAGGTAAAAAAATGTTGCTTTGAGTGCAAGTAGTAAAAAATCATACATGATATGGGTCAGGCTCCAGGGCAGATTTTTAAATAATGAGTTTGAGAGGGAGGGGAACACAATGCTCAAACATGCAGAGCTTTCTGGATAGAGTAGAAACAGTCACTGTCTCTCCACAGCTTAGTGGGAATTGTTTTTCAAAAGACCACCAGGAATTTCTGTTCATTTGTGAGTTTGCAGACCCCAAATATCTTTGGGTTTGCCATTTAGCTCTGTGAGGCACAGTTTCTGACCTAGAATCTACGTTTGTCCTGCATCCGTATTTTCAAAGCCTTGTGTTGTGCAAATGCCGCTCTGCTCAAGGTGTGTTTTAGCGTGGTGGAATTAGGGGGACAGTAACACAGCAGGCTGCCAGCTGCAGCATCCCACTCGTGAAGCAGGCTCCAGGTCCTGCAGCAGCCAGAGCCCTGCACGGGTGCAGCCCATGCCTGAGGCCAGCAACCAGCACAAACCCTACTGCTGGTAAAGACACCATGTGGAAGCATTGTGGAAGCAACCTGCAGCTGTCCCTGAACGATTTGCCACGGCTCTCCTCCAAAACTGAGTGTATTTGAATTAGTTTTACAACGCTGCTGTAAAAAACCAATTTGTTTCAAATATTTAATAAAACAAAATGCAAGTTACTGAGTTACTTGGCCTACAATGAATGATTAAATTCTGCCTCTGGTGCTGGTGAAGCAAGAGCTGACACAGGTGACAGCTTGGTGTCCTCACCTGCCCTGTCCTGCCTCACCCTGGAGCCACGAGTGCTCTGAGCCAGGCTCTCTGCCCCTTGTCTCCATCACACAGAGAAAGGAGCAGTGCTAATTTTTGACCAGAGTTCCTAGCTGGTACAGAACAAATACATCCACTGGAATGAAGTACCCGTGCCCTGTTTTCTTGCAAAAACAAATAAGTTAGCATATGTTAGCTTCTGGGTTTGACAGATGGGAGTTCACTGCAATGTACTTTACGTCAGGTTGGTAAATGGCTTGGAAATTAGCTTGCATGCTTTTTTTTTCAGTGATATAACCATTAAGCCTGCAGTCACTGGTCAAACTCATATACTTAGAGCCACACACCATATAGAGCTGCCTCTATATCCTACCACATCATGCACAGTTGATACATTCATTGGATCCCTTGTAAAAATCTCTCTCTCACATACAAAGATCCTCGAGAACCCCATTTCTTAACAACATTTAACATACCATCCTTGCGTGCTACAAAGAAGACAATATTTTTTATGGTTAGATTTTTAAGAACAGAAGTCTGAATATTGTCTGTAGTTTTGTGTCCAAAATACAGAATGAAAATCGGGGTTTCTGCCCCAAGAACCCTGCAGCATAAAAACATGCTTCAGGCCTTACTGCTTTTTCTACTGCCTCTCTTGTTTCAGCATAGTCAGGCCCTTTCAGGGCTGAATTCACTACAGACCAGGTATGTGGTAATAGAAGTTTTCCGCAACAATCATGTTGCCATTTACTAGGCTACATTTCAGGGTATACAAAGAGGCAGAAGACTGACCTTTTCAAGGCACATCAACAAAATGAGAAGCTGTCTGCTATAACAGAGAAAAAGACGTACCTTGTCAGTTCTTGAACATTGAACTTCCAGGGTGTATCTGGTTCTTGGAATGTAACTTCATATCTATTTTCACAAGCCTAAAGGACACAGAAGTTTTAGATGTGTGGCTGCCGAGCTCAGGAACAGCCAATCTTCCAGACCCCCTGAGGTTTTACCAGGCTAGAAGGTGTATCCATGCTATGTAGCAGGACCCAGAAGGAGGACGATAACTGCGACTGCCATCACAGTGCTGGTCTGAGTCCCAGCTAGTTCATTTCCTTCTACATTCAAGGACTTGGGTCTCCCAGCAAAACTTGCCTCAGCACTGCCCCCAGTCCCCATCCCCCTGGCAGTGGCATCTTGGCACTTGACCTCTCTGAAGCCACTGATGGCTCAAGAGCTACAGGTTGGCCACACCAGTCTGCAGTTTTTGGGAGTGTGAGGTCAATATCTATCAGTCATGTTATTCCCAGCCATTGAGTCTACAGTATTCCATTTTTTCAAGGTAAAGCAACATATTTTTGTGTGTGTAGATACATACATGCACACATACATATATACACACACACAAAAATACACATACGTATGTATTAAATACAGTTATTAACTGCTTTTGTTTTGAGCTGGGGGAAGGAGACAGGCAAATCTATTGACCACGATCTTAATTCTAGGAAACAGTACTGGAAATGTTGCCATCTCTGCCAGAACTACTGACAAGAGACACCATGTGTCTTTGAAGACTCTGTATGGTGTATTTCTCACAACTCATGAACTAAAATTTTAAGTCATATCTTGATCCATTTGTCAACAAACAGTTGACAGAACTGTTCAATTCATTTCACTACCAGGGAAGGGGATGACATCCTGATAGCCAAGAAGCTGTTGACCTTTTCAAGCCATTCTGCTCTCACTGACTTATAGAGCTGACTGGCTAAAACAACCGTACTGGCACTGCTGTCCCTACTTTGTCACAATATCAACAATATCCACTACAACTAGAGAACAATGGAAAATTGAAGTAATTGTTTTTAGCCATGTTAGGAACTGTTTCAGTCAGAGCACCTTGTAAATGTCATAGCTGAGCACATAAAAGGACTATATCAGAGATTTCCCTACCATTACCACATATGGCTTCATTTCCCAAGCATGGATGTTGGTATTATCAATGATAACCGGGCTTTTCCCATTCTTCATTGCTTTGCGTGCTGCAATGTAACATATTAAATAAAATGTATCAAATCACAGATTAACCCAGGTTTTAACTAGCCCCAAAGCGTCCTTTCCTTCTCACTGCTCACACACTTACTTCCCCACCAGACCAGGGTTTGCAGCCACCACTCCAACATGGCCCGAGGTCAGTGCCCAGCAGGAGCTCTCCTGGAGGAGGTGATGCAGCTGCTGGCTCTGCTCACCATCTGAAGCTCTCATAGAACATACTTGCAACACCTAAAAATTACTGTCATTTGCAGAAGATCCCTGTTATATGATCTCAAAGTGTGTTTGTCACTGCTAGAAATCCCTCCAGAGCACAGGCACAAAAGCATGTTACATTGTTCTCTCTGGGTTAATTCTCAAACTCATGACTCAGTTTGCAAATTTTCCTCCTATCACCACCTCCCCACCCCATAACACCCCCTTCCAGGTCAGGGCAGATCCCTTAGAAGTTACAGGTGTAGGGCTGCAGTGCCTACAGCTGGAGGGACCAGCTGCTGGGCTGGTATCTGTGTGGCACCTGCAGCTACCAAGCTTCAGCAGTGCTTCCAAACATCACTGCTTGACTTTCTAAAATAACACCTATCAACCTCCAACACTTTGGCATTTACAAATTCCTCTGTTAAGTCAGAAGAAATAAAATCAGAAGTGGTAAATGCATTTCTTCAGCCAACACCTCATGAACTGTAATGTATGACATCACTTCAAGATATTTTATTTTGGGGGCTAAGTTTAAAGACAGATTGAAAAGTAAAACTATTCTGCACAACCCCTGGGTCAAGGTCAGCCACCTCTTTTTTGATTCCACTTGTGTGCATCCTCTAGGAATTCAGGTTCAAATACATATACACCATTTTCGATAAAGAAGTCATCAGTACTAAGAACTACAGCACTGGGGTAGTCACGTTTCAGTTGTCTGCAGAAAAAAAATGAAGATGAAAGAATGATTAGTATATGGTAACACATGCCCTTAATAGAGAACATTAAATCAAGAGCCATTTGAATGCTCTGCAAATATGCACAGTGCTTCTTTTGAAAAAATCCCAGCTTGAAGGATCTGAAAATGCTGCAATCAGTAGATGGACACAGGGGAAGAAATGAATAGATTTTGAAGACATGGGCTTGATTTCTTTAATTCAGAAGAGAAATTGACACTGGACAACCAATATCTGCGTCTGTCATCATATTAATATACATAGTCTTCTTCTGAGTTATCTGAGAATTTTCTTTCTGAGTTATCTGAGAAAGTAGGATCATAAAGACAAAAAAAAAAAAAAACCAAACAAAAAACCAAACCAAACCAAACAAAACAACTCAAACCTGCTTATCCCATGGAAGTTGGTGTCAAAAGACAATTTGACCAAGGGAATTTTGCTACAGAAATTGCTGAAGATAAGAAGGAAGGATGTTTCATTTAGTTAAGACAGTCAAGAGTACCATTCGGGTTTTGGGGGTTTTTTTTGCTAGAAAGTAGATAGCACTTTTTTTTAAATTTTTCAATTTTTTTTTAAATTCCATTTTTTTTAAATTGCAAGCAAGTATCTGAGTGATAAGTCAGTATTTTGCATTATTTGGTGCAATTTTATGGTTCTTATCACTTGTCCCTGTTTCACTTAATCCTCTTCTTGAAGAGTTGAGTAACTTTTATATCTTTCCAGCTTTTAAATGTGTTTTTATTAAAAAATCTGAATTGTCAGACTGGCAGTCCCAAAGCTGCAGATGTCCAAAACAGACTGCTGCTGTCAGTGGCACAGGGCAATGTCCCTGCCCTTCACACCAATGTGTGTCCCACAGCAATGTTCCTGCAGACCTGGGATGCCCACGGAGAGCACTGCCTAGCTGCCTTGCAGATAGTGACTGGCTCGAGGAGGTGGAAGTGCTGGCTTGGGAGGTAGTGGGAGGCGGTCTAAATATGAAGCATTCCCCTGCCAGTCCTTAGAAAGCATTTAAAAAAACAAAACAAAACTGGCCCACAAAAAATTGTATTCCCACTTGTGTATAATCCAGATTTATTTGTGTCCATAGACTGAACTGTCTATTTTTTTTTGTTTTCAGTCACAGAAGTGCTGGAGGAGGAGGGAATCTCTGCAAGAAGTCATGGAGAGCCCATGGCATCATCTCTCTACTGACTGTCTCCCTAAGGCCCAAAGTGTCTCAGGAAAAGAAAGGTCAATCGAGGAACCTTGTGCATCTCAGACATGAATGCTGCTGCCCTGCTATCTCACACCACACATGGTCTCCAGTCCCCGTGACTCATTTCAGCTTCCCTAATAAAACGCTTCTCTTCCATCCCCACAAGCTGCAAAACAACTATTTCTGAATGTCTTATCTACAAGGGCACCAGCAAGGGAAAAGGTGCCTCTAGGTTATCAGCAAAGAAACAGACACACAGACAGAAAAAGCTTAATTCTGTCATCAAGCTCAGTCCTAACCATTTACTTACCAGTTTTATCCTAATCTGCCTGCAAGCAGCAATTCTTCACTAGGATTGCAGGCTGCATTTAGCTGAATAAAGGTCAGCTGCTGACTTTGCTCCGTCTCCACTCTCTTCTACCATCTGTTGATTAATTGATATTATTTTGTGGTAAGAACCACCCCACCCCGATTAATTGAAATTATTTTGTAGTAAACACCACCCCCAGGGAAGAGAGACTCGCTGCTGACTGACAGCCAGGACTGGGCTGTGCCCACTGTTGTGTCATTTAGCACCTAGCCAACCTGAGTTATCTTCTGGCTCCAAAGAGATGCTTTACTCACATAATTACTGCTGGACTCACAGATTTAAGAGAAGTCACCCTTCAAACTGTGAGCAAACAGTCAAATTATTTTTGCATTAGTTTTGGTCCTAGGCAAAGGATTCTTATCATGAAAAGCATGGCAGCACCTAATGCTTATTTGGTTACTCCTGTGCTGATAAAACTGATACATTCAGCTCTCCCTGTGATTCAGCACCTCACCTTTCCCACTGCTTCACCCATTGCAATTTCTTATCTAAAAAAACACCTGCTAAAATATGTGGCATCCCTTTAGCTACTAATAGGCACAGAAAATTGTACACATTAATAAAAGATCTCCAGACTAATTTTTTTTCTTGCTCGGTATTTCCTTTAAGCATGTTCTCAACCAGTACAAATTTTAAAAATCATTTTCTTAGCACATACCTTACTGAATTTTCAACACATATACACACACTCTCGTGGGAGCTTTGATATTAACTCTTAAGCAATCTAAACTGCTCCACATTGATTATCTGTGAACTCAGTATACTATCCTGATATCAATAATAAAGTAGATATAACTTGTGATTCAAAGGAGGAAAAATAAGGCACAAAATGTGCTCAGAGACATGAATTACTTTCACATTTGCTATATTCATACCAAACAAGTTCCTACTAACAGCAACATAAGAAAACATTAAGTGGGAAGAAGGTGTCTTACCTTCCGCTTAATTTGCTGGTTTTAGCTTTCTACAACTACTGAATTACCACTAAAGTTTACAACCATTTTCTGCAATCCCCTCCCTATTGCCTACAAAGTTGACAAAAATCCTGTTTCTTCTGTCCCTTATCTCAAAAGGCACCCAAACCCCTTCACTGTTTCTTAAGAAATAAGACACCTACAACCTTCACAGGACCACAGGGTGGTTTAGAAGAAAGGGTCTGTGTAATCACATCAGGCTCCTGATCACAGTATGCAATTAAAATGCCTATATTTTAGAAAAATATACACTACCTATGCCAAATGGGAGGGCTTCTGAGCGCTGCTATTAATGAATAAATCTTGAACAGCCCTGTAAAAAGAAAATTACCCATTGTTGTGGGATCAGAAAGCATAAAGCATACGAAAGAGGAAAAGAAGAATGAAATCTCTTTGCAGGATCAAAGGATGCATAAGAGCTATATTAGCATTTTTTAAAGAAGCCCTTGATATGTAACTGCACGGTGTTACATCTGTCCATCGTGCAGTGGATACATAAATGCAGTATACTCTATATCTTACTACAGAAAAGTTTGCTGCTGTTTCAGAAAATGCAAAGGATAAGAAAGGAGAGCATGGGGGATGTTTCCTCTGCTTGCAATAAACCTCCTCAAACCCTTTTTCCCCCCTTCTGCAAGGCAAACCAGTATTGTGTCTCATTAGACTGGCTGATACTGAAAATTTGAAAACAAATTAATTTCTTCTTTGAGACTGGTAAACAGATTGGAATGAATATTTTCAGTGCTCAGAAGGCAGCAGAATGGTGCATCAGGCAGATCTCAGGGCCGGTAAATTCTCAGACCTCTTTCAGTGTCCTGGACGCCAGAACATGTATGTGCTGGCATCCCATGTAACCACTTACTCTGGTCACTCTTTCTAACACAGACTGTTCTGCAGCATTTAACAGGTGTTTAAAAGCCTTTTGTTTCAGCCGAAAAGCAGAACTGTGAGATCTGGTGCACATGCCCAGCACTATCACCTGTCCAATGTGATTGAACAATTTCTAGTGCGCCAAGGACTTTGCCCGACCAGAGCCTGCCAAGGGCTGCTGGCAAAGCTCAGACACGCCTTTGTGTCTCACCCGTGGGGGCTCGAGCCTTGGCTCCATTTTGCCAAGCACCAGCCTGGTGTTATGTTTGATCAACTCATTCAGGAGACTCACCTGAGGTGGTTTTATACAAGGGGAAACATTTACAGTGCAAGGCTGCCCAGAAGCAGGAGCGGCAGAGCTGAAGTCCAGGAACCCCTTGGAGCTGCAGCTCTGCAGTGGGGTCAGTGTTGCTCAGGGTCGGGTGCTGGTAACAGAGGCAGGATGGGCACAGGACTAGAGGTGCTGGGATGAACTGGGCCACGGCAGCAGAGAGAACAGGACCAGACACAGATTATGCCAAGCAGCGATGCCTCAGTGCCAATGCATTCCTTCCCTTCTGTTCTGGAAGATTACTCCCTTTGTGCTTCGTAAGGCAGTACAAGGATGACCTCATTTCGAGCTATAAATCAACAGCAGTGGCTGAAAAGTTACATGTTTGATCATGCCCAGCCTAGTGCTTGAGTTAAACTGCCAGATAAAGGGTTACGTATAACCTGAGCTGTGCAACACAGCAATGCATGGTAGAAGAGCTGGAAATGCAGCTACTGTGCAATCAAGAGTTTGCTGGGGGAGCAGGTATGAGCTTGTCTGCAGCACCTTTTATTTTTTGGAGGCATTTTTGGAAGCTATACCTGCCACTGAACCTCGGTTAACTGTTTTCTTTGAAGTTGCCTCAGTTTGATCATAAAACCTGTACTGTGAAGTTGAGGACAACGTGTTCAGGATGAGCTTGTCACGCGCCTGATGGAGGCTATTGGAGATGGGTCTCCAGCTGCCCCTTTTCCCATGGGCTCCTGCTGGTGCAGTGAACAGTTACAGGGAGGTGGTTAGGGTGACCTAAAATGCATGGTTCAGGGAAGCATATCCTTAACAGTGAAGCAATTAGAAAGGTTTGCAGCTTGATGGTGAGCAGACCAGCTCCTCGTTCTTCAATAATCTGGGAAAGGTGCTGTTTACACCCTCCTAGGCCAGCACTCAGCTAAGGCTCAGCACCGGGGACTGGGTGCTGGAAGACCCATGCTCTGAGAGCAGGAGGATGGCCAGTGGGTCACATCAGCCCATACATACCTGACTCTTTCTACTCATTCCAAAAGTAGGGGGAAGGTTGAAAAGACACCCAAATGGGAAAACTAAACTAATGGGGGAAAAAAACTCCACCTAAGATTCATGAAGCACCAAGTAAGCAAATTCAGAGGCAAAAAGATGGCAGCACAGAAGCTGCTGGCTGCAAGATGGCACACCAGACCTGACCAACACCCATCCTGTCGCTACCGACCAAGAGCAACCCAGGAGAGGAAACGAGGATGGGGCAGCTTAAGGCCCTTGTCTGCTCTGATTTTGGGCAGACCACCTGTGCACATGAATCCATAAAATGAGTTGCTGGAGGGCTTTTGCAACAACCACCTTCCTGCTCCAGTAGGATCTTGCGCTGAGCTTTGTTGCAGTCATTTTCTGCAAACATCACCATGCATGGTGCATTGTGTTTACCAATACCGCAAGGTATACACTGTGACAATAGCAAAGGAATTTTCTTGGCACAGTGCTTCCAAAATCTGGACAGAGTTAATGGAGAGGTACTAAACGCTGCTCTAATCGCTGCCCTTTGATCTGCATACTGCTGAACAGCTAAATGTAATTATACGATTAACGGGGCTGGAAACAGAGCAAGATACTGAAATATTCATCTCACAGGGCACTAAAACAACACTTACAGCTGATTATGTAATTCCGTCATTAATAATTAACCTTGCATTTTGACCTAAAAAATACAGGTGAGTCCGATACCAGAGCTGCCTGAGAATATGGCCCCAAACCACTACTTTCTTATTGTGCTCTAAGGAGACCCAGCCCTCCTGAAGGAGCAGGCCCGCACTTACACAGCCTCTTATGGGAGAGACACGTGTTCCGAGTGTGAGTCACAAACAGCACTTAGCCGCTCGTAGAGGAACCTCGCTTGCCAAAGTGCAGCGAGGCAGAAGGCCCGGCGTGACAGCGAAGTGCTGCACCGAGGAGACTGCAGATGAACCCAGTGCATCACGCAGCTTCGTGCTGGCTCCTCTCACAGCAGAGCCCTGCCTGTGGCAGCCCCAGATGTCAGCACGGGTTCCTCAGCCCAGCAGAGAAAGAAGACAGAGAATGCTCCTCTTTTGATAGCGAGTGGGTGGCACTGGGAGCTATACAATACCAGACTGTGAGGTTTTGTGATACTCGATTAGGGCTACATTATGTCATGACGACTACGGCGCTGCCTCCCAGCACTCCCCGCTGGGTTTTTCCACCAATTTTTAACGAGTCTTTCGGCTGTCAGAGAGCTGACTGCTCTCCTCTGCCCATTTTACACACCCCTACAGCTCTAACCAGGAGTGCAGGACATGACGGAAACAGAAGTCAGACCCGTCCGTTTTCAGTCGGAGAGAGGAAGTGCTTTACGCATACACGGAAAACCCCAACAACAACAAAAACAACAACAAAAACAATAACCAAACTCCCCCCCCGCCCCCAACCACCCTGGCGCCTTTTAGGAAAGAACGAACACCCACCAGCACCTCGGTGGGGGTGACCGGTCCCTCTTACCGGCAGCATCCGTGCAGTTCCCCGGCTCGGAGCCGCAGCACGGCGGGTCCCACGGGCAGGGCACCCACCCCAGCCACAGGTGCCGGGGCAGCGCAGCCTGGAGCGGGCACGGAGGGTTTCCCAGCGGCTGCCATCGGTCCGGGCTGCCGCTTTCCCCCGAGCGCCCGGCCCGGCCCACTCCGGTGCGGGGGCTGCATCTCTCTCTACGGGAGGGCGGCCCCCTCGGCTCTGCCCGGCCCGGTCCCGGGGCAGGGCAGGCTCTTACCTGGCNTCCCACGGCCCCCGCGGGCGGGCGCAGCCCCGCGTCGTCCCTCCATGGCCCCCGCCCCACGGAAACGAAAGCTGCCCGCGGGAGAGACACACGAGCAGGGACGGGCAGCTGCAGAACCCGCTGCCGAGCTGGGACTTTACCCCGAGATACCACCTTTGAATAATCCTGATTTTAATTAATCTCCAGCTTCTCAAAGGCAGGCGAACACTGAAAGCGTTCAGTGCCATGTGCTGCCTGGACTTACTGAGAACCACAGGGCAAGCCTGAAAGGGAATGATCAAACCTGGAGGGAAGCAGGGCTGGCTACAGGAAACCAGGAACACAATGAGGTTTTGCTTCTCCTCCCGCCCCCTCCCCAACAACGGAGGTGTTGGAGTCCCCCCACAACCATGAAAGCGACAGGGATTGCGGGGGGATGTGGCTACACAACAGCCCTGCACCGCTCAAATGACCCCGAGCATCAGGCTCAGTACATCAGTACATCAACCTAATTTTTTTCAAACATATTATCACATGAAAAAGTAAAGGAAGTTTAACAACATTTATTTCCTCTAAAGAAAACCTGACCTGCATTAGCTTGATCACCACAGAAGCCAAAGAAATTATAGTTTCTAGTAAACCCCAAAGCAGTCATTGCAGTACCACGCTTTCCCTCTCAGAACCACACAGGGCATCAATCCCAGCTTGGTAAGAAGCCAGCCTCAGGTACGCCACAAGGACACACTGACATCGAACCCCAACACCGGAGCCTTAGGTTCTGTAGTTTGCAAACAATGCTAAAGAGAGCATTCACATACCAGGAGAAAGCTTTGCCCCCGGGTACCTGTCACACCAATACTAGATAAAGCAAGTGGGGAAAAAAGCTGAAGTGGGGAAAAAAGTGGCAGGAAAAAAAGGTACCTAAAGTGTTACATTCATAGATACTGGGGAGGGTTAGGGTAAACTTATATTGGCAACACCCTACTGAGATGAAACATTATTTGGCCATACAACGGTACTGCGAGATTTTGAAAGCTTTTTATTTTAAGCCTTCTGCAAGGTCAGTATGCAGTTGGGCATTCAGATTTCTCTCCCAATAAACAGAAGTAGGAAGGCAGTATTAATCCTTGTGTGACATTTTCTCAGTATTGAACTAACTTTTCTGCTGCCAGTGGTACATCACCTAAGTCTCAAGCTGCAGTTATGGCTGGCAGGAATTACCCACCTCCTCCCCATTACATTTTGTGTAATGTTCTGCTGGTAGGAGAGCAGCACGTCCCCAGCCAAGGAAAACACATGTATGGGAAATGCATTAAGGCAGCGCAGCCAGTAAATTCTGCCAGTGGTACAACATTAATTTAGAAATACATACATTGTTAATTGCTTACACGTAGATGCAATATTTAAGAAGTGGGGACATGGTGGTAATTTAGACCACAGTGGAGCTTCAGCATGAGTGCGGTCAGGACCTGGCCCTTTGGCTGATGCAAAATGGAATTGGTGCAGGGAAAGGTGAGGAAGAGGAGCTGGATGAATAAATGGATAAATATTCTGGATCAGCAAGCTGTGGAAGTGGGAAATATTTCTGACAAATACCCACAACCTAAGTTTCCTTGGTCCTCATTCATCTTTTCTCACACTTTTCACCATTAAGTGAGGTGATAGTTGTCTTTTCTGTCACTCCTTCTCCCTACAAGGAAACTTCCAGCCTTATGCATGCCTCATAATTGACAGAGGTTGCTCTTTATAATTAATTATGATTTATCCCACTTTACATATGTGAACATTTCTGACACCTCTAACAGAAACATCAAATCACTGGTTATCAGTGCTAGTTATACATCTTTTCAGTCTATCACAAACCGTATACATCTTTCCTCCAGTGTGTGTGAATCAGGTCTATAGTGAAATTTTCTTACTTCGGTAGTCCCAAATGAGTCTAGCTGAAGGGAAGCACAAAGCCTGGTTTCAGGAGAAAAGAAGGTAAGTTGTGTATCCCTGGATGAATGATTAGGAGCGACTGATGGAGATTTACTCCACTTGTGGTTGTAAAGGGACTAAGATGTAATTATGACTGACAGGGTGAAAGGCAGAAGTAGAAACGTGTAACAGGCCCCTTTCCCTGCAGTCAAGCATGACTGCCAGCTCCTGTGGCAACATCTTGGATACCCATACAAGTGAATTAAATACCAGAGCCTGAAGCTCACACCCCATGGCAACAGATGCTTCTGGTCTCTGCTCTCAAACTCTTTGTATCACACTTGAGGATGTATGGAGAAATATAAATCCCAAATGGCTTCAGAAAACAACATTTTGCCTCACACACACAAAGTATCTAAATTTTGATCATTTTTACATGGACAGAAAAGTTCATACTGGGGGGCTGGGGGAGAAAAGATGGCCAAAGGAAAAAAAATCTACAGTGGTTTCTTTCTTCAGGTTCTCTCTCACATCTAAAATCCTTGGTGGCCAACTGAGGTCCTTCCATGGTGGAATCAAAGCGAGAAGTTTCTGAAATAAAAAAAAAGAAGAGGTTCTGCTGAAATGCAACAACAGCACACGCTGCAAAAAGACTTTTAACAGCTGGCAATCCAACCTGAGAAAGAAAATCCAGACTGAGAAGAGTTCACCTGTCCAATATATTTTAAAGTCTCTAATACTCAGCTGTTGGCTATTTCTTTAAAAAGTCAAAAAGAATGGAGAGGAAGACGACCATGGAAAGCAAAGTAAAAATAAAGAAATGCAGGGAGAATGGAAAAGGAAGAGAAGAATTTGGATGTCAAAACTAGAGCCATTAAGGACCTAATCTCCAGGCTGAAAACTAAGAGTAACACAGTGGATTTTTTTTTTTCACATCACAAACCCTGTATAATGAACAGCTGTTCAACCAATACTACTACAGTAAAGCTACATCTCATGATGGTTTTGTTACAATATGAATTGTTTCCCTGGTTACATTCATTCAGGACCTCATAGGCCTCCAAGTTAGAGTTCGTGTGAGGCACTCACACAACTCAACTCAATGGTTGCTCTTTTCTGAGAGCCCCAGATACACTGCTGTGGGCAGCATTTATTCCCCAAAGGTAATTATGCTCCTTCTGCTAAGTCATTTTTGGGCCAGGTCTTTCTGGTAAGCACTGAGAAAGGCAGTTGAGGTTTTCTGGTCATAATCCTGTACACTTTTTTGTGCTTTATTTTGTTTAGTGTTAATGGTTAAATGTCAAAGGATAGAGAAATTTCATTTTTATTACTATATAAAAGTAACAACTAAAAGAGGTTTGGCCATAGGACGATATTTTCTGTGGCAATACTGGAAGACTGCTTTAGTCTGCTTTGTATCTTCTAGATTAATTTCTACATGCTAGATGAAAGACCATCCTGCTTGTCCCAGCCATATGTTCCTACTCCTTTGCCCATGTCCTAGAATACTTTGTTCCAGCACCAGGGGTTGACAAAAAACTTTTTGGATACCTTCATGCATTGGCTGATGGAGCAGAACTGCTTCACTCTGACTGCAGAGCCACCGCCTGCAGCAAAGGGAAGTGCTGGGAATAGCATAGGCAGGGAAAGGATGAGTGATAAGGCACAGCATCAAGAGATTTGTCTCATCAAAGCCACACCCTACCAGGCTGCAGGGGAAGAATTTTTCCTGCAAGGAGTTCCTGGCCACCGTGCTTCAAAAAGAAAACAGGCCAGCTTTTATTTTGCACTAGTCCTGCAGGTAAAGGCTGAAACTGACCTCGGGGTTTGTCTTCTTGTGCTACATTTGTATTGCGTCTGGCACTTGTGAGTCCCAGGCTAAGGAGAACTAAGAGGCACCAAAATAATGCTGTGTTCACTGATCGCAGCATTTTTTAAACTGGGAACTCTTGCCTAATCTGCAGAACAAATACTGATGTGCTGCCAATGCTTCAATAAGGAGCTCTCGGAACAGCTTGATATTAACCCTGCATTTCCACAGAGGAACACCACCACAGCTCACTCTCCTACTGGAATGAAAACACCCTTACACAACATGAGTACAAAAGCATGGTCATCTGGCTAACAGATGAATTTGCACTTAGCCAGTAATGCTCAGTTTCCTTTCCAGTCCAAAGAGAATGAAAGGATCATATTAGATCTCCATTTATTGCCTACATTTTTGAAAGCTTTCGGTAGGAATGTCTTAATTTTCTCCACCGTCCCCCCTCAACATTTAATGAAATCAAATCCATTTCAACATTTACAGTTTACAACCACTCTGGGACATCATTCTTGACAAGTCTGCTTTAATCAGCAACCAGAAGAGAATTACTTTATGGTGGGGAAAGATAATCTTATCCCTCAAAACCAGGGGGCACCATCAATCAGAAAAACTCACCTGCCTTTTACAGTGCCTACATGTGGACAATTCAGAGGACCACCCGAATACATACACGGGTTCTGTTTAGGGGTCTGTGTTACCCAGTATCCTGTGCCTGACAGTGAGCATGAGCTGACTGAAAAACCGAGGAGATGCTTTTTCATTTTCATATACTTTTCTTGTTTTAATTTTTTTTTTAACATCCTATATTTTTTTAAGCTTAAAAGCAGTCCTTCATCTGAAGGTTTGGTTGCACGGTACGTGGTCCCTGGTATCAGAGCTGACTGATGCCCAAACACAGCACCCTGCATGGCCTCTCCTCATATCTGCAGCAGCACAGCCTCATCTGGTCCCTCGCCCCAGCTTTGGCACTGAGATGGGCTTTACAGCTTATCTAAATTCTTCAGCCCAGCAGCAAACTATCCATTTGTTCCCTGCAAGGATAGCGAGCTAAATTACAGCCTTCATGTCGGCCAGCAGGTGTTGGAGCTGATCTCTGGAGCAGGGCTGGGAAGAAGCCACTTCACTCTTTCAGCAGCAGTGAGCCATTGCATCAGCCTGGTCTGGGAAGGCAGATCACAGCTCCAGAGCAACTGAAACCGTCTGACCTCTGCTGTCTCATCCTCTCCCTACAACAGCCTTCAGGACTTCCCCTGACTCATTTCAGATGTTGAGCCAAACCTAAACCCCCACAAACCTCCCTGCCTAACTTCCTTCCTCCTCCCAATACAAAACTCCGACTGAAACCACCCCCCCCCCGCCCCAGCACAGATCTCCATGACCAAGCCCTGCGAAGAGTGTGCAAGGTCTTTATATAAACCAAACCCAGACTGGGAGTCATCTTTCATGGCAAAGTCCGCATTTCCTTGATTCTACATCCCCAAAAACTAGCATAAGCCCACGCAGGGTAGCACTAGACTGCAGCACCACCTAACAGCTGTGGTTTAATGACAGCAGACAGTGGCTGGGTCACAAAGGCACGGGGCTGCCAGGCACTTCTGCTGCGCTCGCAACAAGCAGGAGAGTAAGACTGAAACAGTTTCGGGGGTAGCACAGCAGACAGACAAAGTGGTAAAATCTAATGGAAAAAAACAGTTTGTTGGATTCAGCAACCAGATAAAGGTATGGACATAAGGCAGGATACCCTGCTAGCATGTGTCCTTCCTTTCTTGAAGTACACAAACACAAAAAAAACCCCAATCACAATTTTGTCTTGGGAAGATAACCGAGTTCTCCATGTCTGTTTCTTTAGCATGTGAACATTTAATCAATAACCGGGACATTTCTGGATGGTAGCTTAGGATACAAACACACAGCCAGCCAGGGTTTGTACCATAACCCAAAATCTTGTCTCTAGAATGTTTCTATTAGCAATATTATAAATAACTTCTGAAAATTTGTAGCGGGCATAGGGCTAAGTATTTGGTTAGAATTTTTTTTTATTTGCTCATCAAATTTTGCAGTATTTGATTATGTAAGTGGACAATACCACTACCAGAAGTTCCTGATGTTATTAATGATCCATGCTGACTGCACCTTGTGAGATCAGTGCTGTCTATACTATGAGGTTCATGGAGTCCCCTCATCTTCCTGTATCAGTAGCTCGTACAGGCTAATCAGCAAATGGCCTGCAATGTCATTTTTGTAATCAATGATATAAAAATGCATATAATCAAATCAAATTCGATTCAAGAGGTCTCAATTCCAACCCAAACTATTTAGCTACTTCTCTAAAACGAACCTCCACTGTGGAAATTAAGAAACCTTCTAAAACATCAGCTTTTGCTTCTACAACTGTCCCCACACGGTGCACATCCACCTCTTTGACTCCTCCTCCAGCCATCAACTCATGCTCAGGTCAGGCATAGGGCACAGGGTGACAAAGACGCCAGACCCCATGAGGATGATATTCTTCTACCAGTCCTGTGATGTCTGGATGAGAATAATTTAAACCTCAGGATCTGGAATCTTTTTTTCTGGCGCAGTTTGCTCATGGTGCAAGTTATTGTCTTTCTATTTACCTCAGTTTACTTGTTTAAAAATGACAGGTTAATCCATTTTCCATTTTGGAAAGACCAACTGATGGAAAATGATACAGAAGTTAAACTATCATTTTCCAGCTGGAACCAAAGTCCTTCCTTCTTATCACAATCTACCCAGAATATATTGCATAAACAAACCGGAAAAACTTTGCCAAGTTACCAAGGGGTTCAAAAATTCACAAGACAAGCAAGAACATGAGAGCATACTTTGTCACACCAAATTAAAACGTTAATGAAAAATTTACAACTTGATATACTGGAGTCTTATTAAGACCTCCTGCTGCTGATTCTCTACTGAAAAGCAGAGCTATCACTTTTTCATAACTTGCTGAAATACTGTTTTATTACTCATACAGTGCTCTGCATAATTAGACCCTTAACGAAGGTGGCATTGCTCTCCATGCTGAAGAGATGAGGGAAATAGGACTGTGATGACTCACAACAGATTGCCACAATAACCAAACTGGGAATACAGTCCAGCTCTTAGGCATCCTACTCCACTGCTTTAACTTCACCAAGCAGGTTTTAGAGAAAAAAAAAAAAATCATGTGCTTGAATAACCAAATAATGCCTCCTCTTTTCCCATTCAGGCTTAAAAAACCCCAAACCCAGAACAACCCTCAATGCCTCAAGCAGTTTGGGGATAATAAATGCACCTTAAAAAAACATAACAAACAATGTTTTTTAGATGTACCATCAAATATAATGAAAGAGTGAAACACATTCACAAGTGTGACAGATGGATTACCTGCTCATGCAGAATTTAAGGTGGTCAGTCATGACTGATAAAATGCAGC
The DNA here is from genome assembly GCA_013396735.1 of Grallaria varia. Classification (NCBI taxonomy): domain Eukaryota; kingdom Metazoa; phylum Chordata; class Aves; order Passeriformes; family Formicariidae; genus Grallaria; species Grallaria varia. Next base: position 864,868 of record VWZG01009480.1, read on the forward strand.
ATCCAGACAGTGAGTGCTAGTGCAGGTCACAATGTTCTCTTCTATCATCCCTTGAAACAGCTCCAGGTCTGGAAGTGTTTCAGAAGAATCTTGATTCTCTTGGTGATTTTTATTTAGATCTTCAAGACTAATAATATCATCTAAAAAATAAAGAAATTACAAACTGCAGCCAAAGACACCTAAAATTATCTGGTGTAGTCTGTAATTTCTGTCGTGTCAGGATAGAACAAGCTTTTATTTCATCAGAATACTCTAGTTTTTGCTTCTTAAATGATTTACAAAATAAATTAAATCTTTCATGTTTGTGTCTCAGGGGGAGAGGGAGTGAAAGAGAGCACTCATGCATGTGTGTGTCTATTCCCACTCTTATGCTTTCTCTCCAAAAGCATCCTTTTTCCCTAAAGTAGAGAAACTTCTCTCCTGTTTTAGACAGCAAATTATACCAGCTTCTAGGGAGCTACTATTAAGTATTTTTAAATGTATATAATGGAACTTGTGAAATTGTGCTACACTAATGGAAATCATGGAAAAACACAACCAGCAACCTTATCCCATAACCTCCACACTGCAGGAATTCATGCATGCAGAAATCCAGAGCATCACATGAACACTGATACCCCTTACTGCACAAGTGTGTGACCTCAGGTGCTGATTGACAGCAGCTGAACATGAGCCAGCAGCATGCCCAGGTGGCCAAGAAGGCCAGTGGCATCCTGGTGTGTATCAGCAATAGCGTGGCCAGCAGGACCAGGGCAGTGACCGTCCCCCTGCACTTGGCATTGGTGAGGCCACACCTCGAATCTTGTGCCCATGTTTGGGCCCCTCACTACAAGAAAGACACTGAGGTGCTGGAGTGTGTCCAGAAGATAGTCAGCCTTTCAGGGAAGTAAAGTCTAAAGCGAGACTTCCTCATGCTAAACATTCTTCTGATCTGGAATGGGTAAACTTGAGCTAAGTATTGGATTAATTCCATGTGAGAAACTTTAAAAGACAAGGCATTTCAACACTTGCATCAGGAAATGAAGTGACAATTCACAGCAATGTGAACACTACTCTGTCATACCACATACACAATCAACAGGGGCACAATTTCATTTTCCACATCCTAGTGCTTTTGCACAAAGAGGATTGTTATCACTTCTTTGTGATAAAAACCCCTTCAACAAGAAGAATTTTACACAGTTTTTGTATCACAGAATACACTTACCAGTCAAGCTGCTTCCATTCTGCAATTCATTTGCTTTCTGTTTTTCCTAAAATAGATAACAATAGTCCAGCAAAAAGAAGAAAGTATGTGACTAGAGGTTCTGTTATTTTGGGAAACAACAAAGTCCATGCTCTATTTTATAATTACTAGTTCACTGCATTTACAGGATTTTCCTAATTGTCACTACCAGACAAATAAAAGCAAACCTTCACAAAGCAACATCCGTGGTGGGGGAAAAAGTAATTTGCAAGTTAGCACTTTCTAATTAGAAAAGGAGAATTAATTTGCTGACAGTCACTCAGAATGACTTCTGTGCTGCAGCTCTAGCAGAGGTAGCAGAGGACGAGATATGCTCAGATGATGATAGAAAACCACAAGAAGGAAAACATCTGGATGATTGCAGGTTGTACTTAATGACCATTGGCCAGGTCAAGACACAGTCTTCCAAAATCCCCTAAAATTCATACCTCCACAGAGGTCTTCCACAGTAAATAGATCATCTCTGACACTTTCCAGTCAAGAGGAACTATATAATCATCTGGCAACAAGGATTCTGCAGAAGAAAATATTTTTTGCAGTTGAGTGTTTAAATCTCTCCGCAGCCAAAATACATCACTGAATTACAATTTTTGCACATGTTATATATATGTATACTTTTTAAAAACGCAGATATTTAAATGACCGAGCCGCGAAGTCAGAATTTAGGATTTCTAGAATCTAAGGCCCGTGCAGAGGGGAGGAGGGAGAAGGAGATTTGGGGTTGGTTTCTTCATGTAGACAAAGCTTTTCATACCATGCTTTCGTTTCCCCCCATACTCCTCCAAAACCAGAAAACAAGAAAACCAGAAAGCTTTCAGACGATAAATTAAACAAAACGCAACTTAAGTAACAACCTTTAAATTTTAAAGTGTTTAATTATAGGAATTTGTGCCAGTATCATTAAAGAAATTACTTTCTTAAATGTTCTAACTCTAACACTGTTTAAGAAGCTGAAGAGAGAGTCTTTGTAGGAAAACTGTCTAAAATATATTTTACACTTATATGAGAATCATACAAGAAAGCAAGTCAACTTAATGTTCTTTTATAAATAACTAAAGACATTTATTTACTAGAAGTTTCCCCAACAAAATAATTTCAATAAAAATTGACTGCAATTGCCAGTATTGTAAAACGCTGCAGTTCAAGTGTGTGCATGAATAAATAGTAGCCTGTCAAAATGTCATATGTCACAGAAAGGCACAAGAATTTTTGAAACTGTAGGATAGTGACAATCAAAGGAAAACACGGCCAGGCTTCTGCAGACAGCAAGTGCAATTCTGATGGAAAAACCCCAACAGAGAGCAATCAGAAGCTGGCAGGGCTTCAGAGAGATATCGGGGTGAGTTTGTATTTCTTAAAGGTTATTTCCAAAAGAAACTCAGCTAAGTGCCAGAGAATTCCACCTGTTACTGACTCAGAGAAGATAACATTTGGTTGACTAACCTATTGAGTATTACTGAATGCCCGTTTTTGCCTTTTTTTTTTTTTTTTTGTCCTCCTGGAAGATCCCTGTTTTCAAGTCATGGTCAGTTCTCACAAAGATTATGAAATTTAATCACAGATATGAAAATTCAACAAGTTTGGAGAAGAAAACAGTTTTATAGTAATAATCAAAGACATCAGGAGTACTTTTTGGCTCTGTTTCAGCTCTACAGGGCAAGTTCTTTGGTGTCTGGTGCCAGGTTTAGGTAAAGCAGCATTGCAGGGCCTTTGGGCACCCAGCCAAGTAATGCTTCTCCTGGTTTGTACCACTGTTCTGGCAGGTGGCACTGCATTGACTTTCACAATAAAAACAAAGAATTCTGAGGTCAGTTTGGGCAGATAAACAGAAAAAAGCTGCTCCTCTGTTGTCATATTAAAATACACACTTAACTTTAAATTCTACTGAAACACATGTAAAGGTCTACATGCTGAAAAGCTGGTCTGTGTTTTTTAATCCTACTTGTTGCCTAAATGAAAGGTACAATTTGTGCACTAAATTTGGACCCAAAAATTTGAAGGGGCCAAATGTACAGGGAACACTGCTCTTTGAGCAGGTGCACACACAGCACTGTGTCCCAGGGTGATATCCAATCAAGTATCTGTGGCTGGTTCCAGCTCTGTAGTGTTACCCAAGCCTGCAGCACATTTGGGAATTGAGGTTGCCACCACAACTCGTTTGAGGACTGACAGTCTTTTACCTGCCAGCTTAAAATGACTAAACTGAAAGTACAAAAACAAGTCAACTGGAGCCCTGGAAGGCAAGTATACAACATTGTGGCACTCCTTAATCATGCACGATTAAAAAGAAAGTATTCATTATCAGAAAATGCAACTTGTAAGTTTGATATCCAACTTCAAATTAAACTACATTTTGGGAAATGGAAAACCAGAATGGTTTTATATTTGGAAATATAAATGGAACATAAAGCCAGATGTACAACCTTTATATAAAAGCACACATTTCGTACCATGTTTTCATTTAGTTCTGTAATCAACAGAATCAAGTCTTACTCAATAGGTTGTATTAAAACATAATTTAGTTCTCTAATCAAAGTAAAGTCTTACTCACTAGGATGTATTGAAATGCCAACAACAGCTTCATGCTTTGGATTTAAAGTTAGTAAATTTTTGTTACTAACAGGGCTGCAAACACGAGGCCAAACCAAAAGTCACTTTTGACAGAGACTGAGGATTTTACATAAAAAATAAAATAAAACTATCACCAAAGCAACAGTGATTCATTTCAATGGGTTTAATATTTAACTAAGACCTGCAATAAAAATTAGTATTTAATAATAGTCCTTTTGTTTGTTTTTTGGTTTGGAGGGAGTGCTTTGGTTTTTGTTTGTGGTTTTGAGGGGTTGTGGTTTTTTGGGTGTTTGGGTTGCTGGATTTTTTTTTATTTTACGTAGGAGTAATAAGAAGAGTATTATACCCAGTGGAAGACCTGGAGAACCAAAGAGCTGCACAAGTTGAAAAGCAAATTCTAACGATAAGGGAAGTCCCAGAAAACTACATTTCATATCCACATCTGGATTATCTTCAAGTTGTGAGGCCTCTGCTGGCTCAGGGTCATCTGCTTCATTCATGTTTTCACTGCAGCTTGCCAGTATACTAGAATCTTCTGGATATTCAGAAACAACTTTAACGGAAGACAAAATATCTGGTTGGCCATGTGTAACCTCTGAAGAAACTTGTTCACTCTCGTCCTCTTTTTTATCAACTCCCTGTTGTGGCTTAAGAGTTGTAGATTGCTCCTCCTTTGTTCTGGAAGCTACAGAAACCATGCAGGAATGTTCTGGTATGGGAGAACATTGTCCTGAATGAATGTGAAAAATATCGTGTAACAGAGCATCTGCACCTGGAGTGGGTGAGGAAGAGGTTGCCTTGGTGTCACTGTAAGGTGCAAAATATTCCTGAAACGCACCGTCCTGTTCTTGTGCCTCTCCGTGGTTCTTGCTTAGAAAGTTCTTCTGCCTCACTTCCAAAACACTTTTTTGGGGAACATCATCTTTTATTGGGACTTCCTTCCCTTCCTCTGTCTGACCAGCAATCTGCCTGGGTAGGTTAAACTTTGGTGCTAAATTGACAATTCTCTTGTATCTTTTTGTCTTCGATGTAGTAAGTGTAGCATCATTTATTGGAACATTTACTTCACTTGAACACTGCCTGAAGGTGGGCCTGGTTTCCACAAGGGAATCAAAGCGCACTTCACCAGCTGGAGATGCAGACAGACCATTGCTTATTACTTTGCCAACCGCCTCAGTTTCTGTTTCATTATGCTTTTCCTCTACCAATGCTACATTTGACTGATAGTTCAGCACAGCTAAACTGCTGTTTGTCTCACTCTGTTTAGGTTCCCTCATTTTTGTGGGTCTTTGTTCACCTACAAATTTATCCTCAGACCCAGGAGAGAGAGAAACTTGTGTATCAAAGCCCAGCTGCAAATCCTTGGTAGACAAATTAATTGCAAAAGAAGCCCAGGCATTAGAGCCAGTCTCTTCTGTTTTCAATGCACCTTTGCCCTCTGTGTTATTATCAGGCACATTATCATGCACATTTGAATTGTAACACTGAGAGATTTCTTTTTCTTCACTGTTTAAACTTATCAGCTTAGCTTCCAAGTCAGGTTCACATGTAATTTGACACGATCCCAGTTTGTTTTCTGTGCTTAACAGTGATGTGTCATAATCTTCAGAGATGCCTTCTGTTTCATGGATGGGACTTTTATCATTGCTTGTTTCTAGGAAACTGCTTCTGCAAAGATTTTCTTTGTGCCTTTGACTCGCTTCCTCATCATCGAATGCATTTGTGGTTAGGTTTTCAGTAGAAAAAGGTTTTACATCTATTAGAAGTGAACTGTCATTTTCTACAGGCAATTCACTTTTCAGTGCACTGTTTGACATCTTTGAGACCTCAGGCACAGTGACTGGAAACCCTTCTCTTGAAACCCCTGCAGCTTCTCTTAGGCTTTCATCCTCACTGTTAGGCTGCTCTTCACAAACTGATACTGGATCCTCTGGACCTTTGCTGAATGTACACAATGATTTGCTGTTTTCTTCTTCCAAATCATCCTCTTCACTTTCTGATCCATCCTGGTCACCTGGAATTGGACAATGATCTACTCTATGTAACATTTTCTTCACAATTTCTGTATGATTGCTTTTCACTGTTTTGTTTCTTTTTCGCTTATTCTTCTGCTTTGGTTTTGTCAACAGGTGCCCAGGGGTCTTCTTTAACACTGTCTCCCTATGCAAAAACAACAAAAAAAAATTCAATGTAAGTCACCAAATTTGAGTAATAATGCATTTGTGGTGATCAATTTGAAGAATAGGTACTTTATGTTAATATGATGATCAAACAGACTGTCTGGGGTATTTTTAATAGATAAAAATCTCAGATAAAACCTTCTATTGATTAAACAAATGTACACCTTGCAATTCAGGACAATTATTGAACATTTAAATAAATATAGCCGCTATCCCATTAACTTAGCTTTACAAAAAGTATCACAAATCACTGCAAGACCAAATGGGTTTCTTGATGTCTTTCTAGCATGATGTTTGAATAATAGAGAACTGGTGCTATTCTGAACTTTCAGTAAATGTGCTGAGCAGAAAGGTATCAAGTGGAGGACACAACAAGTGTATGTCATTCATTAAGATCAAATACCCACATTCAAAACACACCAACAAAAAATCCAAATAATGTAAAGGTACAGTGACTACAGCAATGTGATATTTACTGCTCAGTATTTTACCTGTTGATTCATATGTGTTTGGAAAAAAAATACTTTATTATCACAAAATAATGTAATATGGAAAAAGTAGCACAGTTGTATGAAAAATAACACATTTATTTACAATTAATTTTGTAGCTCTTTTCAGATCATCTTATTTATTTTGTCTGCATTTCTCATCAAATCTAACAGATAGCAGCCCTAATAGTGATTTCTCTGAAATCCTGATGTTGGCCTGTCAGCCAAGTGACCCCGAAATGAACACTGATAAGAAAAATCTAGTGCAGGAATTTGACTTCTTCTATTGCAACTCTTCAGAGGGCGGTGAGATTTTCAGAAATAAATTTGACTGATAAAACTCTCTGTCAAAGACCTGCTCCATTTCTGCAGCCCTTTGCTGGGGATGGTACTTCACACAACACATTAAAGCAAAACAGCGGCTAGAAGAATTATAGGGTAAAATTAGTCAATTTTTTTGCCAATTCATGTGTAAAATTACCTGTTTTAAGTACTGTATTCTGAAATTCTAAAGAGAACAATAAACCAAAACAAGTGAAAAAAAAAAAAGGGTGAGTCTCCACGTGAAGGGAACGCTGCTCAGTAGGAGGCAACCTGGGAACTAAAGCACCTATGGAAACCTATCCTTACCCTTTATTCATTCTTGAACCTATTCATTGTTAAGCCTCATGTAAGTTCTTTTTAATTTGAACTCTACAAAGCAAACCCTCCTAATTCTCTGAGGGCAAAGGACATCAGCAGCCCTCTTAGCATAACAAAGTCACTTGAGCGCAACAGGACTCAAATCTAGGTGCCTTGCTATTGCTGCAAAGAGCACTACAGATCTCTGTAGTGACCTTGTTGGAAAGCATGCAAAATTCATTGCCTCATACTGGTATCCAGGTAAGACATCCTACTAAGAAACGGGATTTCCTTCAGACGTTGGCATTTAACTCCACATGGTGCTTTCCTCTCAGTAATGAAAACTGACATTCCCTTTTCCAAATCAGTGTATTTTTGATACAGTGCCCCATGGTCTACGTGTGCGTATCTATACCACAGACGCTTGAAGCTGGCCAAGACAAATTCCACGCTGAATTCTCCTCACAGTACACTCTCTACTCAGCAACATGCTATCTCCCCAGAAAAAGAGACTTACCAATGCCAAAGATCTGATTTGTCTATTGAAATAAATTATATCAAAGCGAAGCATCTGCAGTGGTAGTTGCAGACATTCCTACATGTATTGCAGACTAGCAGAAATCATACACTAATCACATATGTCTTAAACCTTGACATTAACTTTCTTCTCTGGTGAAAATTCCTGACTTGAAAGAGGGATAAGGAAATTTTCTGAATCAAAAGACCCTTACCAATGAAATAGAAAATGACATCCCAATTTTAACTGTTTTTAATGGAGTGGGGAATCAAATATCAGATCTGTCCACCAATTCCAAGAAGAATTTATTGTTGTCCCTAAAAGTCCTCGAGCTGCCAGAACAACTGCAGAAATGACAACCAAATTACCAGTGTTAGCCCTGGCACAGGGAAGGAATGAACTTTTCCAGTGCTGGTATTATTGTAGTTATACTTTGCTTATCGCTCACTTCTCTCAGATGTGAATTTGCACTGCTGCTGATAGAAGCCAACTTCTCTAATATTGATTCAGGCATGTTTCTGGTGTCCAACTCCTGACACAACTGACAATACTTCCAGGACAATGCTCACAAAAACTTTCTTAGGCTGGGATGTCACATCAAAAGATATTGAAGAAATGCAGGAAGGAGTCTTAAAGGTCAGCGCAATTATTACTCTCCTAATTCTGAAAAGGGAGGGAAAACCACACTGCACAGGATTCTCTGTAGAATGCAAAACCAGGAAAAATGTATCCACCAAAGTATGGGAGAAGAATCACTGAGATGATCAAGAGAAACTAACAGCTATTATTGCATTGAAATTGTTGCATGTCAACATAATAACAAATGCAAATGTTGATCCCGGATGATGATTTAGCATATCTGGATGTGACCTTCAATAGTGGCATTCAAAAATTCATCATAAATACAACTATGTCATTTCTATGTCTTGGGAAACATGGATGGTTTTTAGCAGTTCAGGAAAATTAGTTTTCTAAAGATTTGAATTTCCTAAAAAGAGGACTAAAGCAAAAAGGAAAGCAATGAACTATTAAATGTAGAATAATAAAATGTATTATTCTTCATGTTTCCAAATAATTTTGTTTTCCAGCTGATTCTAAGAAAATACTACTCCATAGAAATACTCTAATGCACCATTAATGGCATAGCTAAAATGTCCTGCTTGGACTGTAAGCCAGTATCATGGTAAGATTTCTGCATTTAATGAAGGCAATTGTTTACTGGTTTTCTTTAGATTTAATTCCTCGTCTTTCAGTACACCTACATACCTCTTGAGATTTTCCTATTGTAAAACCACATGGCACACAAACACTGAGAAATTCAAGAACCAGCATGCAGACAGACTTCTCTTCTTTACGGGGGCCTTTACTACTGAGTTCAAACCCCTAAAACACACACAAAAGGGAAAAGGAAAAAGGTGCTGTTTCAGACGTTATTTAAATTTTGCTACATATTATGGATTTAGAAAAATGGCTTGAAATAAAAAGACCTGCAAAAAAAGTAACAGTGTCTGTTGAAATAGGAATTCCCCTGCTGTAACAACACTTAGAAATTTCTTAGCCTACTGTTCAGACAATATTGAAAGCTTTTTGCCATAACTCTGTTACATGTGACTTCTAGGTTGTAACCTACTGCTCAGAATAGCACTGACCATCTTGACTGGGAATCAGTGCTCACATGACACTCTTTACTGGAGAAACAAATGCACTCTCACAAACTGCTGTGGCAGAATACACAAAGTGATTTACCTAAAGCAGTTAGTCACATTTTGCTGAAAAATGTCAAAACCAGAAGAATGACTTATTTGCAGTTGTACAGACTTCAGCTCTAGCATGCATCAAAGCTGATGTCTGCTTGATATAAAAAATGCCTGCAGTCACTGCTGTAATGAAACACAGGATAGAATCACAGAATCATTTAGGTTTGAAAAGACCCCTAAGATCATCAAGTCCAACCATCAACCCAGCACTGCCAATCCCACCACTAAAGTGTCCCCAGATGCCTCATCTACATGTCTTTAAAATACCTCCACTGGATGGTGACTCCCCCACTGCCCGGGGGAGCCTCTTCCAAAGCCTGACCACCCTTTCAGTGAAGAAACGTTTCCTAATAACCAAGCCATAAAAAGGAAGTGACACATTTAAAATCCAATTCTATATGACATTTAATAATGAGGCACATTCTCTTTTAGAAATCTATGTTATCATTAATCCACAAAGCCTCTGGAGTGGGTTTTCAAAATAAAACATACAGTAGAGCAGCTTACATAAATGGCACTTATTGGGATACACTTCACCTTCTCCACCTGGTAAGTCCAAGTACATTGCTGAATTCCTTGTGACCTAATTTTACTTCAGCAACAACCAGAAATTGAAGTTACAATTATGGAACAACAAAAAAAGCCAAGGTACCAATTTTTTTGTTACATATCTTGCCTTTAATACTGAAATAAGTGATAAAATGTCTAGTTCCTCAAACCCAAATGGCTCATTGGCATCAGGTGATCAAGCACTTAGAAAGAAAACATAATTTTCCAGCATTACTGGGCTTCCTGAAAGCTGAAATTCCATTAGACTGCTAAACACTGAACTTAGCACTTTGTTGCTAAAGAAACAGTTGTCACCCTTTCCTACTTTGTTCCAGATGTTGCTCTTGTGCTTTCACTACTGTTTTTTGCAGGCTCTACCACTCTCCTCGTGGGTGGATTCACCTGCTGACCATGCATCAAAAGAAAGCAAGTGCATACTCTGTTGTTGTGCTCATTTAACTTATTAAAGCAAGAAGTAAAGTAAGTGTCTAACTAAGACAAAGGAAGGGGTTGGTGGGAGGAAGTGACTGCTTCCAGCAGCAACCTGTGAGGTTGTCTCAAAGCAAGGAAATCCAGCACAAATGATTTGTAAGAAATGTTTACACATGACATTAATTCTCTATTTCCCAAATCAATAAAGATCCTACTAACTGGATTCGATCCAAGGTAACTCAGTATTTATTATTCTTTTGTCTCTCAGCATTATTGCCACTTGTGGTGAGACAAATACCTTCATAAAATATGCTCCAATCTTTATATTTTTACAGAATTGATGCATATACAGTTCTGTGCAATGCATAATCAGACACGAGACTGCTGCCCTGTTACAGTCCAGACACAAGAGACATTGATCGAGAGAGTACACAGACAATAGCATACTATTGGTTTGATTAAAGCATGCCTTTAGAAGCTGTTAATTTAGTCAAATACATGGCAAAGTGCAAGCACTTTACTTTTCCAAGTAAAAAAGGGAACAACCCACCTACCCAATCCCCCACATTCCTGAGGTGCTAGTAACCAATTTGGACCCAGGTGACAGGCCATTCACTCCATAAACATTTCAGGTGGGGTGACCTTACTGATCTTTTTCCTTCCTGGTTCATGAAAGTCATAAATATCTTCTGATTGAAATGTGCCATTTTGGCTCCTTATGTTGATCAACAACAAGAAAATCAATCCTGAATATACTATACTGTCTGATATATACTACATGTGCACTCAACATATTTGTGCCCCATATCAAGCATCTACTTTCCAAATAAGTGAAACAACTCAAAGTTGCTTCAACCTCATTTAGATGCCACAAGCATCTCACCTGACACAATTCAAAAGTCTTGAGAAAAGAAACATAACAAATCAATGCCCCCAGCAACAGATGTACTGATGGATGCTAACAGATGGAGAAGAGGCACCATTTTTAGTTTGACTGGATTTTTCTGCACCATTAAGTATGGTTCAATGTTAAAAAGCAGGTTAAGAAGGAGAAAAAAGGACAAAGTGAAACACTCAAAGTGACCTGAATGCATCTTAAGGGGATGTACTTACAACACAGAGAAGAAATTGCAGCAGCATCATCAGCCTTCTCCCCCATGAAGACTCAAAGAATCAGTTTTCATTTAAGTTCTGTCAACATTTAGTCCTTTGAAAAGAACATGATGGACACAGATGCCAATGTTATGCACTGAAGTACAGTATGAATAATCTTGTCAACTCTGATGACATCAGTTCTATTACTTGATGATACCAGCTCAAGCATGAAGACAACCTGATTCAAATTAATCCAAGCTAGACAAGAAATACGTTGCTGTGAGAAGTAGATTGGAGGAACTACAGTCAAATTTGCACTAGTTAATAGTTTGGTGTAACCTGCTGAGCTTGCTACTGATCTAGGCAGTTCTGTGTGAGATTTTAAGGAGCATTTTCAAAAATTTTTAATGGGAAAGAAGTATCCCACCTTCCCAGGCAACGATCAGTTGCAGATTTTGGTTAACTTCGGGACAAACTATAGCACTACTGCAAATGTGATACGAATCAGTAAGTTCTCACTAAGCCCTCAGGACCCTCCTTTCACAACACTGGAGAACACTATGCACCACATCCTACAAAGCTGATGGTCCAGGCTGACAACCATGAAGCACACTGGTGAAGACTGTGACTGACTAGACAAACATGACCCACTGCAAATGCAAAGCCCATTTGCCTATGGGCTAATTCATAGCTATGGAAAAAGCTGCAATAATTAACTTAAAACCCCCAACATTTTCATTCCAAATAAACAACAGAGTTGCTCTTAGAGATGTAACATATTGCATGATGCATACATAATTTAACCAGCTCAAATACAAGACAGCATCGAATCTGAGTGGATCCTTTCTTTTAGGAGAAATAAGATGTACTTCAAAAATTAAATCCCATGAATCACCTCTAAATCCATTTTTTAGTTCCTCTCCCTCACTAATCTATTGTTTTCCATGCATCTGCTTATGCAATTACACTCAAGAAGCTCCACTCAGGAGAAGGTAATTTACTGAGGCTCTCATGAGGTTGTGAAATTTGTCCTGTTCTAAAATGTGTTTCACAAATAAGACAGCATTTCTAGCTCCTACTTTCTAAAACACCCTCATTGTGTATTTTATCCAAATAGAGTTACTCTTAAAATAAATAAATATTTTAACCAGAAAATACAAATACCTACATACCGTGATACAACATTCTAGTACCTGAACACAGATTACAGACATCATAACTGACTATAGAAACAAGCAAGTACAACAAAATGGTTTTAAAAGACAAAATTAGATTTACAGGGTGAAGTGCTGACCTTTCTTGCCAAAGCACATTCACACCCAAAACAAATGCAAAATGAAATTTGATATGAGACACAAGTAAAATCAAGTTGAAGGAAAATACGGAGAGTAAGGAAGCAACAGGGTTATGATGAGAGGAGAATTAAATATTCAGAGATATGTAATAAGCTATATTGTTAGGCACTTCTAATGAAAGATGACAGATTTTAGCTGTATTTAAAATACTTTCAATTAACAAAATTGTAGCAAAGACACATAATTAAATATCTACCAAAGCACTGCTGTAATTCTGGAACACAAGTATGAGTTTTGAAAACACAAAAGGATGCTGCAAACTTAAGGAGAAAAAAGGTATAAAGAAAAACACATTGCATGACAGAAAATATTACTTTTAGGAGAACAAGAAAAAAATCCAAAAGGACGGGCTAAGGGAGGGGTGCTATACACTCAGTTTTTAAGTCAGCATGAGTTTGAACTGAAGCATTTAGAGAATAAGATGTAGCTCTACACACAGGTTTATAATTAAGGAAAGAAAAGGGAAGGGGCAGATGGTTCCAGTGTTATGAAGACAACTGTAGTAACCAAACACAGGACTAAGGTGAGAAAAATGCAATTCAAGAATAAAGAGCAAAGGGGGGGAAGTTATAGAACAGTAAAAGAACACAGTATCAGCAAATATGAAGTTATCAGCTATTAAAACATTAAAATTCAAACACTGCAGACAATGTTGCTGTTCAGAACATCTACACCACTTGTACTAATTCTGTGTATCTCAAATGCTCTACGAAATATTGAAAATTACACACGATTCAGTTCTAATGCAGATTACCTGGAAGGTATTATCCTCTTTCAACAAATCTGTGTACTTTGTCATACTTGCATCCAAATTTCACTATTTCTGCATACTACAATTTGGTATTAACTCATTTCCCTTTTTAAATATCTTTCACCAAAAGGACTAGAGATACACCAAAGACATGATGAATTACTCTGTAAAGATGATCACTTTTTACAAAACAGCCCTGTATTCTTCCTAGAGTGTTGAGGAATGAATAGATGCTGAGAACTGTCTTTCAATTCTTTAATGTAGTAGGCATCAATAAAAATCTGTCCTTGGACAGAAAAATAAAAAAAATACTTTAAATGAACACTAATGTAAGCTATTATTTTCTAAATCTGAAAAGACAATACTGCCAACAAGAGACAAGCAACCATTGACACTGCCTGAGAGGGGAAAAAAAAAAGGGGATCAGCTAAAGGTGTTATCAGGAACCTGGAAGGAAGTCTGCCAATACAGCTATGAAACAACTGAATAAACAGTACAGCAATTTTTGCTGCTACACTTGAAGCCAGAAACTTAGTGCCCAACTGCGAACAAGAACAGCATCACAGCCTGCATTCAACACACTGAAACCAGGCAGCACTTCTGTCAAGTGATTTAATAGTCTGCTCTAATAGGTAAGAGCGAACTCTTCTGATACTCTGAACGCTGCTCTCATGATATCACTTATAATAGAATAATTTATGTCAGAAAGGCCCTCTGGAGAACTTATGATCCAACCTCTGCTCAAAGCAGATCTCACTGCTCAGTGCCTTGCCCAGTCAAGTTTTGAATACTCCAAGGATGGAGATTACACAACCTAGTATCAATGTGAATTTTCTATTTTGCAACCTCCACCCTTTGCTTTTCACCTAAAAGGAGCCCAGCTCTATCTTTGTACTCTCCCCTTAGATAGCTGACAACACTATCAAACTGCCTTAGCCACAGCTTTCTCTCCTTAAGGCTGAACACATTTCCCCCAGCTTCTCCTTGTATATGAGGTGCTCCAGGCCCTGGCCATCCTATGCTGAACTCAATACAGGCACCACAAACTAACCAGGCAAGAGAAAAGTTCATTTCATCTCTTTACAGCTCAACTCCCTACAGAGCAGTAGTACTTACACTACAGTTAGTTACCTTTACTCACAAAAAAATCTCTCCTAAGTATTAACTATCAGAACCAAGAACCCAGTTTAGACTGCAGGAACAAAGCAGTAATAGAATGAAACACAATGCTCTGACTTCTATGTATTACATACACAGAATTCCATTTATAACCCTATATATAATGCATTTTTACTGCACAGCCATAAGCACAGTCTTCATAAAGTGAAGAAGAATGCTAAATGCTAAATATTCACTGAATATTTAGCAGATGTACCAAACGGCTGCAAAGTGCTGCACATGATTCCCAAACATATTTACCTCACTTGCTCCAGGTAAAAGATCTGATGTCTATGCTTTTGTTGTCAAGGTCCCTGTAAAGCAGTGTATGCGTCTTACAAGTAGTCAGGAAAAATGCTAAATGGGGGGAAAGTAAGACAGTCAATCACTATTAAGTCAGATTCATGAGCCCTCAGAAACTGTTGAAGGTTAAGAGCAAGATGTGGGATAAGCTGTCCACTAACTTCTCATAAACTAGTATAACCTGTAATGTAGGTTACCAAAACCTACAGCTAATGAATAAAGAAAAAAAATTAAAAAGTATTATGACTAAAATAACAGCCAAACAGCATTATGGGCCCATGACTACGACTGATTTGTACATTATACAATAAACCCCTTAGAACTAAGCAAGTATTTATTCACTTGACTCAAGCAGCACTTCTTAGTCTGTTAGCAATTTAGGAATAGATTAAACAACACTCTAAAGAATTCAGCCTTTTAAAAATCAGTAGGTAGAAAACATGCAAGCACAGGTTTTAAAAGAAAAGTTAAATTCAATTAACAGACCAAAAAAGAAAAATATTTAACATCACTAAAAAGACTGCAAGTACAACTGAAAAAAAAGTACTTCATGGATACAATATACTCCGACTTGGCACAACATGCCATTGTTACAATAGCACTATTAATCAGTAAAGTACAAATGATATGGTCAAGGACTGCCTGCCTACCTGAGAAATGAAGTAACAACATTATCAGCTAAAAGGAAACTGCAAAGACCAGTTTCAGACATAATACTTTTATTATCCTTGATCTAGAATTACACTGACAGTCCATCTCAAGATAAAAACACCTTTTGCTGCTTCTTCAGTACTACAGAAACAAATTTAAGATAAATTGGAGATGATCAGACCTTGACAATCTTTTACTTACTCCTTTATCTTCAAAATAAGACCAGTTCTGTTTTCACACATTTTTCTGTGAACTCAAAATAAGCAGATTTACAGCTAATTTCAACCAGTTAGCCTATAAAAAGAGGGGGGAAAACCGTAACAAATTTATTGATGTACAAGTAGATTTTCCCCTAGAAAATTAATAAGAGTTTTAGTATCTGTTCTTGCTTTTATTTGAAAAGGATGAGAATGTAAGACATTGAAATAAGACAAGTACCACCCCAGAAACACTGAAGTGAAATACTTCCACATCTGATCACTCAAATCAAGTACTTACTTTCAATTTAATTTCAACAGTATGACTTCTTAATGCTTTATACAGGGAACTGTAATACATGTGTCTGTACTTTTGTATGGAAACCCCTGAATTCTCAACATATACCTAGTCACTTCATCTCCATGATGTATCAGCACAGAACGAAAACATTTCTTCCAGAAAACCTGATTGCTAGGAGGAAGCAGCAGTTAAAACTACACATCACAGATGAATGTGAAAAAAACAGAAGTAATTTTTTTTTCTAATTCACTGAGAATGAATCCTACTGATCAGCTCAAAGAAGAAAATACCAACAGGGAACACGCACACAAAACAATTAAATATAAATGTCATGGGTCCCACCCCAGCTAGACAAAGCCTCATTTTTCAGTTATCTATCTAGCAGAGAAACAACCATGTCTGCAAAAGGTTTCAGAAGACAGATGACAAAAGACTACATGTTGGATTTCTTCTTAAAGACAAAAAGCTTAAAAAAATTATGAAGCATGGCCAACTAGACTAAAATCAACCTGAAGAGGACATGGCTATAGGAACAGAATTCTTCACAAGAGTTCATTCAGCATCACATGTTAAAAATTAGAAATGTTACATTAGATTATCACAGTTAATCTCTAGGTGCCAACTCAGCCCCACACAACCACTCACCCACTCCCTCCTGGTGGGATGAAGGAGAGAATCAGAAGGGTAAAAGTGAGAAAACTCATCGGTTGAGGTAAAGACAGTTTAACAGGTAAAGCAAGAGCTGCACATGCAAGCAAAGCAAAACAAGGAATTCATTCACCACTTCCCACAGGCAGGCAGGTGTTCAGCCATCTCCCAGGAAAGCCAGGCTCCATCACGCGTAATGGTTACTTAGGAAAACAAATGCCATCACTCTGAACATCCCCCTCACCTTCCTCCTTCTTCCTCCATTTTTATAGACTGAGCATGACACCATATGATATGGGACATTCCTTTGGTCAGCAGGGGTCAGCTGTCCTGGCTGCGTCCCCTCCCAACTCCCTGTGCAATCCCGGGCCACAAACTGGTGGGGTGGGGTGAGAGGCAGAAAGGCCTTGACACAGTGTAAGCACCGCTCAACACTAACAACAACATCCCTGTGCTATCAACACTGTTTCCACCACAAATCCAAAACAGTCCCAGACCAGCTATTCTGAAAAGAACTAATTTCAACACAGAAAAGACCAAGTGCTATGCATTAGTAAATTTAAAAAAAAAAAACCCAACCTGACACTTATGAAATATGTCAAACTAGCAATTTACTAAAAATGTAAAACAAGTAACCTTCATTGTATGTACATTATAATCATCAACACATGTATTGTATAAAACCTACAGCAGATAGTAAAAATTTTTAGATGCTCTGTCTAGCTGAGCAGCAAGTTCTTACATTTCTTGCACATATATTTTCAAAAAATATCTTAATTTTCCTTGGTTTTGAGATGGCATGAGAGATTCAATACCTGCAACATGTATTTCACATAATTTTTATTATTTTTACATTAAACATTGGAGCATAAAATCAATCTCCGACATATACATGTCTGTGACTGTCATATCCTCATAAAGTATTAAAATACCATGAAACAAAAATGTGTTACACTGACACTAATTCCATTGTGTTTTCACCAACCGGGTCATTGTACTTACCTTGAAATTCAGCTGTATAGATGACGCAATTTACAAGAAATGTTTGATACAGAAACAAATTGCAGAGCTTCCCTTTCTTAAGTGTCCTTTGCAAACTGCAGGCCTGTTATTGATTAGCATGCTTTGCATTTCAAAAACACTCCCGCTCCACCAATAATTAAATAGGTAACACAAGAAAAGCTGCACCACTTTAAAACAGTACAAATTAATATCTATTTAAATAACTGTATATTGCTAAAAAAACCCCCAAACTTCTTCTAAAAACTGAAGACAGAAGGTGCCAAAAGATATCACAACTTCAATAGGAAGCTCTTTTTTTGCCATCCCTTAGCACAGTGTGAATATTACATAAAGGCTCAATAAATTTTATGTTATACCTTACAGTAAAATAGAGTAAATAAAAGGAGTCTTTCTAAAACCTTTTTATCTCCCTCCCATTCAAAATATGCTTTCACGTTTAAATATAAAAGCTTTGAGATCATTGAAGTATTACTGAGTATTTACAATGATTTCCATGATTCTTTTGAGCCATGGAAAAAGATAACTATGAAAACTAAAATACAATAAGATCACTGATTTGAATAACAGATGAGGGAAGACAATATAGCTGGAGAGTCTCTTCTCTAGATATACACATAATGTTAACATGCATTACTGAAAAATGTAAAATTATTTTTCAAATAATTAAAACATTAATTTAAATATGCACAAGAAGTATAGAAAACCCCAGAAAGACATTTCATTATATACCTGGATTTTCAATTTTCATGGTATTCACACTTCAATGAGGAATTAAATTTTAGGACCTATTCAGAAAGTGTCTACAATTAAAAAAAAATAATGCTGGCTTTGGATTTTCCAAAATTCTGATTAGTATGACACCAACTTAGTGTCATTTTGATAACCATCAAAATTCTTTTAGTAACCTTCTCATTTCCTATTCAACACTTACTCATTCAGTGTATAAGAAAGCCAAAAGTAGTTAGACCTGAAGACAGGTTATTTCAGCTAGCAGGTTAGTAATAATGCTCATCTGTATAAAATCCTACAAACTTGAAAATAATACAAACTGTTGCATTGAACTACTTCAACAACACTGAAGACAAATATATTTTATTAATACAGCAAGCTGTTAAAAAACAAGCAAAGTGAACACTTACAAATTCATAATTTTTAAGAGAAAAAGGGCAGTAAATTAGTCGCTCTCCATGCTGGCTCATTCTTTTTCATGTGCTAAACAGATTACATTGACTGTGTCAAAATTAAGAATGTAAGATGGTTTTACAGAATTATATCCATTATTTATATTGAATTGATGCATCCCAGCTGTGGACTGTGACTTGATAGCCTAAAGCTTTAATATTCGTTTTTATGGCAAATGAAAAAAATTGACTTAGAAGCAAGACAACTGTGAAATTTGGCAGTTTTAGTGATAAATCTTAGATATTTTTTTAGCACAAAAAAAGTTGGTGGTGTGCAGCCACCATCATAGTTTATATACTACCAACAAGAACAAATAGAAAAGTAATTCAGGTTGCACAGTTTAAGGCTGGTGAATACCTTTTTGGCAGAATATTACTGCTGCTGCCACATGAGTTTCTGAGACAAAAAAGGAAAAAAAAAAAAAAACACAAAAAACCCCTCCCCCTAAAAAATAAAATTAAACCTCTGAAACCAGAAAATCCATGCCAAAGTTTTGCCAGTTGGCAATACATGCCACATAGAACTAAAGGACAATCCGAGACAAAACTGCTTTCAAAAACATCTCCAAAAAGGTAAGAAGACTAAATGGCAATCAGTAAAATTGATTATTACATAAATAACCTCTTTTTCCAGGGCTTTAATTCTCTTTTAAAAGATCTCTAATATGACCTCTTCTCTCAAAACAACTGTTCAACAGTTACCTGATATACGACAACATCATTGTCTTAGATTTATGAAGGAAGACTCTGCTATATGCCATACTATATTAAATATTTTACTAAAATCGAAGGTCTTACAACTTTAATAATAACTTTAAAAAACATTAAATGTACAATTCTATTTACATGCAAGTCCATTAAAAAGAACAACCTCCAGAAGACAATGGTCTTGAAATAGGCCTACTTAAAACACAGAAGATCCACTACTTTATTGGAGGTGATGATGTGTTTTAAAAGGGCAAGTA
The DNA here is from genome assembly GCA_013396735.1 of Grallaria varia. Lineage (NCBI taxonomy): Eukaryota > Metazoa > Chordata > Aves > Passeriformes > Formicariidae > Grallaria > Grallaria varia. Next base: position 884,857 of record VWZG01009480.1, read on the forward strand.
ACAGATCCTTATTAAATGACTGCAAATGTGTTACTGGCTACTGGAAACACTGGAATAACTCCACGAGTCTGTATTGTCTCCCCACCTATGTCTTCGCTGCAGAGGCGGTCTTTGAGCATTTTTGTGGGGAGGTACCACTGAATTCATGACAATAGGTATGGATATTTGGTATTCATATCGTTCCAACATCTGAGCAATCTTCTCACGAGTGACCCCATGTTTATTCCTCCTATAAAAATAAAAATTTAAATGAATTATCTGATATTTTTACAGATATATATATATAGTTATATATATATATTTATAGTTATGTTTACACTCTTTAAGAAAAAAAACCCTCTAAATTCCCATTTTTTTCTTCTTCCTTTTCATATTTAAAATTTTACTTTTATTATGCTGTATGCTCATGCTCTAGGTATTCAACTTGTGTTAAGGTTTATTTTAACAATTCACCACTGCATATATTAAGCAACAGTGAACAATACAGTAATTCTTCATACAGAAATACAATAATATGATATGCAACTATAACTATGCAATATATAGTTATACAATTATGGAACTAAATCACCCTAGAAGGACTTTGCTTCCTATTCATTCATCAGATTTGACATGCTATACTAGCTAATGAGTAGAGAGATGAATAATACCACAGATTACTCCTTATGAAAGCAATGTACAAACTAGCATAAAAAACACAACTACATGGTTTCGAGATTTAATGACAATATTTTCTCATCAATACATCTTTCTGTAGAATAAGAAGCAATTTTGGCTCTGAACCAGAACAGCATGCTCAAGACAGCCTTATCTACTAGCTCTAACTGGTACTTGTGGTAAATTTAGAAATGTACTGAAACACATATAAGGGAAGAGGAATCAAAAGTGTTGTCCTATTCTTGCAGTGTTTGGTGACCAGCTACTTTCAACAAGAATTTGGTCTTTTAAGAACCGGAGATGTTAGATGTTACATTAGAATGTATCTATCTCCTTGGTTTCTATGGATTAGGACCTTAAAAATCCATGTTAGCAGAAAATTTCAGTCTCTGCCAAAAGAAAACCATGAGGTTCATACACAAACTGAACATCAGAAAGTTGCCAGGACTATAACTGAACAGAATTTAAAAAGAGACATAAGACAGAAACAAAACGTTTTGACAGTGTAAACAAGCACTTATCATAATCCAATATATTCTTATTACCACGAAACCTTGTCCAATCTGAATTATTTCCACATCAAACCAACAGGGCATGTATTTCTGCATCTTTGTGCTTTCTGCCAGGGACAGAGGAAGCATGGGCCTTATCAATTTACTCAGTTCTATAGAGGGGAAATCAATACTGGAAATAAATAGGCTATACTGGAAAGAGGATAGTCCATACAGAAATATTTTAAAAGACTGACAACCTCGCCACCTGGCCCTGCCCCACCTCCACCAGAGTTTGTGTGTATTATTACAACAAAGAAGTAAGTATCAAGTTGATAGGGGTTCAAAGCATATTGCAGGTAGCACACTAGTTTCACAGTCAGAATGGAAACAGAATTGGTGATCTCAGAAGTATTTAAAATTATCCTGGCTCCTTAAGGTGTATTTTATGAGCTGCTTTTCTGTGAAGAAAATGCTTAAGTAGAACATTTCTCTCACAAAAACTCTTCCCTGAGACAACACGAGGCGCCAGAGAGATCATTGATTGTGGCTCATTGTTCAAATGCTTCTAATTTCTACACTGTGCTAAAGCAGTCCAGGAGCAGTTGCGTGTTGAATTTATCAGTTAGTGAGCCTTAACAGTTTTGATTTTATTTACAAATATGAACAAGGTTAATGGCAGAGCAATAAAAACAATCCCCTAGAAATATGTGGATTCTATAAAGCACTTGACACTCATGACAGACAAAAAAATGAGAAGAGGAAGTCCAAGTCCTTTTATGCCAAATGGTGGAAGCAGAAGGTTAGTCAGTATTTTCCCTATCTTTTAGTATTCCAGAAAGAAAGATTACAGCTCAAGTGCTGTGGGAATAAAGTGCACGCTCATCCACAATTGAATGGATTTGCGTATAATCACTTCATAAATGAGTAAGTGCTTTTCCTTATAAGGAAACGCAGGATTATAAAAGGAAAGTCCTAATAAAGAATAAGGCAGGATAATAAAATCATCAACGGCAAAATTGCATCAAGCATAGAAACTAATTGAAAAAAGGAAATCAATTTGCTGTATTGTGTCATTTTATACTGGGATCTCCTCTTCAGGCACATTTTCACTCATCCTTTGGCAGCTTGGCTATGCTGAAAGAGCACAAAACTGTCTATCCTGAAACAATGCAGACATACCAGCAAAAGCCCCTAACAGATAGTTATACTTTGGAAGTCAATTTTGCATAGAGGAACACAGAACCTATTGATAAAAGCAAAGTTCTGTCACTATTAAATGCGACTACATGACATCAGCAAATGTACCCTTAGCAAGTTTGTTGATGATACGAAACTGTGAGGAGCCCTCTGCTGAAGCAATTAAAAAAACAAAATGAAAACTTATATCACCATGTTTCTTAACTGTCCAAAAATAAAGTTTCCAGACAACGTGCCTCTATTCAAATATTTAAAGCAACTAGAGCTGATAAAACTTTCTAGGAACCTTCTAAGATCTGGTAGCAGCACCTCACAGTTCAAGTAAACCTTTGGTTTTGGGAAAGACATGAACTTCACTCCTACAGTCAATGCTTGAACAATAAAACTCAACAGTAAGTACACTTCATGTCTGTTTATCCTGTTGCCTGTTAAGACCACGTGGAAACATGAATTTCCTTGTAAATTAGTCTGTCTCATGTAATGGAAATCTCATGCTGAATATCTTACAAGTGCCTGATTACTAAGCTTCCTAACTTTGCTGTGCTGCACTTCAAACAAGAAAAACTTGGTAGAATTAATTCTAGAGAGAAGATTCCATCTCTAGAAAAAAGTTAGTGGTAGCTCAGGAGCAGAAGGTGAAAACTTTAAAAGATTTTTAAACACAATAAAGTCAGTTATGTAGGCATTGTACACACGTATTTTGTGCACTGCACCGACTGCTTTACAAACCTGAATATTACAGGCAAAGTCAGCATATAAAATGACAATCAGTGAGAGAACTCTGTCACCAACTGTGAAAATATTACATTTCAAACAAAGAAATATCCCTAAGTTAGTTTGATACCTCATAGACTCCTAAAGCAGAGAGATCTGAGACAAAAAGGATATTAACCAGGAATAAAAAGCAGCTTCCTAAGCACTCTTGCAACACAGTAGTTCAATGATCTATGTTCAAAAGTAGTCTAAGTCAGATCCTCTGAAGACTGGGGGCGATTCCACAAAAACCTGCCATAGAATAACATGAAATATGAGCTTTCTTTTTAACTATATCTGATTAGTAATAAACTGTTGTCCTTTAACAGTGAGACACCTGTAGAAGTGGACAAATCAAAGTACTATTCTGATCCATTCTTTGCCATTGTGGAATTTCATTTTGTCTTTTACCTATTTCTTGCCATCAGCATTCTGTAGCAACAAGTTTATCAGAGTAATTATTCATTATAATAACAGAGATTCTTACAGGGGTCAATCATTTTTCTACAAATGTCCAATAAAGTTTTAATATTCACTTTCTGGGCCAACAAGACAGGGCCAGTATTTATTTGTCTGCTTATTAGAACTTCCATTCCAAGGCATGCCTCAAAAATACCTATTTAAATAAAATACATTTCACACTACTAGTGAAGTACTTAATAACATATTGAATAAACTATAACTTACTGTATATATATATTTAGCTGCCTATCTATTGCTATATATAAGTACCATGATTTCTGTAAGAGAAACCTTACTTTTCTAATTCTTCAGGATCAAACTTCCACCAAGTATCTGGTTCATGGAATTCCACTCTGTATCCTTTCTCCAGAGCCTGCAGCAAGTGAAGAAATATGTGTGATATGTGTATCTTTATTACATAAAATATTAACAGACAAGTATAATAAACAGATGGAGTTAACTCTTCAATGATAGCGTGCTGAGTTTCCCTTACCCCCAGCCCATCTTAGCTTTTGTTCCAGGCTAAGCAAATTAGACCAAGTCAGTCCTTAAACTGATCTAAACCACTGCCATACCAATTATTAATTGTTATCAATAAGTAGTTTCTCTCTTTAGAGCCTTAAGTAAGGAAAATGTTTCTGGACAAAACATTCCAACTTACCACATATGAAGCTAAGTTTGAAAAATTGTAATGAATGACATAATCATGCAGCAAAACTTACCACTTCCACATATGGCTTCATTTCCCAGGCTTGAGTATTAGTGTTGTCTATTATAACAGGAGATTTTCCCTTCTCCATTGCTTGTTTTGCTGCAATGAAAAATAGTGCAAGTTAATAAACCACTCCATATAAACTATTCCAGATGTTTTTTCACTAATCTACTGACTGAAACACACTGTTCTAAGGAAAGGAATAAAAGGTACAAGCAGGAAAGAAAAGTAGAAGCAAGAACCTGAAGGACAAGCTTGAGAAGCGGGCCCATGGAAATCTCATGTGGTTTAGTAAGACCAAGTGCAAGGTCCTGTACCTGGGCCAGGGCAACCCCTGGTATCAATATATAGGGGGCTGGGGAATGAAGGAATTGAGAGCAGCCCTGCTGAGAAGGACTTGGGGCTTTTGGTGCATGAGAGGCTGGATACCAATCTGCAATGAGTGCTCAAAGCCCAGAAAGCCAATTGTATCTGGGGCCAAAGCGGCCAGCAGATCAAGGGAGGGGATTCTGCACCTCCACTCCCCTCTTGTGAGACCCCACCTGGAGTGCCGCATCCAGCTCTGGGGTCCACAGTACAGGAAGGACATTAACCCCTTGGAGCTAGTACAGAGGAGGCCACAAAGAAGATTTGAGGGATGGAGCACTTCTTCTATGAAGAAAGGTGGAGAGAATTGAGATCGTTCAGACTGGAAAAGAGAAGGCTTCAGGGTAACCTAATTAGGACCTTCCAGTACCTGAAGGGAGCCTACAAGGAAGATGGAGAGAATTTTTTTACAGGAGTGTGTAGTGACAGGACATGGGGGAATGGCTTCAAACTGAAAGACAGTAGGTTTAGATTAGGTACTAGGAAAAAAAAAATCTTTCTGTGAGGGTGGTGAGGCACTGGAACAGTTGCCTAGAGAAGCTGTGGATGCCCCATCCCTGGAAGTGTTTAAGGCCAGGTTGGATGGAGCTCTGAGCAATCTGATCTAGTGAAAGATGTCACTCTGCATAGCAGGGCAGTTGGAACTAGATGATCTTTAAAGTCCTTTCCAACCCAGGCCATTCTATGATCTGTCAAAGTCAACAATACTAAAAACATATCCAAGGCAATTGAAAGCTCCAGTAGAAGTGTCAAGATGAATTGAAACAGGAGAAAAATCACAAAGCCACAAATGTGAATTTAAAGCCTCTAAAACCCTGGAAGACTGACACTAATTTCAGAATTAAAGTTGCAGTGGCAAATTAATTCCAGTATTTCCTTAATGTTTGTTCACTTGACTTTACAGTGATCATATTAAATGTGTGTTTTAGTATCAAAAGGATGTATTTCACTGTCTTGTAAACATTTGAGAGTTTTGAAACTCTGTTCCGTCTAAAATAAATTATTTTTTTCCCCAATGGGTTGCACCTGTAACTTTTTTCTCATACTTACTGTATCAAAGATTCACTCCACTCCCAAAAACGGGGAGAGGATAATTTTAACGTAATAATGTTCTCATTTGTGAAGAAAATATATTTTTATCTTCTCCATAATTTTGATATAAGGATGACAAAGCTCTAGCTAAATATGTTGCAATATTAATAGAAACAACTAAAAAAATAATTTATGCTGCTGATACTACCTACATGAAACCTCAACCTAGACCTACTCATCAGACAAGAATCCCAAGTACCATGATCATCATTTTCCCCTGAAGTTCATATTTCACATAGTTCAAGGATCCATACACAAATGAAACCAAGAGTTTCTGAAGTCTTTTCAGTCAGACAGCTCCATCTAGTCAAAGCAGAAGGTAAGAATTGAGTATAACTTCAACCCAAAGATACTCTGGTTTTGCAGCGTTCTATAAAACACAACACAGCTACTCTTGTTCTTGTTATCAAAATCACCAATTAAGGACATTATATACTGTCAGGGTTACCAAGACCACTGTGTAACTAAGTGATACAGAACTAGAGAGACCTTACAATCCAGCCATAAACCGCCATAAACCTTTGCTAAGCGAGAATTGTTCAGTGGTCTTATAACTGTGAAGCTTGAGACCTCTTACCCATAAACTACTACCTTATCAACTCTTCTGTTCCTTTGGCTCCTAGTGGGAACTTCATCAAGGTATTACTACTGCACTCCAATTTCAAAAGGACTCTTGCAATTGATCTTCTAATGATTGCTCTCAAAAATTCCTACACTGTTCATACAGAAATGTTCCCCAGTGTATCATAAATTTCGCATTAGGGTGAGAAGGGGAGAAAAGAGGTGAATTTTTTTTCCTTGTCCCTCTGTATCTTGTGATGCAAAGAAAGTCCTCTAGACAGGAAAGACACTTCTGCTTGAGACACCGCAGCACAGAGAGTAATCTGCATGGACTTATTCAGTTTGTCTACTCCTTGGAGAAGACCAAACAGATAATGAGATTCTTAGAAAACTGCTACAAAAAGAGCAAGAATCTGTCTTAGATACAAAGGTATCTAAATCTTTACCAATAAAACTCAACCTTTGGACACTACTCGATATTAAGAAAGATAACTTTTTAAAACTGTTAACCTACACAAGAGAAAAAAAGTCTTCCTCAGAAAAACCTCCATAAATTTTGGATAAAATTCAGATCAGCAAAGATAATGGAGCAACTCAGAATCCTCTGCTCTGCTGTTTTTAGCTTGGATAGAGTTAGTTTTGTTCATAGTTGTTGGTATGACATCTGCAGTTGCCAGGATTAAGAAATCAGAATTATGCTATCAAGATACTATTATGAAATGGAAGAAATGAGCAGGGCATAGCCCAAATAAATAAGATTTTCTACTTTTAACTCTGAACCTTGTAGCAGTTCAAAATTTAATGTATATATACATGAATTAAAGAATACTTTAGACGCATACTTCTATATATGCTATGCTAAAATATATATACTCCTTTTCATAGAGATTCTTAACACAAATGCATGCTATGCTACACTTCTATTTTCTCAATACAACAGTTTAATAGGATTCCCCTTATGCATTCAGACCTCTCTTCTGGTTCCAGTCATGGGCATCACCAAGCTGAGCAGCGTTATATGTATATCCAGCTTGTTGACGAAAATAATCGTCGGTGCTGAATACAATGCCATCACAACTCTGACCAAGCAGAATACTGTTAAACAAAGGAAAACATAAAAATACATTAACTTAAAATTTTCAGATTAAAAAAAGACACAAAAAAGAATATAGCTGAAATAAGTTTAACTGTGTCCTATTTCTGAACGGCTTGCAAACCTCATTTATAGAAGTATTTTACAGAAGATTTATGAAAGTACACTCATATGTGTTAGCAATAAATCTAATCCAAATTAAATCAATATATTTTCCCCCTCTCTACTATTTCTGTATTTGTTGTTTCTTCTCCACCCCCAAGAGATGTTTGTATCCATCAAATTTATGGCTATATTGCAGTAAGTTCTAAGTACCTTATAACAATTGAAGATATTGACTAACATTTTCAATCTCAATCCTCACTTGGAAATATGACTAGAAACCCATCTGACCATAAGGCCTCCAGATGCAGATGAAAAATGAACTGGATGTTTAAATCCTTTTTCAAGACCTTGAACTCTCAATATGCCCTCTTCTGACCTTTGTCCATGTTGCTTGCACATAGGATGCAGGCTGAACATGAACAGAAAACAGAACTATTGATGTTTACAGCTATTTCCCTATTTTAAGGAAAACGTAAAAGATCCAAATAAACTTTCAAGATCATCCTACTAACAAAGTCAGGATTACAGAAGAGTGTCCATAATTCTTCAAGATCCTATATCCTATTCCATTTTTAAGTCTTCTACTAACAAAGTCAGGATTACAGAAGAGTGTCCATAATTCTTCAAGATCCTATATCTTATTCCAGTTTTAAGTCTTCCCCTCCAATCCTGGCAACAGGATTACTTGTCCCTATTTTCTCATCAGCTCTGGCACCCAGTGTATTTATAATCCAGTGGAATTCACCACCCAGAACAAAACAATACTTCCCCCCACCCCAGATTACTTTTCTGAAGCTTCAGCAGTTGAGACTGTTCAAGAAAAGGCCCCAAAAGACGATACACCAGAAGTGAGTAACTAACCAATGGAGATGTCCCCGGCTGAGCAACAGAAAGCTGCTCCGTGGGTTACCTGGTCTTGCAGAACTGCAGTTTCAATTTCACAGATGACAGGAAATTTAACATAGAAACTGAGATATGAAAAAATCCTATCACTCAGAGTAGTTAATAGGGTGATAGAAAAGCCATGCATTTTATTACCCCTGCATGAATTACTTAAAGTCAGGAGAAAAACTACTTGATTAGAGTGTTTTAGATTGCTTTCCCCAAGGCAATGCTATTCCATGGTGACTTCTGGACATAGAGACCAATTTCACCAAAATCTGATAGCATCTCAAAATTACTACAGGTTTTTCTGGGGAGATGGGGCACGGGGGTGGAAAAGACAAACCAAAACAAATTTGTTAACAAAAGGATAAAATGCAGAGATTCAAATTAGAATTCATAAATATGAAAATGAGAAAGACTTCAACACAAATTTTACATTTATCCAGTCTTAGGCCAGGCATTTCCAAGCAACATAAATATTTCACAGGCTAGAAGTTTACTTCATTTGTGCCTTGGATAAGTTACATTACATTCTGCTTCTTGCACAGCTAACATTAAAGATTACAGGAGAAATTTAAGTATACTTTATCAAACAATAAAAGACACTGTGAGGAAGTCAATGAGGGTAAAAAAGTGGAATTCAGGGGGGACACAGTTTCAACATTCACTGCTTACATGTTTATTTTTCCTCTATATTGTAATATTTTACATTGCAGATGTTTATTAATTATGGAAGCTATTGTAATGGGTGACGTAGGAATATGAGAAAAATCCATTAAGCTTTTCAAGAATTCTGTTTTTGCAATGCCATAAAATGCCATGGTCAAACCTTCTAAAATCATCATAAAGCTGACTTTTGGATTTAACTAAAATTCCTCCTAAATGTTGTCCAGGCATGCCTACAAAAACCTGTGAGTCAGAAAAAACTGATTATAGCAAAGTTACAGGGAGTAATTACAGGCTGCTTGATCAATAACATCAGAACCTGTCAAATGAGCAAGACCGATTCTGCCAAATGCAATCAATTTCAGAAAGTCCATGGAAATTGCTGTTTAAAGGAATACCTCATATAACTGAGACAACGTTACAGTTCTGTTAAAGTCTGATCTACAGAATGAGTGTAATTAAAAAACCACCTTGACTATTTAAATCTGAAAATAGAAAACAACTGGTAAGTGCCACAGAGCATTTGTAGCCCACTGCAACACTCAAATGTCCCTGTCCTATGGAAATTTAGACAACTGTTCAAGGTCAGAAATAGGCAACGTAACCACAGGCTAAAAAAACCAAACTGCACTGGCAGTATGTGGGATTCCCCTACTGCTGAGGTGGTAGGAACAGGAAAGAACTGGCCAGATCCCAAATAACTCAGGGGAACAAATATATGTCAGTTCTAAGCTACCAAGCTTTCTTGTATATCTTTGCAGGAAAAGCTGCTTAAGTATAAGTCCAACACAAGGAATTTGCTATGTTTTCCCACCTGCCACCAACAACAGACCTGTTATGGATCACTGTTTAATGACTGGGACACTGTATTATGTATTAGCTTACATTCCTACATGTTGTCCTGCAAATACGTTGTTGGTTATTTTTGTTTTTAAGATACAGAGATATGTACAACAAAATTCAGATTACTGAAGACCAGAAGAAACTACTAATGGCACACTGTCAAGTAACGTGGTCAAAGCTACACTGTTATTTCTCCTTTGTTATTTCTCCATTTTCCAGAGTATTAAGCTTACTTCAGCAAAACCAGCAATCCTATTTGAGAAAGCAGAGCATGATACAACAAAAGTACAGCCACTTTTTTGAACATTGATCAATAATTATTTTTGTTAGAGCCTAGATCTTTTAATAGGACGTGTATCACTCTGGTTTAGAAGACTGCAGAAGGACTCATCACCTATTTTTGTTCCAAGTAGAACAAATGGCATTAGTAAATCATATACCACACACAGCAGCAATTTTTGTATCTGCTCCTCTCTTGTATAAAATATTTAACAGGAATTTATATTCATTAAGTTTCTTCGCCGTGATTTCATACATGGCCTAATTTTTTGACTTACACTACGCTATATTTACCAATAATGCTTAGAAAAACTGGATCCATCTTCCACACTAAGCTTTTGTGTGCGGAAAAGACCCATCTGCCTTAATGAAAAAAAAGATAACAAAACATTCTTTTGAGATTCTTATAATAGCTGA
>VWZG01009480.1:895467-926195 GCA_013396735.1 Grallaria varia
TATATATATGTATATATATATATATGAACTAATGAATCAACAGTAACAGGACATTAATTTTCATTTTTATTTTTAAGAACTGACTCTGTTTGCTCAGTGTTCTGGAGAATAACTCACCTACTCAAATTCCTTTGTTATATCTTCCAAACATCATTAGCAGCAATAAAGAAATACAGTGACAAGGGTTCAGAAATCTTGCAAACCCATCAACAAAGTTTACTCTTGAAATATTTTTGTTAGTATTCCTTGAAGTTCAGAATAGACCACAATTATTAATGAACCTGTACAACTGATGTAACACTTAATACAGTAAACTATGCTTGGCATAATCTTAAAACTAGAGAATTTGAGAAGGCAAAGTGTCTACCAAACAGCCCATAGTAACAGAACCCTTACTCTATACAACACACAAGCTATCAGAAAGTAATGAGTTTATGAACTAAAATTTCAATTATTACAGTAATGATTGTAACCTGTTTCTAAATTGTGCCATAAAACATAACCTTTTAAAAACCTGACAGTTACCTCTTTCAGAATTCATAGTATTTAAACTTGTAAAATTCAAAACATAAACCTACTTGTTGACATCATATGGAAAAATTCACATACTTGTAACACGTATTTGGAAGTACAATTTATCCCAGGCTCATGAACTAGCAAACAGAAAGAACACAAAGCATATCTATACAAAGAAAGCATCATTACTATTTAAGCTCATGAAGATATTCCCCTTTTGAGAGACGGAGAGAGAAAAAAAGATAAATGTATTTCTAATGAGAGTCTCAAATTACAGACTAGTCAGCATCAATTTGTGCACATGCTTGAAATGAATAGCATATTATCCAACTGGTGTAATCCAGCTTTTTCACCCCAAACCTTCCCTGCAAGTGAACACCCACCTTTGAACAGAGTAGGACACTGCAATTAAAGTAGCTATTAAAATTAAAGCAGCTCACCTCCTTTTTCCAGATTTGCTATCTGATCTAATAGAAGCTATTAGCCTGACATACAAAACTCATGTTGAAACCAAAAAGCTCATTTTAACTAGTCAGCAAACTAATACACACTTTTCTAGTGCATGTGTGTGCATGCATGCACAGATGCAAACCCTGCCTTCATTATACTAACACTAATTCTTCCATTCAGAAGATTTTGCTGTCAGAAAGAATGGTCCCAGATAAAGACAACTGCCTTTATATATGCCAGGATTTAATAAAAAATGTGCTTCTTAAATGACACTAATGTTTGTTCTTTCAACTTCATTAAGCTACCTTTTATTCAAATAAATGCTTGGATATTTATGGAGGAACGGCAAATTGTAATTGTTGCCAACTTCAGTAGCAAAATATTTGAAAAAAATTCAAAAAGTCTCCTCCTGTAACTTTTCTCAGCATTGTCAGATCCCGTTATCATCTCCTTCCAATGGCAGCAGATTTTGTTACTTGGGTTAAAGGTATCACTGCTGGCTATCTGTCTGATCAAACTGTTTTCACACATTTCTAACTAAATGGTCAATCACTTCCAAAACCAAGAAAGAAATACCACATTTTTATCATGTTTTGTTATCCCAAGCATTTTCCTGAGAAGATTTGGATTGAGGAAGTGAAATCTGACCAGTACATGCATTTGTTTGTCCTGCAAAAACTTTTTGTAAATCTTCCCAAGGTTTACAACTTTAAAATGTCATGTGCCCAGAAAATAGTAGTGAAAAGTACTCATTTTTGTACAAAGCACAGCAGAAAACGCAGATTCCCACTGCAGGAAACTCAGATCTAGAACAGAGCAATCTGGCAGTAGCAGGAAGCTGATTCAGGACCAATACTGCATTGCAAGAACACATTTCTCTCAACACAAGAATGGCAACAGAAGGAACAAAACTGGCCTAAAATAGAAGGACATGGGAAGCATAGTGGTATAAACACTGGAACAAGCAATTCAGTACTGGCAGCAGAGCAAGGAAATAGGGACAAGGCAAAGAAGGAAGCACAGGGAAGACATTGTTGTAATGAAGTTGGGGGTGAAATAATCCCACTGGCTGAAACAGGGACAAAATGAATCTGGGAAGAAAGGGGATGGAGAAAGAACTGAGAAATCAGCTTAGAATTTAGAAGCAGATGTGGAGCTAGTAAACACAGACCAAAACCAATGGTTGGATACAGGAAGGAAAACAAAACTGGAAATAGATGGTTAAGGAATAGGAACTTGAATGAGCCTCAGGAGACTAGGATTGTCTAGGTCAGGTGAACACAGGAAAAAAATCAGTGAGATGAGCGGAAGCTCCTCAATGACCCTGAAATCGCTGATGTTATGCTCATATTTGAAGTAAGTAAAGAAAAAGTCCAAGGTACTAATGACAGTCAACATCACAGAACCTCTGTTCTGAAAGGACAATGGAATGCATCTCTTTGGAATCTATTTCCAAAAACGTTAAGGAAATCAAGGTAACCAGGAAGAGTCAGTGTGGGGTTTGCAACAGACAAATCATTCTTTACTGACCAGAATGCACTCTCTGATGAAACAATGCCTTTGCCCATGAGGATAGAGTGACAAATGCGTCATACTTGGGAATCATCAATGCTTCCAACATAATGTCCCAGTGCGTAACAGAGTACAGAAGAGAATGTAGCAGGGCCAGTTTTTTCAGTATCTTCACCATTAACCTGGATGATGAGGCAGAGAACTTGCAGATGACATCAAATTAGCAGTGATGCTCAACATACTAAACAGCAAGGCTTCTACCCAGAAGGCCACTGAGAAACTTGATAACTGGGTTAAGCAAAATATCACAAAGCTCAACAAGGAAAAGAGTAAAGTCTGCAACTGATGCAAAAGAAACCTAAGCATCAGCATAGGTGGGGGAGGGAAAGTGGTTGAGCAACCCTGGTAAAAAGGATCTGAGGATTACAATGAACATCAAACTGGAGATGAGTGAATGGTGTGCTCTACCTGGGCTTTAGTAGAGAAAATATGACCAGTAGATCATTTGAGAAGGTATGACCCACATTCTACCTGGACCTTGTGCAGTAGCTGTGAAATATTGTGTCCAGGATGAGGCTTCCCAGTTAAAAAGACATGCTGAAACATATGAATGGGCTGAACAAGATGGCGAAGAGCATATAACATACAAGGACTGGTTAAGAGCAGCGGGGCTTGTTCAGTCTGGTAGTGCAGACAGCAAAAGGCCGGATTTCAGCCTATTACAGTGAATAAGTCTATCCCTTATCAGAAGGGAAGCTGCAAAGATTATGAGCTGGATTCTACCACATAACAGCACATGTTGTAACACTGGAGAACACACAAAAATTATGGCTTGGGAACTTCAGTTTGGAGACCACAAAGAACTTTCTTAGTAGGAGGGTTGTACTGCACTAGAAAAGTTTGAGAAGACCATAGAATCCCTGTGGGTTTCTCAAGATCAGGCCTGAAAAAGACACACCTGATCTGATCCAGTGATGGTGACAGACCTACTCCAAGCAGAACAACAGAATAGCTGACCTCCACTAGCCTCTTTCAAAAAACATGCTTATGATTTCAACTGCTTATTTGGAACGGAAGAGTCAAAACAAAAAACAAACCTCAGTAGAAGACTGGGGACAGACATGGCTCAAGTTTGCGAGCAGGATGAAAAGCATTTGATGAAAGGCACCTCATTCCCCTCTAGTGCTGATACAAACAGATTATGTCAATTTTCTCCTTCTCCTTAAACAGTCATTTTGCTCACACAAGTGGTAGGGGTTTGTCTGCAGGTGCTAAAGATGCCACACATGCAGAGATATCTGTGGGTACTAATATGACATCAGATGATCAGATGACATCATTGCAGTACTAGTCCACACTGCAGAATTCTATGAAGTTACATAGAAAAACATGTTCAACTTCATTAAGACTTAACGAATAATACAAGTATTTTACCCATAGGCAGCCATTAATTCTGGGACTTTTTTCCCCCGAGGTATCCAAGACCCTGAGACATGATTTCATGGGCATTAACAATTGCAACCAAGCACTGAACACAGGAAACTGCATGTAATTGAATACACTGAAAACCACATCCCACACAGTTCAAATTCTGCACCTACATTTGGTAACTATTCTTGACCTTGATTTAATAGTGCCCACTTTCCCACCTGCTAAATAAAATTAATAATTGATCTCACTAATGAGAGATTAAAAAAAAGCAAAAATACGTGTTCATAAAAACTTGAAGGTACTTAGAATTTTTCAGATATCATGAGTCATATATTTGGAGAAAGATTCAGAGACAAATTAGCACAACAAACATGAAAAAAAAAATCTGGTATCCTTACATTAGGTATTACCCAATCCCTGCACTGAATGAGGCAGCAATTTTTCCATGGTGTTATTTTTTAAATTTTCTATGTTATTTTCATATATTAAAGGAATTATTGCAATAATACCACATGGGCACATGCAGGTTTGCAAAAAACAACAATCAGTAGCTATAAAATATTATCGTTAAAATTACTCAAATATGTTAGAAAAATATCTATTAGAGATTTCTAGCTATGATATGGAGATCACAGTCTCCTACATACCAGGAAAAACCCCACAAATATAATGTTATTCCTTTATACGAAAAACAAGAACGCGATCATGGTATCTATTTCAGATTCCTGGCATACAACAGAAGACATCCCATTGGTGATGTAGTTTTTGGATGAAACTCTATCAGTAAGTACTCCTATAGTAACTTTTTTTTACATACAAGAAATTAATACAGGTAGTGTCCGTGTTCCATGTTATCTTTTTAAATTAGGCAAAAAAACCCCAAAGTGAAAATCCAAGTTGGAGGTAGTGCCAGCTTTTAAAACTGTCAGACTTCAGCAAGTATATTTTTAAGAAAAAGTAATACTTTTCTTGCGTGTTTTTCACAAATAAACAGAGCAGCTGACAGACCATACTATGAAAAAAAGGGAATGAGATTATGAACAGTTTCATCAACACACTGAAAACAAGTGTCAGGGTAGCAGAATTCTTCTAATGAAAATTTTTGCATGGGCATGAAATTGTACATCTGGTTCAGTCAAATTGATGCTGTTAGATTTGATGGAAAATTTTTTTAAACAAAAAATTTAAGAATTAAAAAAAAAGACCATGAAATACTAGTACATGTGAAAACTTTTGAATAAAAGATTACGCAATTTAATGGACACACAACTAAATATAACACAAACCAGCTTCTGTTCATCAAAACTCTAAAGGAGACAAATTCCCCAAGTAAATCTTATTAACATTTGCTGTCATTTGCACTCATTAAGTAAGAATGACAGCAAATATATTAAATTACTGCATTTTAATAGCCTAATTTACAAACTAAAAAGTTCGCTAGGTGCTTACAGATATTTTAAACTTTTTATTTGAATAAACTTTCAAGCTTTAAACCTTTACTTACCGAGAAAGTGTAGATTTCCCTGAACCAGGTAAGCCTCTTAAGATAAGAAGAAATTTCTGTGAACGAACTCTGTCTTCAGATAACTCCAAGGAAGAAAAGCCATGTACTCCTTCTGTATTGTCAGCTTTTGGATTTTTCCAACACCGTTCTCTGGTTTCACAGAAACCATTATTTTGGAGTCCCTTCTGGTCATTATTTCCATTTCTGAAGACCTGAGTAGTATGAATGTCAGTATGACCAGCATAGCCGGTATTTTGATTAAGCAATGGACCCTGACTGTTGATATCAGTACTTCCACAGTAACTATTATGACTTTCATAAGAAAGTTCCCTGTTCTGAAAAGGGAGAGCATTTGGGATTTGTGGTGGCGAATTAACTGTCTGAAAACGGGACTGATGGTTGAATCTAGGAGGAAGAGGTCCCTGAGGTACTATGAAAGATGCTCTAGTCTGCCAAGCAGGTCTGAATTCAGGCACTGAGCAGTTCCAATACTTAGCATCTACTTGGCCATTAAAGGCATTTTCAGTTTTCCAGCCATCTGTTTCCACAACAAACTGCTGCTCATTGCTTGTTTTCTGACTGTTCTGTTGCCCCCCAAAACACAGTCCATTCTCATAAAATGGCTGTGGGCTGCCCAACAATACGCGTTGATAATCCTCTTGTGAGCTTTGACTAGGGTTATATGCAGAGTGTTGTTCCTGAGAAATTTCAGTTTCTTTTTCCTGAAGATTAGTACCTAAATTTTCATTTTCATTTTCCAGCTGGTGAATTTCTTTATAGAACTGGTCCAGTTCATCATCTATTTCTGGTACAGTGGCAGACACAGCATGCATCGTCTCTGCCTCCTTTCTTTTAGGTCTGTTTCCATGTAATTCACTCTCATCTCCCCCACTGCTTTTACATTCCTTGCAACTGTCCGATTTGTCTCCTTTGTTACTTTTGGCAGGCTTGTAAATAGGCCCTATAAATTCTTTGCTTGTAAAAAAATCTTCATCTGATGCATTTCTATTTACTGAGAATGATGTACTGCTTTTTTCAATATTATCTTCACCAGCATTATTTGTAATAAAACCATCTTTCTCTTCTTCAACTTTAGAGTCATTTATTGATGCAAATGGAGGATTTACATTCTGCACAGTTTCTAAATCAACTGGCTGACTAAGCACTGGATTATTTTCAGGGAGAACTTCACTCAGTGTTCCCAAGATACCAGTCAGTATTTTCTCTGGCTTCTGCATTTCATGTTGCCCTTGGTCATCTGAGGCATATGCTGGTATCCAATCACTTGATGTTCTCTCAGCATCCACTTCCTCCTGAATACCTTGGTTATCATCATCAGGGTGGTCCTCATAAGTCCCTTCTGTTGACTTCATTCTTTTAAAATATGGTTCACTTTTGATTTCGTCCTGACACTTCAAGAGCCTTACTGTATTTTCAGCATGAAGCATCTTAGGAAAAAATGAATACATTATCAGCATACACATTTTTACGGTAAAGTATAAAAAAGCAGAAGTTATTCAGGCCTATGACATCAGAGCCTCCGACCCTCCATGGTCACAACTAAAACATACTGACCCAGGAGAAAAGCAGACATGACCTACCACAAGTATGGTTTAAACAAGACCACCCCATTATTTATGCTCATCTTTAGTAAAGAACTCCATTAGTGCTGTATCAGTTCAGAAGCCACATTTTATGATATACCCTGTATAATTTACAAATCATGATTTTAAAGTGTGAATATTTGAAAAATTAATTACATCAACAATCTCTGTTCTCTACCCAGCTATGTTACTCTGCCAAGTGTTAGAAATCTGTTTTACAGGATCAACATAGGCCAATTTCCAATGTACAAACTGATGCCTGACATCACTATTAATATGACCCATAAAAATGCAAATACTTCAATCATGAGGATTGTTTTCTGTGACATGAACCAAACTCAACTAATTCATTTAGCACCAATCAAACAGATGCTGAATGGCATTCATAATTTAGAACTAGTCAAATATGACTTTAAATCTTCAATCCATTATTATGTTTCTCATTTTGTAACAAAGACTTCTGTTAGGGACCAAGACCACTTGGTTACATGTTTTCTAAAGGTAAACACACAAAAAAAGAATCCCTGTCCCAAACAGATTGAATTCTAAGAATAAGCCAGTAAGTTCCAGAAAGATTCAGAGACAAGCAATTACAAACAAGCATGATGGCAATGACCACTGTGACATGCAGTCATGCCATTATCCATCTCACTATTAGTCAGAATTTTTTGGATTTTGCTTTGTATTCCAGAAGTCTAGATAGTATTCAATAAAGAGCAATAATAATTTTATTATAAATCAAGTGAGAAGTGGTTTATTCAGCAAATCCCCTTCCCCAAACAAACAAACGGGGCACAAGAAAAAATGTGTTTCTCCCATTCTACTGCTGTCTGTGAACAGTTCAACTTTCTGAGAGCAAATATTAAGAAAATGTCACATGTTCTTCATCCTGAATAAGAAAATAATTATTATTTTTTTTTAATCTGAAAAGGATCCGTAGTTAGCATTAAGGGAAAAGTTGTAAGAAGATTTATCCCCTCACTCTCACTTGCCAAACTGACAGAAAAACATGTTACTCTAAGAACTTTCTCATCGCTTTTCCAAAAGGAGAGAAACTTGCCACTCTCATTCTCAAAGTGTCTAAACAAAGGAGATTTTACTATCTGGACTTGACTTTACTACCTGGAATACAGCACTACTGTCAGTTAGGGAAGAAACATGGCCATGCAATTACCCCTCTTTCTCAGAACTGGTGGAAGAAACACTTGGTACAAGCATCTCCTCCTCTCAAGATATATGTATTTTATGCATACTTCCAGCTTCACAGTTCCTACTTTCTGTAAATTAGAAAGCAAGTATTATATTATGTGAATCACTGACTCTATGCCCCATCTATCAAAAAATGTTACTCTGTCTCCACTCAAAAATTGGACTGGGAAAAAAACAGCTTTATTACCTTCTATGACCTCATGTTCCTCTGGGATGCTGTTTAAGCAGAGCCCATTTTCTGATGGGGAATGAAAACAGGGAACATGTGAACACGCTGCATGACAATACCTCCAGAGGCGGAGGATACTGCCCTGTAACTCCCACAGAGGAAGAGCCTTTCTTGCTAATCACCAAGTCTTTCCTTGACTATCCTTTGGGACAGTGAAGCTGCATGACAAAGCATATCCACCTGCATTCTTGGGGAGGACACAGCAAGTATGCACTGAGAAAAAGCAGTCTCTGTTACAGTCCCGACTCTAGAATGGGACAGGCAGAAGTCTGCATTACTTCACTAAGGAACTAGTTGTAAGCACTGATGCCGAGCCAGCACAGGGGACTCACCAGGCAGCCACTGCCACGCTTAAGCACCACTTTAAACGACCTGCCAGAGGTCCAGAAGGCCCAACCAACTAAAGGCCTTCTGCTCTACACCTCTACGACACACTCCCAAATGGAAAAAGGCGGCTTATGCAGGCAGAACCCACAGACGAGGGGACTGACAGGCTCTGCCTGCATGACCCCTCTGTGTGTACGGCGATGACAGAGCGCGCAGGCCCCCATCCCTCACATGGCGCCGGGACAGCCCCGGGAGCCGGGGGGAGCCGCTGCCGCCAGCCACATCGCCCAGGAGGAGTCAGCCACCCCCGACCCACAGCGTCAAGACCACACACACACACACACACACACACACACACACACACACACACACACACACGTCCCTCATCCCGGCGGCTACGTCCCGCAACCTCAGCAGCCGCCGGCCCTGCGCACCGCCACCGCCATCCCCGCGCCGCTCCTGCCCCACACGTCGGTGACAACAGCCGCGGTGGCGGAGTGGGGTGGGGAGGGGAGAAGCGGCTTCCCGATCCCACTGAGCAGCAGTAGGAGCAGCAGTAGCAGCCACCCGCGGGTGAGGCACCAACCTCCAGGCAGCGAAACCCGCCCGCGCCTCAGCAGCGGGACGGGCAGCACCACCAGCCCCCACTCCCAAGATGGCGCCGCTGCCCCTTCACCCCGCGCGCCGCCGCCGGGGGCGGGGCCTGCCCGCGCGCGCCCCGCTGGCGGGAAATGCCCCGGGCGCGGAGCGAAGGGCGGGAATGCTTGTCCTGCTCCGAACGGGTGGCAGGGAGTGGTCTGTCGGCCTTCCGCGGGGATGGGAACCTCTGCTGCGCTCTGTGGCGCTCTGGTTTTCCTGAGAGAGCAGCAGCGGGTTTAGATGGGGATTGATTGTCCCCCGTGTAAAGGCTGCCCAAGTTTCCTAGACGTGTGTTGTACTAAACATGGGCTTCCAACTTTTCCCTGCATAGTGTATAGTTTTTTCCATTATATGACTACATTCTTTTATTTTTTCAAACCCTGTGGTGTTATGCAAGGCAAATCACATTTTCTCTAAAAAAGCATTGTTCTTAAGAAGCAATCTTGCACTAGTAGTTGCCCTATTTTCATTCAGGCACACAACAGCGCCTGTAAGTGGTGTCCCTGCTCTAAGTACCTGCAATGCTTACTCTTTTTGCATCACCCAAATAAATTATGAATGTTTTAAAGTATGTAATTTCTAAACTTTCTGAAATTACTTCATTTGCTACAAGCAGTGAAAAGAAAACTGGTTGTTAAAATCCACGCCAGGTATTCCTTCCCATTATCCCTGCAACCAAAGCATCTTTTCCTGTGCCAGCTGCTGGCCTTGTATTTTGGAAGGCACACGTGGAAGGATGTCTTAGGTAGCATTTTAGTTTAGATCAGAAGTGGGCTTTTGAAATGAATCTCCTGGTTCTCCTCATTTGTCATGTTTTGTGAAGATGAGTGCTCTTCCAGTTGAAAAGCTCCTGAGATGTATGTGGTGTGAATGCATCAGACACTTTTCCATATTGATTGTAACTTAACAGTGGTGCACCAGTTATGCAGACACTGCAGCCAAAGCTGGGAAACCTGTGTGCAGTTTCTAAGTAATAAGGGTGGCATACTCTTGTCACTCCACTCCAGACTGGAAAAACAATGTGTGTATTCTTCTGGAAGATGGGAGCAGTCCTATGTTTTAGACATGGCCTTACTGTGGCTTTGCACTTTGTACCATATTGTGGGATCCACAGTCAAAGAGACAAACTCTAATGCCATCTTGAAGTAAAGAAAAATTCAGAAGGAACTGATAATTTCTGCTGTAAGGAGTCTTTTCAGGGAGGAAAATAGGAAATATCATAAAGAACTGACCTTTGCTACCAAGAAATATGTATTAACAGAGGATATGCAAAAGAGAACATAAATGCAGGTTGGTGGAATATTTATAGTGCAAGTATTTTTGTGAATACAAAGGACTACGCTGCTTTATTCTTCTCCCCTTTTCTTTACATTAGCTAACGATTATGAGGCTAGTCCTTAATTTAAATATTAAAATTATTTCACAACCAAGATTCTTGACTTCTTGGAGAACTCTTTTCTGATAGTAATCAATTATTTAATGCTAAAGAAAAAACTATTTTCTATCTGAAATAGTAACTATGGGCTTCCCTACACAAGATAAATCATGAAGCACCCAAGTTAACCATTTAGAGAGGATAAGTGTGCTGCACATGGACCTTTTGAAGGTAGTATCTAGAGTTCAGAGCCCTCAAGTACTTCATGTTGTCTACCTAGTAATTGTCTCAGATGTATTTAATTTGGGGAATTCTCCCAGTACTGTGTACCTAATTAAATAAGCCACATGTTACAACTGGCAGTACCCTAATGTCATTTTTTCAACCTCATTGAGCATAATAAAACATACTTTCCCTAGTGATACTATTACAACTGCTACAGATGCCATATGGGAAGATGCTATAGTTATTTGAGACAAAACTACAAATAGTTCCCCCAGAATCCTCTGTCTGCACTAGATGGTAAAAGAAGTTCCATTGGAAACATCATCAAGAGAAACAGATAGGGTATGTAAAAGTACTGTCCAAGGGGCCAAACATTCTAATAGTGAAAATATTTGCCAAGAAGCCTTAACAGATGATGAATTTTCTTTGTTTGCAGGGGAGTTTGAATTTTATAACTTCATTTTTTTCATATGTTTGTAAATTTACTCAGAACTCTACCATGCACCTCTACTGTATGTCACCCAGATTGTGGTTCCTGTAACATGCATCTATGATTTTGGTAGAAGCTTCACACAGAAGTAAAATATAAGAGTGTAGTAATGTTTTTGCATAGGTAATAAATTATGAAAAATTATCTCTTCTTGTGTTCCTTGACATTTATGCCATCACCTTTGTATTACTTCATGAAATATTGGCTATAACTGATCTAAGAGAAGAGTGAAAAGAAAATTTTCCGCCTTATATAGCAAGATTTTGATTCAGTTTTCCAAGTGTCTTATAAGTTTAAGTTGATTTGAACCTTAGAGATTGCATCATAAATTGTATGCTTAAGGGAATTGAATAATGTTCTACGAAAGAGAACTTAGTTTTGACATTATGTAACTTGGGTGTTTGAACTTGCAAATGGAGCATTTTCTCACAATAGTTTTGCACCTGATTTCTTAAATACTGCCCAGTTTGGAGGATTGTCCTGATTCTTTTTTGGTTTACTAACATGACCCGTCCTGCCATGTTACTCTACTCAGCGCTTCCTTGCAGTTGTTGTTGGACTCACAGGGTGTTTGTTTTACCTACTGCAATTGCCAGTCTCTTCTTTGCCTCTGCTGTTCTTTTCCAATATGATCTTGTTTCTTGTCTGGTTCCCATTATTCCTTTACATTCCATAGTCCTGTATCACTTCCTACTACTAACGCTGTTCTTTTTCCACTTCCCTGCATTTCCATTTAATTCAGGGTGTTTTCTTCCTTCTGGTTTTTATCACTTTCTTCTTCCTGGTGAAAGACTGATGTGCTGCCTTTATCTTCTCCTGCAAGTCTGGAACATAGCAGCACGGTGGCATCCATTTGCTCAGGGAAAACTACCAAGAATACATACATTCTCTTCAGCAATGGCTACAGGAAAAAGAATATTCTTCAGATTTCTCAGAAGTACTGGATATTTTTAATAAAACATCATACTATTCTTTTGTGTATGGAAAGGTTTCCCTTATATATGCATATAGAAACATTGTACATAAAACTTTCCAAAATAACTCAGCATAAAGAATGTAGCTGGCATAAAAAATATTAACCCAAAAAGTAAATATTTGTTAGCAAAACAACAAATGTCTGTGTTCTGCCTTTTAATACAAAAAATTAGGAAAATTTAAGGTAGAGTGATGAGACTCCATCTGTAATAACAAGGGAAAAAGTAAAGATAAATATCCAGCGGGAACTACTTGAGATTGGCTTTTATAGCTAAGGTTAATGTGGAATGATGGCTCAATCATTTAGATCTTGTGTCTGGACCTTGTTATCAGGCTTGACATAACAGAGGACTCTTTCTTCTACTCATAACATTATTTGTCTTCTAATAACACTTTAATAAAGCATATATTGGAGTTCAAGAGGACTAGTTACAGACTTAGATTTAATCATACCTCTGTCTAAAGGGTAATGACCTTGGGTGGTAATTTGTCTTGTCACTCTACTTTACTAAATCGCATTTGAAAAAGTGAGGCTTCAAGATGATTTAAGAAATACTGTTGCATAATTCTTTGACTTCAAATCAACCCGTATCTAGAGAGAAATGCTGGTGAACTTTCAGAGAACTGTTTTACTCAATGAACTAGGAATGTTGCTTGCCAAATTGTTTTTCTGAAACTTTTATATGGCAAAGAGGAATACTGGTCACATAAAAGTTTCAGAGGTAAAACTACAGTAACAATTTTTTACTTACTAATTTCCACAGGGAATGTGCAGTTTTTTTATTTTCCAATTTCAACTTGAGAATTAACTTAGGACTTCAAGTTTTGATAACGTTATACCTTCTTACAAAAAAAATAAAATCCTGGTAGCTTGATGGTTATGTTAGATAGGAGAATTTCTTAATATATGCAACAGATTTTAGTAAATGATGTTTAAGCCATGGATAGATTAGTATTTCTTTTGACTATGATGTAACTAATCTGCCATTTAAATATTGTTATTTGGCTCTCTTCCAGTACTGGATGAATCCTTTTGGAGAAAAAAATAGTGGGGAAAAAATAAAAGTAACACCTAATTAGTTGATTTTGGAGGTTCTTGAAACCTTTTATTTGATTTTTTAAGCTGAAATCTGCATTATACATGGTTGTTTTTTCCTGACAGTAAAGCACCTGTTCTGTGAGTTAGATCTCAAGTACTATAGCAGAATAGAACTAAAAGAATGGTGAGATTTAATGTTTAAGACAGAGTGCTTTAGAAAAGATAACAACTGCTGGCCCACGACAAATCTGATCTTATGGGTTGTGAAAGCCAAACAAGAAAACACAATTCTGAACAATTCATGTCTTTCAAAGTAGAGCATGGGGAATTTCTAGGAAGCTGACTCTCAAGGTGAAGGTCCAGTCACTGCTTAGTCTGCAAGACTCTCTAAATAGCATCTTACATTTACATAAAAATAGAGAAGACTGAGTGTAATGCCTTCAGTAGACTGAAATTCAATGGGACATTAAAATAAGTAGCTTTAAATAGAGGGCACACAGTGGAATGGTAAAAGCAAAAAGTGCGAGTAGAAGAAAGAAAGCACCAGATAGAGCAACTGAAAAATACTCAGCATTTTGCACATATGTTAAAATATTAATATGCTGATGTTTGAGTGAGAGGAAAGAAGATGATGATATATTACAAAAGTTTAGTGCAACACGCTTAGTTATGGTAGTGTTGACATCGCCACTGTTTTGTAGAATACTTAATCATTTTAACCACTCAGTTATTACCTGAAATTACTTTTATTTGATTACTACAAGCTGAACAACTGAAATGCTCACTTTTCCGATACAACTTACAGTAAATTAATTTCTTAATTTTTTCCCCCATTTCTTCATACTAACAGCATTGCTTTAGAATATTTATGTTATGTACTCTCTCCCACCTTGTATCCTACATCTCAGTTAGGGATGGAGAGCATTTAAATCAATTAAAGGTAACTCAGAGGAGAAACTAATTTAATTCACTGACAAACTGAGCTAATCACCAGGGAAAGAAAGACTGCTGGTACAGAATCCCAAAATGCTAATCTGCTACTGTTGTACCTGTCTGCAAGGCAATGAGGGAAGAACAAATTTTTTTTTCCCTGACTACAGTGACTTTTTAGATGCAGGATGCCATAACTTTTATTAGTGTTGAGTTGTAGGAATACATTGTGCAAATAAGGCAATGATCAGAAAGAAGATTTGATGACATTTAACAACAAAAGAGCTGTTAAGGCATACCAGAATGAGAAAAGAAAACAGACAAAAAACCAGCAACAAAAAATGCCCTACAAACCCCCAGCAACTGTCTTGTATTAGAAGCTGTACAGGTTTGTGTATTAATGCTCTCCAGCTTACTCTTATCAGACAGCAAGATGGTTAGATTTCTTTAGCTAAAGCATAAAGGATGCAATGGTTGGTAGCAAAATAAAGCACCATCTGCAGTTAAGAGACAGATTCTGTTTTAGAATGTTAACAATCTAAATTACATTTTTGCTCCTGTGGTTTCTGTAGCATGGAACATTTTATTGCTATCTTCCCATGCATGTCTCCAAAAAGGCACTGACCTCTTTAAGAAGAGGTCAGATTTAAAAATACATCTACAACTTACTTGAAATGACATGTTTTGGAAGGGGTAATACTTCTTGTCTTGATAAAAATACTTACTTTAGTAGCTCCTTTAATCTTGCTAGTGTCCCACTGTAGCTATTAACTATTTAATGGAGAGAGCAGATTGAGTAGGTGAAGTGAAAGGCTTTCTGCAGTCCTCACCCTGAAGAGTAACATCACATCCTCATATCCTCTCTAGTTTTGTTGTTATTTTCTTTTGGAGTGGTTGATTTGTTTGCCTGTTTCTGTGAAATACCAAATTCTACTTAATGACTCTTTTCTTCTTAGAAAACAGCCACAAGACAGGTGCTGATAGGCATTTTTGTTAGAATCAGATCTGTTAGCACGAAGATGAAAGTGGTACTTTTAAACTACAGAATTTATATTGCAAGTATATTAAATCTAGTAGCTTCTGAGCATCCCTGTC
Source organism: Grallaria varia (assembly GCA_013396735.1). Lineage (NCBI taxonomy): Eukaryota > Metazoa > Chordata > Aves > Passeriformes > Formicariidae > Grallaria > Grallaria varia. The sequence goes on from VWZG01009480.1 coordinate 911,018, forward strand.
TTATTCAGCTGTTTTATTTTTGTTTACAAGGAGACAATGTTGGAAACAGCACACACAGGCACAGTAAGAGTCTAAAAAATCCAATCATCTTAAGTCACTGTTTCCATGTGGCTTCCTTGCAAACTGCTAAAGAAACATAGGAGATATTAAAATTAGTTGCCAAGTTAAGTTATGTTCATAGTAGCATCAGCTATTAGTTGAAGAGCAACAATAATAAATTAACTAATTTTTGTTTTTCTGAGACAAATCACTACACCTGCGAATTGAAGGTCTCCCTCTTATATGACAAAAACTCTTTCCAGTGGTGAAGGGCTCAGTATATAACTAACAGATACTTAACATGAATTGTTTTTTTAGTGAAATATTTTTGATGCAATTGTCCAAGGATCACAACTATAAGAGAAACAAACAGAAGGGAAAGTTCATTATACTTATGCTGGAAACAAAAGTATAATTTTTAAAAGCCTGCTAAATTAAGAAGGAATTTAGATAAGTGGGATGAAAAAAGGGGGTGGAATGCACCTTCTATTTCTTAAACTTTTCAATTTTTACTCTTCTGTTCTGTCTTGATTTTGTCCAAATCATTTAGAGAAGGAAACAAAAGCTACCTTAGTGTTAATTTAAATGATTTTGGGTAACTCATATAATGTTAGAAATTTAACTTGTCCTTTGCATTCATATAAAACCCCATCAACTGGTTTCCATTCAAATTCTTTCTTATTTGTGCTATCCCTTCATTTGACCCTGGTGATGACTGTATGGAGGGATTTACTCCAAAGCATACTCTTAAGTCATATAATGTGTATAGGTAAGGAAGATGATAAAAAATTCCCAACTTATTGCTATCAAAAGCAGGTGGTTTTGGTCTCCGCTGTGTAGTCCCTCCCTTCTTCCATGTGTTAGCTCACCCTCCTATGAACTGACTGGTCTTGCTATTCAGGACAGAGTTTTATAATACTGTTAAGCTAAAATATTTTCTTCCCCTGGGGGGGAAAAACCTGAATGAATTAAAACAGAAAAGATTTTGCTCCTTCAAAACTATTCCTTCCCTGGGAAGTCCCCTGGGACTCCAAGATTTTGTTAGGCAATTTTAATATTTTACCATAGTGTATCAATAGTGATTGCTGAGGTCTACAGCATCGAGTCATTCTAGGAGCCAGATTCCTTCCAACTTTTTTTCATCCCACAATGGGATGCTGGGGTGATATGAAAGATTAGATATCCCTTCTCACCTGACAGCTTTCTTCCTGAGTTCCCTGCCTGTTCAGTCCTGTGAGATTTTTATAAAGGTTTTCATAAAGGTATGACTTTTAAAGTTAGGATGCTTGTCTATTTTGTTTTGAGGCATCCTGAAAGTTGATATGTCTTTGCATACCTTTTAAGTTTAAGTCCATGAGTGAAAAAAATTGAGGGACTTTGATGGCAAAACATACATGCAAATGCCTCAGGGTTACTGTAATGAGGAAGGAGACAGAGTAAAAAAGTTTAGTGAATCTTCTGGTGGCAATATTACCTTGACAGTTGTTCCTATTCCTACTTACACTGAAAGGCCAATACCATAAAAGAGTACGATCACAGGGCCAATAGAGAAACATAATGTCTTGGGAAAGTGCCAGCATAGTTTCTGAGAAGAGACACAGTGATACAGTCAGACTTCCAGCAAGTTTGTGAGTCAGGAATTATGTGGACCAGGACAAAACAGGGAACATACTTGTATTTTCAAAGGGCATTGATGCACATTTCTCATTAAAAGCTGTCAAACAAAGTTGCCATGGAATTGGAGTAAATGTCCTATACTGAACTGGAAATTTTGTCGAAGGATGGAAGCAGAGAATACAGTTTGTTACTTTCTAGCAATTCTCTCTTTCAGAAATGTTTGGCTTTACTGATATTGTTTTATGCAACATTCTTTGAGCTTCAACAATGGCCCAGAAAAGGGGTGCATTTGAATTGATACTTGCATGATGCTAAACACTTTCAGTAATCAAATGCTCTGCTAGTGGAAAGAGCTCCAGAAGGCCTCACAAAAGTGAATTAATAAAAAGATAGGCTTTGAGAAGTAGATCAGTGTAAGGTAAAGCACAAGGTAGATACCTGTTAAACCTGGGAATTTGAATGCATGAAATCTTGAAGTCCCTGTTGTCAGCTCTCTGTAATCCTTGACTCAAACTGCAGCAGCAACGAAATAAAACCTTGGTAAACAATGGAGATGTAAGGCATCATGAGGAATAGTACTGAGAGCAAGACAGAAGGCATTTGCTTCTCTCTGAAAAATCTCAGTGTACTCCTACCTTGAGTACATTGTGAAGTTGTGGTCTGCAAGGACACAACAAATTTAAAGAAAGAATTGAGAAAGATAACTAAAATGATCCAAGGGGAGAGATTGTCACTCTGATAAAGTAAGAAATAAAAGGCCCTTGTCACTGCAGCCTTCTATTTTCCCCACAATGTTTTCACAGACAGAAAGATGTGAGAAGAATACTGCTGTGTAGGATGTTCTTTGACTGTGATCATCATTGTCACTTGAACACCGAGATGTGAAGAGTATCTTCAACACACAGTCTAGAGCACAAGTCTTACAAGGAGTGGCTGAGGGAGCTGGGGGTGTTTGGCCTGGAGAAGAGGAACCTCAGAGACTTTTTTGCTCTCTACAACAGTCTGAGAGTGTAGCCAGATGGGGATCAATCTTTTCTCACTGGTAACAAGTAACAGGGCAAGAGGAAATGACCCAAAGTTGAGCCAGAAGAGGTTTAGGCTGGATATTAGGAAAATTTTCATCATTGAAAGGGTGGTCAGGTATCGGAACAGGCTGCCCAGGGAAGTGGTGGAGTCACCATCACTGGAGGTGTTTAGAAGACACGTAGATGTGGCACCTGGGGATATGGTTTAATGGTAGACTTGGCAGTGCTGGATTGATGGTTGGACTCAAGGACCTTAAGGGTCTTCTCTCCAACCTTAAATGACTTTCTATGTATTTCATATTGCAAGCAAAATATCAATTTTGTGAAAATATTTTTGGTCTTTCTCTAGTGTACGGTTTCTGTAATTAACACCCCCTTGCCTGCACTTTCAGGAGGTGGCCAATGCGGTAAAAGCGAGGCTGTTTACAGGCACCGGTGCCATGTGAGACACAACATTTCTCCTGGGGGAGGCTGAGCCTGCCCTCGGGACCCAGTTAGCACCGTGCAGCTCTTTTCTGGTAGGACTGCACTGAAAAGGGAGTGGGTGGCTTGTTGCTCCCTCACGCAGGCAGAGCATTGGTTCCTAATACTTTCCGAATCGGTTGGCGAGGATGAGGGAGCAGCGGCGGCGGCCGGGCTCCCTCCGGAGGACCGCGCACGGTACTGCGAAACCGAGCCGGGGAGGGAAAGGGAGTGACGATCACGCCGCCCAAACGCCGTTTTCCGAAGCCGTGAAGGGCGTCGGTGCAGGCGGGAAATGAAGGGGATGCCCCCGTTACACTGCTCCTTGTGCTGCTCCGCGGGATGTCCTGACAGGCGCTGCAAGTGTCGCTGCTGTGACCCGCTCCGTCGGGAAAATGGAGCAAAATTGCTTGCACACGGAGCGTGTCTCAGTGCGCTGGTTCCTCTCATAGTCATACTCTTGCTTTTGCAATTTCCATAGCTGTGTGAATGTTTCGCTTTTCCACTGGTTTGCAAGTATCCCTGCACACGTGTGCAAGTGCTCCATAGGAAATGGATGTGTTCCCCAACCTAGGATTTCTATACCTCAGTGAGCCCACATAGATGGCAATGGGGGTGTTGAGGGTAAATTGTTCAATCTGCATCTAAAAAGTTATATCCTCAACTCCAAGTCCAAGATTCTTCCTAATAATAAGTAATATAAAATGATCAGACAAAGTCTTCCTCTCTTTTCTGTCTGTGCAGGAGTACTGTTGCTTCAGGAGGAGTGAAACAAGGATAATTTACTGCAAAAAATGTAAACTAGGGGAGTTTTGGGGCCTGAAACGTGATTTTTCTGCAATAGTTCTGGTAGGACAGACTTAGCCTGTATTAGAAGATGAGGGCATTGGATGTAGTTTAAAACTTGAATTAAGGTAACGCACAGTAGTTATAATGTATTAGCAAGTTCAGAAAACCTGAGGGAACTTTGTAAAAGTTTTAAAACACTAGTTACAATGTCTCAGCTAACATTCTCTTGAAAATCGTTTCTCACAGTAGACAAAGCTATGGGTGTGTTCCAGCAGATCTGTTGAGCGCTATTTGCTGTTTTTAAACCACCCTCCTCTGAACATTGCCATGGTCTCCTGATGTATCAGGAAAAGGTTCTTCCTCCAGAGGGTGGTTGGGCACTGAACAGGCTCCCCAGGGCAGTGGTCACAGCACCAAGCCTGACAGAGTCCAAGAGGCATTTGGACAATGCTCTCGGGCCCATGGTGTCACTCTTGGGGTGTCCTGCACAGAGCCAGGAGTCGGACTCGATGGTCCTGATGGGTGCCTTCTGACTCTGCATGTCCTATGATTTTATGTTAAATGCAGCGCTTTATCTGTAGCGGTGAGGGGAAACCACATCGCTTTTCTGTCCGCGCTTGCCTCTACGGGCGCCCCTCAAACTCTCGCGCCTCGCCGGAGCGAACCCGAAGGACTCGACGAGCGACTCCTGCTTCTTTTTTCCTACTGTTTCCTCCGCAGCCGAGCAGCTTCACTTGCTGTTGTTGGGTACCACGCAGGTCTCTGGAAGGCCGTGCCCCCGGGGCAGTGCCGCCCGTGGAGGATCCCCCAGTGACAGTGCCTCCCTCCGGGGCAGTGCCGCCCGTGGAGGATCCCCCCGCTGGCAATGCCGCCCGTGGAGGATCCCCCAGTGGCAGTGCCGCCCGTGGAGGATCCCCCAGTGGCAGTGCCGCCCGTGGAGGATCCCCCAGTGGCAGTGCCGCCCCCCGGGGCAGTGCCAGCTCGGGCAGTGCCCCCGCGGTGGGTCCCCACGCCGGGCAGTGCCGCCGCCCGCGGTGGGTCCCCACGCCGGGCAGTGCCGCCGCCCGCGGTGGGTCCCCACGCCGGGCAGTGCCGCCGCCCGCGGTGGGTCCCCACGCCGGGCAGTGCCGCCGCCCGCGGTGGGTCCCCACGCCGGGCAGTGCCGCCGCCCGCGGTGGGTCCCCACGCCGGGCAGTGCCGCCGCCCGCGGTGGGTCCCCACGCCGGGCAGTGCCGCCGCCCGCGGTGGGTCCCCACGCCGGGCAGTGCCGCCGCCCGCGGTGGGTCCCCACGCCGGGCAGTGCCGCCGCCCGCGGTGGGTCCCCACGCCGGGCAGTGCCGCCGCCCGCGGTGGGTCCCCACGCCGGGCAGTGCCGCCGCCCGCGGTGGGTCCCCACGCCGGGCAGTGCCGCCGCCCGCGGTGGGTCCCCACGCCGGGCAGTGNCCCCCCTGTCCCTTCCCTCCCGGCCCCGCCGTCCCTTCCCTCGCTCGCTGTCCCGGCCAGCCGGCCTGGTGCCCCCTCGGCGGGGCAGCACCGGGGCTCCCGCCGCCCGGGCTGGGCGCGGGGACACCCCGTCCCTCCCCTGCTCTCCCCTCTCCGCCCGGCTCGGTCCCTCCGCGCCGCACTTCGCAGCGCTCCTCAGCGGGAAGAGCTGCCGGGCACCGCGGCTTGCTGGGTCCCCACTTGTGTGCGAGCCCGGCTCTTTCGTGCTGCCTTTGCCTTTTTTTTTTTTTTTTTTCCCTTCCCTTTTCCTCTCTTTCTTTTTTTTCCCTCCCACTTTGCATCAGGCTCTGTTAGAAAGCGCTCGGGAAGGGAGGACGGGTTGGGGGGTGGGAAGGCGGTTGCCGCCGCCTGGTAGATGGAAAACTATGAATTTTACATCCGAATTGCCAGATGGAGAATGGTTAATTTATAGGTTATATATTGTTTACACTGAGAGCCTCCGGTCAGGAATCTAGGTCCGTCACTTCATCCCGCTGCAAATAAATCACTATCTGTTCTTCAAAAACAAATCAACAATTAATGACGGTGAACAGTCCTGGAAAATAAAACTGCAGCAGACCAGCTTCTGTAGGGCTGGATTTTGTCTTGCCAGCCTTATTCTGACTTTTGTGCTTTCTTGCTTCACCGTTGCTTTCTGAGTGCTGTGATTATTTGGTTAGACGTTGTGTTTCCCCATTTAACACAACTGCTGTAGCATTCTCGTGTTGGTCTTTGTTTTGTGCTTGCGGGTAGGTGCTTTGGCTGTAATTGATTTCTGTTTGCTGGAAATGGAATAGAAGGAGCATTGAAAATTTGAGCGCCTTTATAGTTGAAAACGGGTGTCAAATCACATTTTGTGAAGCGGAGAAGATGACCTGCGTTCCTTCAGGTTTTCGTCTTCCAAACTAGTGGAATTGTTCAGTTTTCAGGTTATAGACGTTTGCCCGGTATACCTTGTATGTAGTATATATATGCTAAATATTGCCTAAAGTAATACATCAAAAAGATATGAAACATCTGGATGTATGCCATGCTCAGACCATCCTAAAAGAAGACTGAGAGTGACAGGCCATCAGGTGAGGGAGTTTAACAGGGGTGCTTATATCATGTTCATCGCAGCGTTTGAAAGTGTGCACTACTGGAGAAAGTAGTTTAATACTTTAGCACTTACGTGACATCTTGTGTCTGTGTTCAGAGTAAGGTTGTACTTGATTCCTGTAAAGTGGGGGGCTATGGGGTTTTTTTATTTAGTTCTTGTACCTTAGCATTACCTATGTATCTTTTGCATTATCTTTACTAGTGTACAGACTGGATAAGCTATAGTTCAGTTTTTGATGAAACAACTAAATAAACCAAATTAAAATGGAAAATCATGTGTGTATAGGGCTTGTATGCAACTTTTTTTTCTCTTGTGCCATGCAAATATCGCATTTAGACTGTATCTAGCAAACTTACATATGGACTGAAATTGAGCAAGTCAGTAAGTCATTATTAAACTGTAATTAACCATATGAAAACCAACAGTCATTGCTAGCATTTGGAAAAGCTCAGTAAGGAAATATGGGTATGACCTCAGGCTTTATCCATTACTGTCTGTGCCACAGAAGGCACTGTTAGCTCCAGTAGATTGAGGTGCATTTTTCTTTGGAGTATGTTGCTCTCTACCAGACTTTCAGGTCATGCCTTTTTCCTCTCTGTCCGTTCTTTCTCCAGTCACCTAGTTTATATTCATACAGAAGAATAAGAGGGCACATGGATATGTTTAGGAGTCTTTGTTTAGTACAGGATTTTCATTTAAATGTATTTGGAATAAATGTTTTTTTCTTTAAACCTGAGTTTGGAAGAGGTGATAAAGGCTACTTGTTGCACACGCAGAATATTCATGGAAGCAATGAACAAGAAAATGAGGTTGAACAGTAAAAGCATGCAAAATAGGAGATGAAGGAAAATGTGTACTGCAACTCATTATTTTTCCCTACCAGTTTCATTCTAATATCCCTTTTAATATTATTTATCCCAAATACTTGCCTTCCTCTTTCTTCAGGCAAGTTCCTTTAGAGAATCAAAAATTAGTTCTGATACACGGCACATTATCTTACAACTTGTAAGTACCACTCTCCTTTTAGCAGATTTCTAAAGTAATGGTGTTTTTACTCTTCGCACAAAATGTCAGTAACACAACCTGAAATTATCTTTGGATAGACTGAGAGAATACTGGAGGCTTTCAGTCAATTTTGAAACAAGGTGGTAAGGGAAAACTGTGGAAACTTTTAAAAAGGCAGATTAGTGTGATGATCCTTGGTGGTGAAGTGTTGTATTAAGTTTCCAGGTCTGTTGACTCTCTGGGCTGTTTGAGCAGCATTGACACATCCTGGAAAGAATCAAGGCTTTTAAAGAATTGCAAAATATGTGCTTAAAAAAAGTAATCTTTCCTTGCCCTCAGAGGCTGAACATCTGAAAGTCAAGACAGTGCATATATGTAAATGGTGTGCCTGTTGCTTTTCCATTGGTAGCCTCTTCAGTTGAATGTAGTCTTATAGAAAAGCTGAGGGTTTTTTTTTGTCTGCTTAGTTCCGACACTTAAGTAAAATGCATCAAAAGTGCACTGTGTGAAAGATAATTAACTTTATTATTTTAGCAAGTTAGTGGTTTATTTCTAAACAACTTTGGAACATTTTGGATTCCACAATAAAAATGCTATAAATGTGAATATTTACTATAACATCTGTAATTTGAAGGAATTCCATGTAATACAACTAATACTTTAGCTCAATTTTTAAGAATCAGTGTTAACACCTCCACTCTTTTGAAAGGTTATTATTGTCTGTCTCAGCATATACTGCTTTTCAGCCTTTTCTAAAGTGTGAGGAAATTCTTGAAGTATGTTCTGAAGATTAAGACCTCTATTACTTTGTCCCCATTTGTGGAATTTACTCTTTCCTAAGCACTGGAAAAACTCTGTGCATCATTCTACTTGTTTTATACTGCCTGATCTTCAGCTCTGTTTTTCCACCTCACAACTTTGGTATTAATGTGCTTCAAGAAACAGTAATAAAAAAAAGTGTCATACCTCATTTGCAACAGATGGGCATGTTTGTAATTATCTTGTGTCTGTCACCATATATATGATAGTACCATAACCAGGGATCAGGACCCCATCTGGGGTGTTCAAATTTAGACCCTGTTCTTTAAAGATTGATTCCAGACAATACTAACTGTGTGTACTTTTTCTCTGACTTTATTGGAAATCCTGGTGGATGTTTCTGCTGCTGAAATGAGATGTGTCACTTGCATGCTTTTTAATGGACAAAAAAAGACATGAAGTTAGCAGTCAGAAATGTTATTGCCTTAATTGTTTCCACTGTATAGTCACCTAAACTACATTTTCATAGAATCATAGAATGATTTGGGTTGGGAGGGACCTTAAAAATCATCTAGTTCCAGCCTCCCTGCTGTGGGCATGGACACCTTTCATTAGATCGGGTTGCTCAGAGCTCCATCCAACCTGGCCTTAAACACTTCCAGGGATGGGGCATCCACAGCTTCTCTAGGCAACTGTTCCAGTGCCTCACCACCCTCACAGTAACAAACTTTTCTAATATCTTAACCTACTGTCTTTTAGTTTGAAGCCATTCCCCCTTGTCCTGCCGCTATATGCTCTTGTAAAAAGAATCTCTCTCTCTTCCTTGTAGGCTCCCTTCAGATACTGGAAGGATGCAATTAGGTCACCCTGAAGCCTTCTCTTTTCCAGTCTGAACTATCCCAATTCTCTCAGCCTTTCCTCCTAGGAGAGGTGCTCCATCCTTCTAATCAACTTGGTGTCCCTCCTCTGTACTCACTCCCCAACAGGTCCATGTCCTTTCTGTGCTGGGGACAGGAGTCTGTAGCTCTTTTAAAGAGTACTAAATTCAGCTAAAGTGTGATCACTTAGAAAACGATTGTTGAGTGAGGCTTTCCACTTTTGTGTAAATACACCTTTTGGCTGTCCATGGCTTCTGTCAAAGCAGCCATTGGTTCTGTCTGAGTCATCTCCAGTGTATCCACATTGTAGGTCCATTCAGTGACAAAAATCTGAATTCTGAAAGTCTTAGAAAGGAAGGGAGTAAATAAATGAAAGAAAGAAACAAAATTATAACATTGCCCACACTAAGTACAAACATACTGCTCATGAGGAAGTCCTGAAAAAAGTTTACGTCTAAACTTCCTTTAAGTTTAGATGTAATCTTTGGGCCACCTTGAGTTTGACTGCTCACTTCTGTTAGTACAGCTTTGTTACTTGGATGTACAGTTTCAATGAAGAAAGATTTCTACAAAATCTTTGTTGGTCACTACTTGTTGGATTTCTGTTCTTAACAAAAAAATGCAAGTTGTCAGTTATGAGACATAAGCAGAAGATACTTCATGATACTTCATGGAAACTTGTGATTACACTTAGGGATTTTTTTCCCCTCTGGATCTATCTGCTTACAATTTGAAAGACTTTCCTTGCAGAAAATGTAGAGAGGTAGGCAGCTTGCCATTAGGTGTGATACTGTCTTTGATAATTTTGTTAATTTTGTTATTTGACAATTCAATATGAAGCACTGTGTATAGTTCCTGAACACAGAAACAAAGTATATGGAAGCACCTGTAGTTTTTTGTGCCATCAGATTATGAAAGCTTTTGCGAGGGACAATGTCTGTGGACACTCCAAGTGCCACCTAGTGCTTTTCAAAGGTCTACGGGGGACCAGTTGTCTTAATTCAGTTAATTCGTGGTATGAAATAAAGTTTACATTTGTTTTTTTTTCTCCAAGTATGAACTAGTCAGAAAAAGGCTATAACATTTTGCTTTCCTGGTTTTTGGAAATGAAAGAAAGAATAGATAAGCCAATGATAAAATCCAGATTTGTGAGGCAGTTTTTCAGAGAGACAGTGAGTAAGAGATACATTTCCTCTTCCATTTAACCAACTTAAATTATGCAGTTTGTAGTTTTGGAAGCATTTCTATAACTGAACGAATTAAGAACAGAGATTTTCATGCATGTACAGGTTTTGGAAAGAAATATTCTGGGCTCTTTTTTAATGTCAGTTCTATCTGTACTGTAAGAACTTGAAACATTTTGAAAGTTTTCCTCAAGTGACAAATGTTGCCTGTAGTGAGCTCTCCATTGGGTTGTCCATACTGTGTTTTTATATGTATGTATATATATGAGCATATTTAGAATAACTTTCCATTTCCTAATGGACAATTTCTTTTTTAAAAATAGGAAATAGTTTAAATTAATTTCTGTCCTTGTAAGTGTATGTTAAGGTAGTCTTTCATTATATTTTTTTTCAAGTCTCTGTGTTTAGGAATTAGAGCTGCATATCAAAGTTGGCAGACATATTTTTCAAAAGCTGGGAAATGTAAAATGAATTGACAGGGGACTGTGGGAAGGGAAAGCATATCTGGTATTTGAATGATTGAATGTCACTTTGGGATACTGGAATTCATTCTTTCTGTCAGTTTCTTGTGATCCCAGACAAGTCTATTTAAACCAAACTTTCCACAAAGAGCTTATTAATAGTGCATTGATTTCCTGGGAGACAGGCTCTAGACCCGGTCTACTTCTGCTTGGCTCAACAGAAGCTTTAGTTTCCGATGTAGTGCTGGATAAAGTGGTGTACTTGAAAAGTTGTGTCCTAAATTTCTGTAACTGTGCAGGGAAAATTGGTGGATAGTTCTTAAATTTCAGTTTGTAACTTGCGTTGTTCATAAGAAAATAAGAAGAAAACTAATTTTTATGAAAAAATCTGTGGAAGTGTTGCTAAAACAAGTTATGGCACACTAACATAATACAGCTGTGAATCCTTACAAAAGCCCAGTGAGAAATTAAGTCTCTTCAGAGTGTGGCTTAAATAGAATATAAGGGACACACATAAAATTTTAAGGAGAAAAGCTGAATAGCTTTGCTTTGTATGAGCAAGAAGTCCTGTGGGGTGGAAAAAATGTAGCGAAGGATCAGGTATATGAGCTCCTTTGTGTGTATTCTCTTTAATTCTGTTTCCTAACTCTTAGAAACTGATTTTGCAACTATTTCCATACTTTCACTGTTCCTTTTTAAGCAAACTTAGTAAACAAATTCACTGTATGGATGTGTTCTTGAACCATTGGGTTGTAACCTTTAGCCTCTTGTAGCTATGACTAATTGATGGAATGCTCTTAGCAGCAGTAAGTTTTTCTCTTGTAACCAGCATTAAGTGGAATGAGGTATGAGACCTTTTCAGCAGATTCTTGCAAGCATTTGCTGTTGGTAGAAGGGCAGTGTAACATGATGATTGAATGTTGTACTGCTGGCCCTAGAAATGACTGAGTTCTGCTGAGGTGCGTTCCCCTACTGCCAGCAGCTGATCCTTCTACTCGGGTCTCTCTAGTGACCTCTCTGTCTAGTTTGTCTTCATGCCTCTTAGGCTTCTGATTCCAGTCCTTCGTTGTTCAAGTTCATCCTTTCTCACCTTGTTCAACACTTCTTGGACTTTACAGAATCATAGAATGGGTAAGGTTGGAAAGCACCACTGTAGGTCATCTAGTCCATCTGGCTCAGTGTCCCCTGGAGCATGTTACTCAGGACTATGTCCTGATGGCTTTTGATTGTCTCCAGGGAAGGAAATTTCACAGCCTCTCTGGGCAGCCTGTTCTCATGCTTAGTCACCCTCACAGAAAAGAAGTTCTTCCTTGTGTTCGGAGCTGAGCTCCATCCTCTTGACGCCCTCCCTTCAGATACTTCGGTACATTATATGTATTAGGAACCTCAGGGCTGATAGGTTACATAAACTGTGGTGTATGGAGGTGAGGTTTTTTGTGTTGTGTGGGGTTCTTTTCATATGTTTTGTTCCTATTTTTCCCCATTTTTTCTTTCTTTTCCCTCTCCCATTAACTTTGTGTCTTGGTTGAGTGTCTGTTTCATAACCCCTGAACTTCCTAGTCCATTTTTCTGATACAGCTTGTTGGTCTCTCCAGTGGAGTTAGTAGAAGCAGGCCTGTCCATACCTCAAGTGTTTCCACGGTAAGATGAGCTTTTTGTCTTAAAAAATTAAGACAGACTGCTCTTCAGCTGAGAGTCTGGCTGAGGTGTGAACAAATCCAGCTTTTTCTGCTAAAGAAACAGCAACATCTGGCTGTGAGCAGACAGGTGGATTCATTATGGATTCACCAGTCAGTGGGATTTACCAGATGTGTTTGTTAGTCTAGTTTGGCTGTGTTAGACTTCGAACTTCAGGGAAATGAGGAGAAAGCAACCTATAATGTACACATGAACAGTTCTTGTACCTGTAACTAATAGGTGGAAACTGTCTCAACTGTTGTGTCCTGATTATATGCTTACAGTCACAGAGCAAGCAACTATGTCTATTTATTAATAATTTAAAGCTTGCTCTTTTCAGTTGCAAAACCTATCCTTTAAAAATGAGTTAAGATGACTTTTCTATGGGTGTTACTTGTGTCCTAATGGATTCTATTTATGGAACACAGTCCAGTGGGGAGTGTATAGAGTTTTTTGTCATTGTTTTTGGTTTGATTTTTTGTTAGTGGTCTTCTGAGTAGGAAGAGAGGTCCTTCTTGGGGAGAGAGTTACAGGGTGTTGTAAGGAAGTGATCCAGTCTAGTAAAATGAGGTACACGTCTTTACTGTGTATCAGCACAAATCTGAGCCTGAGCAGAAGCATAACCTGCACACTAATGCACACTGTGGAGTGGCTGTCATTGTGCAGCGAATGTGTCACAAAATTATAGAAATTCTCAAGTCAGAGGGAAGTCATAAAGATAACTAAGTCTGACTCCCTGCTCCACACAGTACTGCCTGAACCTAAATCATGTGAGTGAGAGTGTTGTCCAGACAGTTCTTGAACTCTGACAGGTTTGGTGCCATGACCACTTCCCTCAGGAGCCTGTTCTGGGGACCGACCACCTGTCAGTGAAGAACCTTTCCCTAATGCCTAATCTGCACTTCCCGTGAAGCAGTTTTATTTCATCTCCTTGTGTCCTAATGTGAGTGATAAGTTGCGAATGAAGGATAACTAATTATTAAACATTACTTTCAAAACAGAAAACAAACGACAGAGTTTGAAAATTTTCTATCAAAAAGGTTGACATAGCTGTACATTTATTTGCTCCTGTTTATGCTGAAACCAGGATAAAAATGTACCAATGTATGTAAATTTCTGAAAGAGGGATGCATAAGAGGTAGAGGCAGACTCTCCTCAGTGATGCCTGGTGGCAGGTCCAGAGGCAGTGGCCACAAACTGGAAAACGAGGATCCCTCTGAACACTCAACAACATATTTTCATTGTGATGGTGATCAGCATCAGCGGAGGTTGCTCTGGCAGTTTACAGAGTTGCTATCTTTGGAGGTGCTCAAAAGCCATCTAGAAGCGTTCCTTGACAAACCAGCTCTGGGTGACCCTTCTTGAGCAGGGTGATTGGAGCAAGTGACCTTCAGAGATCCCTTCCAACCTCAACCGTTCTGTGAAAATACAACACCCTAGGGCTAAATAATTGCAAGTGATGAATAAGTGTATTACAAAAAGTTAAAGGAGTGAGTAGATTATAGGCAGAGACATGTTGGTTGAGTATTGAGGTAGGTGTCAAAGGTAAGTTAAGACTTAAATTTCAAAAGAATCTTCAGCTTCAACTTGTATATTTTTTTTAAGTGATCTTACTGGTAGATTCAAGTGTGATAGCAGCTGATTAGGCTGAAACTTTGTTTCTTCTAGTCTGCACTTTGTTCACCTGGTTGTAGCATGTCTTCATCTAATTTGTGCTTTGTAATCACAGTTATGGGTTATTCCTCTGTCTTTGGGGACACAATTATTTTTTCAGTCTATGGTTTTCTGTCACAATTTTAAAAAAAGCAAAACCAAATGATTTATCTAGGAAAAAAGCTGAACAGATAGAAGCCATCTGGGTAGACTAATTCTATTTGTAAAATACCTAGCTGAATGTGGGTTTGGTACTGAGATTTCTGTATGCAGTTATAATATAAATGTTTGTTTATAGTTATATTGATTAGAAGTGAAGGCAGTATTGTTTAAGCACATCTGACTTTGCAGTTCAATATCCATGCTTTCTTGCTGGTCTTACAATTCAACCTATCCCACTAGCATTCTTTGATCTGTAGCATTTCTGTATCAAATAATTTGCAATAGGATGCGAGGCATTTAATTTGGTATTCTTTTAATATTTTATGCAAAGTTGGGAATGAAAGGGTATCTCACTTAGGTATATAAATCCAGACTTGTTACAAAAGGAGCTTTATATTGGTTGTCCACCTGGGAAATTTTAAAAAATGAAAAATGTTGTTTTGCTTCTATGGTAGTGTGCTAGTATTTTTAATGGTTTTTTGNTTTGCAGTTCAATATCCATGCTTTCTTGCTGGTCTTACAATTCAACCTATCCCACTAGCATTCTTTGATCTGTAGCATTTCTGTATCAAATAATTTGCAATAGGATGCGAGGCATTTAATTTGGTATTCTTTTAATATTTTATGCAAAGTTGGGAATGAAAGGGAATGAAAGGGTAGCTGGAAGAGGTATATAAATCCAGACTTGTTACAAAAGGAGCTTTATATTGGTTGTCCACCTGGGAAATTTTAAAAAATGAAAAATGTTGTTTTGCTTCTATGGTAGTGTGCTAGTATTTTTAATGGTTTTTTGTTTTGTTTGTTTGTTTTTTTGTTGTTGGTTTTTATTTTGCCTTAAACTTTTTAAAATGTCTTCTAATTATTTTATTCCTTTTTAATATTTAAT